>VXAV01004447.1:92438-102847 GCA_013399715.1 Alectura lathami
CCAAGCGACTGAAAAGCTGCCTGACGAACCTGGGATAGTACAAAGACAATAATCAGGATTCATGCAACTCCCACAGCGTTACTGCTGAAAACAAAATTTGGTTCAAAGTTGCTTCTTACTATGACAGCTTAATTTAACACCAAATATTACCAATTATCAAGTAAGTGGCATCTACACCAAGAACATCATGATATTAGATGTGCATCTACAAACACAGTAAGGACTTTTTTTTTTAAGTTACAAATCTGAAGGACATCATTGCATACTTCAGCTAACACATTTAACATAAGCAATCTATTTTCAGAAGAGTGCTCTTAGAACACTGATAGGAATTCCAAGTAACAGAAGATAAGTAAAGCAAGGTACCATCTTTTTAGATGAGATTAGATTTTACTACATTAGCATCTAATCCCAGCAAATTCACCATGGAGAATTTACAGCATACTTCTGAATTTCCCATTATCTGGGAATGACCTGCCTGGGAAGATGCATCAACAGAGGGAGTTACTTACCCATCTGCAAGTGTCACTAATGAGACTGATGAAGAGTGGGGACAGTTTGCTTCTGCGGACTTCTGGGGAAGTGGTGTAAGACACTGCCATAAAGCACTCAGCACAAGCTTTTCTCATTCCCCAAACACTGTCAGAACAAAGCTCAAAGAACTTGGGAATCTGCCAAAGATGAGCAAAACCAAGACTAGTTAAAGACCAAGCAAAGACTGCAGTAACTTACTTTCAAGGTATTTCTTTGGAAACTGGAGACAATGAGAACTCAGAAGAGAATGAGGACAGGTTAAAAATTATCTACTGACTGAAGAAACTGAAAAAGAAAATATTTCCCACTTACTTCCTTAGAACTTTATATGTAACTATATACACTAGGAAAGAATAGAACTACTAATGGCTAATTTTTCCTGAAATTGTAACTCAGGTGATCATCTAGTTCTGGGAAAAGAAAGAGTCAGTAACTCAGAAGTATATATGAGCCATCAATTACATTCAACAACGTTTTGCAAAACAAGAACTGTCTATTTCTACTCAATTCCAGTTTTGCTGTATAATTGCAACCAAAGCCTTATATAAAATCATTTCCAAAAAATGCATGAACAGATCACAATAAAAGACCTCATTACTAAGCCTTTTGAACTGATAAAAACATGTGTTGTTAGAAATCAAATACATTTACATACCAGAAGTCTTTCTGTGGCTTCTTGACCAACTGCATTACAAATGTCACCAAAATTAGCTGCACAGATCTAAAGGGGGGGCGGCAAAAAGTAATGAGTAACATTCTGGCCCTTTCAAAGGCATTAGTTTTTATCATCAACTTCACCATGCACTACTCGCCCCCTGTAACAACTGCACATTTGACTATTCAAATTTCAGCCATGTAACTACATCCTGTAACACTAACTCATCCCAAACAAAGACTCATCAGAGCAGGCTTCTGTAAACCATGTCTTTGAAATCAATAGTAGAAGAGTCTGCTGCATTGTGAGGAGTCTCATCTACTTCAGAAATAATTAAAAGGGACTAACAAGCCTACTTGGAAGCTCCAATGACTTTGAACAGCAGCTGTCAAAAATAAAGCAGACTAAAACACGATATGAGGGTCAGGACTTAGGTGTACTGACAGAACTATCTTTGCTATAGCTGAGCTGGCTTAAGCACTTCACTGAAGCAATGTTTAATCAAGATCTCAAGTGGCACAAGTAGTGCCACTTACAGTGCATTATATTACAAACTCTACAGTTAAGGCAGAGAGGACATGCCCTCATCATGCAACAAAAAAAAGTAGCTGAAATCTGAAATCAATCAACATGGGCCTGTGTTAATGTATGATTTCTTAAATATAAATTAGAATTACAATACTATAAGGCAGGTCACATTCCAACAACCACAGTTTCTGTCAGGGTCCAAGCTGAAGTTCTGAATGACCCTTCAGCCTATTGAACTATTTTAAGACCTCTTATCCTACATATTTCCTTTGTATTCCAAGTCTGATCAAGTACATCTCACATTCTGAGACTTCTTTCAGTAACAAGAAGTTTTAAAAAAAAGGACAAATGTCTCAAGTACCTACTATTTGTGACTGTCTGGTTTTCAAATAAGAATACAGAGATCAGGTAATTTGTTTACGACATGGCAGCTTAAATATAGGTTATGAAAAACTATTAAATGTTGCAAGACCCGCTATTCCCAAAGGACTGTTACCTATTTCTTGACTAAACTACAAAAACTACAGCCACTCCAATATATTAAAAAAATTCTTCTAGAATCTTTCAAATTTCGTCAGCAAAAGTTACAATTAAATTCTTCAAGAAGACATCTGAATAGCTACATATATACAAATTCCTTTAAGTGCTTCAGGGTTGCAAACACACCAACCTTTCGGACTTGAAACAACTTCCCATCACTGCAAAGTTCACAGAAACGAGGAAGCAGCATGTGCTCAACTGTTGTTCTGCTCAGCATAGAAGCCATTTTACAGATTATCTGAAATGAAGAAGACATTTTCTTGAACAAAAGTTATAAAGCTCATAAGCATAGCCCAAAACTCTTCCTAAAAATTACTTCCGAGAGCACGAAAGCAACTACCAAAAGATATTTCAGTGATGTACACTATTCATATTTTAAATCCCTTCATGTGAAGCACAACTGTAGCTTTTAAAATCACTCTACCACTGTTCCTGAATGTAGTATCTTTACATTATGTATTAAAAAAGGTAATGAATTGACTCATTAATAAATGCACTTTCAACATGACTTACAATGTGGCATATACTGATATTTTTATACAAAGACTAAGCTCCACTGCACTAGCCAGTATATAAAGCCACAATACTTAAGCACAGGACAAATATTTCAACCAAGTTTTCACAAATATATTCCAAATCCTTGCTAAAAAGTAAGAACTAAAGCAACAAAAAAGCCTAAAACTGTAAAGATACAAGATTCTTCCAGATTTACTTACATTCACAGCTTCCACCTTGTACTCATCATCACTGTCAGGAGCAGAGAGGTCCAGCAGAATTGGACACACCTTGTTTTCAATGTCACTCTGAGCAACAAGATCTTGCTCCAGCAGTATGAGCAGTGCTTCTTGACCCGCCTTTCTAACCTAGTAGCATGAACGAACAAAGCAAAAGTCTACAGCTGTAAAAACATTTACTGATGTGAGAGCCACAAAAGGTATGTTTGCATTAAGCACACAGGTAACAAGTTAAAAAATAGGAATAAACCCCTCAGATTTAACAATATAAAGAATTAATAAATACTAAATGTCATTGTTAGATGCCCTTCAATGGAAGTTGAGGAGAAGCCAAAATACATAGTTCCACTTCACATGTAAGTCATGACTCCAGTAACACAGTGTCAATATGCCTCAGATAAAACCTACAAGTTCCTCATTATCCACTAAGGGAAGTGGGAAAAGAAATACGTATATTCAGGCTTCTCTAGAAAAGTGTGCTGAAATCAACAAATACGAAGCACTACAGATGAGCCAGATGTCAGTTAACGGGGAAGTTCTCATCTTTTCCTCACGCCTCTGCATTACCAAACCACAGCACCTTTTCCAGCTATTTAACTCACACAGCCTGGTTTTCCTACCTGATTGTTAACATCGGTGAGATACCTCACTACTATGGGCATAAGGTATTCAAAAAATGCTGTTGGAAACTTTGGTCGACTTTCCTGCAGAAAAATGGCAATTGGAGGTATTTGTTCCATCAGCTCTGTACGCACAGTTGGTTCTACCAATGAAAAGAAAGTAAAAAGTACATCAGTAAATTCAAAATTAAAAACAAGTACCTTAAGAAAAAGATAGGATTTTGTTTGGTTTAATAATTTCAGAACAGAGAAAAATGAAAAGACTGAACACATAAGGAAATACCATTGCTGGTTCTTAAAGGAAATAAAATAGAGTAACCTGGCATGCACCACCATGGTCCAGAGTTGCAAAAATTATAATAAATAAACAAACAGACTCAAACCTGCATCTTCAGAGAGCCTGACCACTATTTCCATTACAGTCAGGAAATCTTCCTCATTATTACTGAAATCTCGGAAGACATCCAAAAGACCTCTGGCAATGATCTGCCTGCGGAGAGACAACACATTAACGGCCTGAGTATCCTGTCAGCGACACCGGTGGGATGCAGGACGAGCTTACAGATGTCAACAGGCACCTCAGAAACAAGATCAAGCTCTTCTCTGAACATTCACACATAGAAGTTACACAATTTTGCCACACTCCAGCAAAATGAAGATGGAGTCCAGTGATATTATTCAGATGACCAAGAAAGAAAACTACTTTTAGCGGAAAATTTTATAAGAGTTCGTTATTCAAACAGAAGTTTTGCATTTAGCAAAATAACGGAAGTAGCAGCAATGCCCTAAGATCCACAACACTGTCAGACTCAGACTGTCATCAGGTGTATCTGTTGAACCCTTACCTGTTAAATACATTTTCACTGAAGGCATATTTTTCTAGACGGGCCAGTGGAGTCAGATTGTCCTGTCCTGGAATGTCTAAGAATGCTGTTATCCTCATGCTATCACAGTCTGGTCCATAATCTTCAAATCCAACTTGAAAGACAAGAGTAACAAAAAAAAGAATCACCCACTAGTCAGAAAGATGCTGGAGTATGAAATATGCTATAGCAATACTTCTACGTCTTTTTAGAGCTATTCTTCAAAGCAAAACTAGCTTCATATCACTGAAAACTGCTTACAAAAATCTTAAGACATGCCCAATGAACTCAAGAGCAACATTTGCTTACAGAGCTGTTAAGTCAAGCCTTGAAATGCAATCCATTTCAGCAGCCAAAATACCCCTGGCTTTTAACGCACTTCACAACTTCAGTGAGCAAACCACATGCACTATCAGTTAAAAGGGCTCAGCTGACAGACTTGCATGCCAGCAACTGACAGACAAACTTGAACAAAAATCAAAAAACATTGAAAGAAACTGAAATTTTAGCAATGGCAAAATGCAAAACTATATTGCTTTAAACCAGCAAATTCTTGCCTCTGTTGCAAAGCTACCAAGGAACATTCTTGTCACTGCAGTTACTGGGTCCCACTCATCTGGATCACACTGGTAGCTCTGGAAGATAGCTCAATTTTATCCTTTTTATGAAGATGCTGGGAGCCCTCTACCGCAGACATTATCAACTAACGAGTTTCCCAGACAAAGCCACTGTTTTCTAAACCTTTTTTGTATTTGTAGCTTGAGGCTGTTAACCAAAACCAGTAACATGCAGCTGATTACAGATTACAGGCAAAAAAAAAAATATGACTGTGAAGAGGAAAATGAACATGGTTTAGCAGGCATAACGGTGCTGGGTCAGCAGTTGGACTAGATGATCCTGGAGGTCTTTTCAAACCTTAGTGATTCTATGATTCTGTGGTAACTTTACTGCTAAATAATTTCTTACATTCCCTCCATAAAGCAAAGGCAGTGAAATAACCTGCTTGCAACATGGTAATTTCCCACATTCTCTCATATGAAACACATACAGCAACCAACCTGACAGAACACACAGCACAGGAGTAGCTGATATTCCTCCTCTTGCTTTAAAGCTTTCCCAGCAAAGCACACACAGAATTGCATGTTTTTTGCTCACACAAATAACACAGCAATCGCGATCTTCTCCGAGTACAAATTGCACCAGTACTGCTTCTGATGTGCAAGAAACAGTCCATCTCAGACCAGTGTATGTGCTGAGAGAGACAACCAGGGCAGACACAAGCCAGCTGGCAGGACGTAATATTAGGTATTGAAATCGGGAAAGAAAACACAAAACTGGAAATAATTTGAAAGCACAATGACAAGCCAAACACCCTGTATTTGAAAATCTGCCTATGAAAATAAAATGTAGGCACTCCAGGTTATGCTTCTACAGGCAGAGACCGCCTGACTTCAGGGAGAGGAAGTTGCACGGTACCTCCATATTAAAAAACATCAAACCATTGTCTAGACTAATCAGCAAACCAGAACTAGTTCCACTTACAGCATCAGCTTCTCCTCTATATAAAAAGGGAAGAGCAGGACACACTCAGAAGATTAACAGATGTGCATGTAAAGACCTATGTAACCCCCACCCTTAGTTTTCTGGTTAAATAAAAAATTGAAGTCCTTCCCAGTACGTCACATCTTACAGAAAAGTGTAATTTCATAACACACTCTGACATTGCCAGTAGGTTAAACGGGGTGTGTGTAACTACAAGGTCTCCGACACAGCAATTTCTTCAAGACTGAAGTGGAAGTACCTTAATCAGGATAATTAAGTTTCAACCCTATCCTTACTTTATCATCAGTTTTATATCACCACCACTTCCCTAAAGAACCTCTTAATCTGAGACATGGCCACACTGCTCCTGCCTTTTTGAATTGATGGTGTATTCTTATCACACCCTTATTTTCATTCAGCTGGCCATTATTATTTCTAGTGGCTGCTGTTTGTACACTTTTAAAGCTGTCAGGTTTAAAACATCTGCACACATTGCACAGAGCTAGCAGGGACTGACCTACCAACCTGTTCTAGGGCTGACTTCCCACCAAGCACAGCACCCACGAGCATTTGTGCTTCAGAACAACCCCACTGCATCGCCGAGAGCGCAGGGGAAGTTGCATGGTGTAGGTGCAACTGCAGGTTTCCTTTCTGAGGTCATAAAGCTCTCTCCACCTCCAAAATGAAACTCTGCCACGCTTATGCCTATGCAATTACAATATTATACATTTGGAACACGCACAGATTGGACACTCTTACACTACCTGATTTTTGAGTCTTACCACCTGCTGTACAAGGATGTATTAAGGCTTAAAAAACACAACAATCTATTTGCCATTAACTTCACCTAGTGCCCACTTGTTACTGAATTATGAAAACTTACAAAGGAAGCCACTCATCAGTGCACTTCACTACTGGTCCCTCCAAATATTTTAACACAGTTTCTACCAAGTCCAACTACAATGAAATAAATCTCAATTATAAACCCGACTACCACATTACACCTAGGACTAACCCTGTACACATGCTTAATTTTACCACCTGAGTAGTTTCACCATTCATATAAATTAGTTAAGCACACATCGGTGCTTCTAGGACCTGAGGGAAAACAAAGCAAATTACTTATGCTGAGGGTGAAGAGTTAAATACTTGAGATTTTTTCCACACACTCCCAGTGCATGCAAGTTAGGAATAGTCATGGCAGAACCCATTTTGCCTTCTCTCAAGAAATTTTCTCCCCTATAAAACAAGATGTTACAGGCAGTAAATGAGTTATGAAAAATAACTAACAAGTATTTCCAATGTACCTAATATTCTTCCACAGACAAATCAAGCATTCAGGATTCTCCTTCCCACGCTACCACACAAACAGCCGCCACATCTGTCCATCTACAAACAAGAGCTGCTGGTCGCACAGCTGGACTCAACAACCGCTGCAGGAACCTTCCAGGGAAACTGTTCCAGCCTATTCCAGTATCTGAGGAACACCTGTGGCAGCAGTCACAGCTGAGCTGGAATTCACCATGCCTCGGTTCGACCTACACTCCAGGAGCTCACTTTTTTTTTAATCTCACTGTTTTTAGAAGGAAAATACACCTTCTTATTCTATCAAGGGGATATTTAAGAAGATTATTTTTCTTGCCTTATAAAAACTGAATTCCAAGCTGAACCCAATGAATTTAGGTAGGTTTTTACTATAGCTTTGTCACAAATTCAAGGGAATCCCCAAGGCTGTTTGTTTCAATGCAAATAATACTCACTATGGATTCTCACTATTTCACCAAATTACTTCAGAAAATAAAAATGCAGTTCCAATGATACAATTGACTGTGATTGTCCTGAAGTGCGCCATGAACTCTTTGCTGGAGCCTAGCCACTGGGGCAGCACAGGATCTCAATGACTTCCTGAACTGTACTGTGACACAAACCCAAGACAGCTTTCAATGCCCTCATTCTAACCGCACTGCCAGATTAATAAACTTAATCAAAGGTTATTTTTAAAGCATAAGATTTACGTTGTGCATTACAACGTTTCCCTTCGTTTACATGTTCACCCTGAAAATAATCATTCTTTTTGCATAAATTCTAAGTGACTCGTTAAATGTTTATTAATTACTGCTTATGGCAGAACCTTCTCAATCTGAACGTTTTTTTTAAATTACCTTCATGACTCAAACCAGAGTTCTGCATACAAGCATCAAACTTCTTCATCAACTTACAGACTAAATCCTTTACCAACAGTCTCAACAGAACAGCCAGAGACTGAAAACTAATGGAGAACAACCACCGAACTCCTACTGATGCCTACCCCCAGTTCAAGGCCAAGATCCACAGAACGCTACGAGAAAATCACATTCATTTCTGCTCATATTTACATTTATTTGAGCTTTACACTCAGCAAACAGAACTCAATGACACACTAGTATCTTTGTTTTATTACTTGGAGAAAAAAAAAAAAAGAACGGGGAACAATTCAGAAAGCACGTAATCATTTCAAATAGCTTAGCATTCATTAGCACTATGAAGGAGATTTTTGTTTTCTTTAAAATTAGGGAAGAGATAATAAATTCTTCAAGTCTTAAACAAGGTACTGAACCAACAGCTGTTGCAGTTCTTCTTCTATTACAGGAGCTCAGGTGAGATAGATGTGCTGAGCTCCGCAAAACACTCTTCAAATCAGCTTAAGCACATTAAAATGCATCACCTAATTTCCTTCTCACTTAAATCCTGTTCAAAATTTGCACGCTTTGTCATTTAAGGTGTTGACACACTTTTTTCATTTACTGACTGCAGCCAGCAGTAACCTTTAGTATCTATTTTTAAGCACATCTTTATAGCATTATCAAGATTTCAAATCCCTAAAAAACCATGTATTCCAAGTATTACTCCATGATACTCCATACTCAATTTATTGAAAGATTTCTAGCTTTTCAATCAGATAACTGTATTAAGGAAGATGCTTTTTAATTATAGTTTAAAATTCATTAAGATTGACACTGTTACAACTTAATTCTCTGCATAAATATCAAAGGCATTCTGCAATAGACTCAAAGATACCAACATAAAATCAATCAAGAACTACCTTGCATACAGTCCATCTCACCATTTACCTATCACTTTCATCTAAAAAATCCCAATCTTTTCTTAATGAAGTTGCCAAATACAAATGGCACGCTTCTTTTCCTGCCATCTGCTAGTGAAATGGTGAAGCCTCCAACACGAAGAGCAAAGACAGTTCACAGCAACAACACTCTGCAAGACAATCTCCTTCCTGCCTGTAGAGGCAATGTCCCTGCACATCTTCCCAAGGGAACACTTCAGCTCTCATTTACACTCTAATGCTTCTCCTGGCTTTCCTCAAGATCACCTTCTTCCTGATGTTGAGTATTTACGATAATTAGGAAAACATGTCCTTCTGTTGTACATTTTCAAGCACTATTATGCAATAATATTTCTGTGGTAAACAAATCAGAACACTTGCAGAAAAATTCTGGTATCAGTTTCCATTTTTTAATGGAAAACTCAAGCCAGCACCCCAAGAGCCAGTGAAACCGCCCTACAGACCTAGCTGGTTTCAAGCCCAAATGATCAGTGGCCAGAGATTTATCTCCCCAAGTAACAGCTCTTTCCAAGCTGACACGCATTCAACTCTAATCCTCTAACAAAACTCTGGACTATACCAGCTTCAGTTGGAGCTGCTGCCTTGTCTAGCACCCAAAACAGAGTACTTAATCTAAAAACACGGGCTTATGTTAGCCAACTGCAGTACAAAGGCGGATTTTCTTTTATTCCCTGCCTCTTAGGCACACACAGCAACAACGTCTATGCTTCAATGATGTTCGAAGAGCAAAATACACAGCGCCTTTAGCAGCAATCCAAAGCACTCAAAAGCCTCACCCGTTCGAACTAACGCAGCCAGAAAATCCTCCAGACACCCTCGGCCAACTTCCAGCCGCAACACCACCACCAGAGCTAATCCTTTAAGCCACCGCCGGCCGGAACCCGTTTTCCTTTCCCAGAGATTCATCCCGGGCCATTGTCGCGGGCGCTGTTAACACACAGCCCAGCGATCCAGCGGCCACCCGAAGAAGCCAACGGGTCCCCCCGGAGGGAAGGGGCCCGGCCGCCGCTCAGCGCTGCCAGGGCCGCCGCCCCGGGCCCTCCTGCCCCGCAGCGCAGCCGCTGCCCCCCGGCCCGCTGGAGGGAACGGAGCAGGCTGCCGGCTACCAGAGCTGCCCGTCCTCAGGAGGCTGGGGCTGTCAGCCAGCGCTTACAGGCCGAAGAGCCGGGAAGGGCGGTGAGGTAAGAGCGTCGGGAGCGAGGCAGGCTGCCCTGTCAGCACCGCGCTCCCGCAGATACACGAAGGCGCTTTAACTCGTGAAGCCTCGCGCCC
>VXAV01004447.1:112889-128066 GCA_013399715.1 Alectura lathami
TTTTTAAAGAAAAAATAATAAATAATAAAGAAAAATAATAAAAAAATAATTTATTTTTAATTTTTTTCTCTTATTTTAACATTAATAAGCAAATTTTGAGGTCAGTGAAAAATCATATTCATAATGTATGTTCTCTTTCTTCAGTTTCGTGCTTTAGCCCCAATGTACTACAGAGGGTCAGCAGCAGCCATTATAGTTTATGATATCACAAAAGAGGTAAGAAGTTTGATTTTTTATTTTTATTTTTTAAAACTCAGCATTACCAATTCTGTTTCGGGTCATGGGCCAGTTCTGATTCTTAATTCCTTCTGTTTTTCTTCCACATCAGGAAACTTTCTCAACATTAAAGAACTGGGTTAAAGAGCTTCGACAACATGGACCTCCAAACATTGTTGTAGCTATTGCAGGAAATAAGTGTGATCTTAATGATGTAAGGTAAATAATTGTTGACAATTTTGAGCCTTCATTTCAGGAGATAAGCTCATAGTGCTAAATACTTTAAGATTTCAGAGCTGGTGGAAGATGGAGAACAATTCAAGTTTTTTTTTGCACTGCCATCGTAATTTCACAAGGGGTCTGAGCTATTTCTACTGCCAGAAAATTTGGTTAGACTGCCTTCATTTTTCTTGCCTGCATCCGCCCCTTTGTTAGTGTGAGTACATGTGTGACTGGGCAGTAAATCAGGCTGTGAAATGATCCAGGTTAAAACTAACCAGTTAAAGAAAGAAAAACTTACCCAAGTGTATTAATCTCGCTCACAACATGGCAACTTACTAGTGTGACAGAGGTGGGGTAGAAGGAATAGGAATGAGCAGTTTACAGGGAGACAGGATTACCGTTTCTGGCGGCAGAGCCAAGTTACACAAGCTTAAACTGCCTATGAAACTACGGTGTAATACAAGCTGTTTACTTCATTTTATGAGAAGTACCCCTGTCAGTCCATAGCACCTCATTTTGTTATGAAAAACTTCAAGCCTGTTGGAAAGCATTGTGTAGGTTTTTCTGGCTTGCTTGTTCAGGTGCCTTCCCTCTCTGCTTAACTGTTGGGGTGGAATTGGCAGTGGCTGAAATGGTTGCAGGAAGTGGGAAAAGTTCTTGAGAAACTTTATGGACAGCCGAACTTCCAAGAAGGCATGTATGAAAAACAAAAGAAGCCCTTTCTTATTGATGTCCTGGTTAAGTAAGCCAGAATTCAGGAAAAAGGTGTGTGCAAACTCCATATTTTTAGCTTTCATTGGAAAAGGTACCACAGCTGCTGTCTCAAAGGAGACAGATGGTTATGTGTTTAAAGAGCCCACTGCAGAACTGGTTCCTAGTGTAGTTTCACAAGTTGTTGCTATATTTTAGTTACCCAGTGCGCTGTAATAGCTTTTATCAGAAATAGCATGTCTCAGGAGTGAATATGGCGTTAAACTATTTACAATTGTAAGGCATGCATTATTTAGTCTCACTCTTGTGCTTGTTTCTTGGTACTTAGGTGGTATGATTTATCACGTAGACATTGCTGTTGAAGCTAAAGAGTGAGTGAAATTCCTTGTACTCCAGTCAGAGACAGTATTGGAGTCACTGATCTGAAGACTGGGCTTTTGTCTTGATGTCCTAAGTCCGTTGTTACTGAAAGTAGTGATGTGTTCTAGGAATGTTACCTAAAGCCATGCAGGGCATTGTCTTACCTTTACTTGTTGGGGTTTGTTTTTTCCTGTTGCTGAAGAAAACATTGCATGATCAACCTGCCCACTTAAGGGTACAAAATACCTGTTCCCACTTCTTGGCTCTGTTGCTGTGTGCACAGTCCAAGTGAGCGCCTCTTCATAGCAATGTCTTCATTGCTTCACGTAAACCAAACACTGTGCTAATAGTCTGTGCAGTGTTGAGAGAGACATGGGGTTTTTTTGAGCAGCTGTAGGAAATTCACTGGATTAGAGTGAACATTAGGGTCTCTTCAGCGCATCTAAAATTTGTGTGTGTGAAGAATAAACTACTCCTGATGATTGATTGCAGACCTGCACTTACAAGCACTCAAGAAAGAAACTCCATTGTAATGTCAGATGGATTTGAGGCCTTGTTTAGTTTATGATTGTGCTTCAGTGATGCTCCTGCCTCTGAGCAGGGAGACAGCATAGCGTAAAAAATGAGCATCAGCTTCAGGATGAGGGAGCAGGGTGATGCAAAACAGGTATATATACTCGTTAAAAATACTTCTTAAGCAAGACACTTAAAAGCTTAATCCATCCCTTAAGGTTGAATGATGATGTTTTTGGTTTTTTCCACATTGAGGTTTTTTTGTTTGCTTCTTTTCAGAGAAGTCATGGAAAAAGATGCTAAAGACTATGCAGATTCCATTCATGCAATATTTGTAGAGACAAGTGCGAAAAATGCAATAAACATTAATGAACTCTTTATAGAAATTAGTAAGTATTTAAACAGGTAATGTGTTTTCTTCTGAAAGAAATTCAAGTACAAATTCAATTATTAGGGTTTTTTTCTGTGCTGTTTAGGTGTGAGTATGCTGATATAAATTCGTTACAGCCAAATAGAATACTAACTACAAAATGAGCTGTGTAAGTTTTTGGTCATCTAATGACCCCTAAAGATTCCTTGTAGGGATTTTAAGCCTGCTGTGATGCTGCTGGATAAATAGCAAGCAGGGCACTGATGTCAGAAGTCAGTGTCATCTTACTATATCTGTTCTTGAGTGATTCAATTAGTACTTCCAAGGTTATGGAAGGGACAATAAATGGTGTGGGGAATATCCTGACTTTCCACAGCTGAGAAAATGAATTAATTTCTCACTCTTAGTGCTTGTACTTAGTCTACAACAGCGCATTTTCAAAACTTGAGAATTCTAAATGCCAGGTTACTGCTTGGGAAATAGCAACTGGTGTGTGGATTTTCCACCAGTATTTTTGTGATACCTCATTGTCAATTAAATTGCAAAACTTCCCTGTCTCATTCACAGCAGAGGATGAACACCTTTTTTCATGTGTGTGAATGAAAACCAGACAGTACTCCTAAGCAAATTCTATACAATATTATTTGTAGGGTATGTTGTAGTCAGGAGCACCAATGTGCAGATATCAGCCTGTTTCTGATATGAGGACATTCCTTGTTCTTGTAAATAGCTGAGTGTATTGAAGCTGATGTCAAAAGTATGTGCCTTAATAATTGCTCTCTAAACTCTAAAATTGATCTTGAATAAATCCCCTTCAAAAAAGAATGTTCAATCAGGAATGGCCAACTTCAGACACTCACTGAATGACTAAAGCAGCTTTCCTTAGAAGCACATCAGTGCTTAGCCTAAGGAGGTGATCTGCTAGGGAAATAAAGACCAAGATGGTAGATCTCAGGGAAGAGATTACAGATGGTATTGCATCCTGCAGAGTATATTCTGTGAGTGCTTCTATAGCTTACGTCTCTAAGACAAGGTTAGCCTGAAGTGTAAAGTTAGCTTGAAGCTGCCTCTGCTCTTTTGTTGTAGTTCCCTACCTCTAACAGACACGGTACAGACTGTTAACTGCCATCCTGCTGTTATGCATTGGTGACATAGGACATAACGTACATTGAATTAGCAGAATTAGTTCCAGATATGTTTGGTATAATTTTTTTTTCTGCCTCCTTGTAGGTCGTAGAATTCCATCAACTGACACCAACCCCCCATCTAGTGGCAAGGGCTTCAAACTTAGAAGACAGCCATCGGTGACGAAGCGCAGCTGCTGTTGACTGATCCATTAGAAAATCAGACTTGTTTATACAGTAGGTGGTCTTGGAAGTTAATAGTTCACGTTGGGTTTATATTATCAGTCTTAGATCTCTATCTGCTGGTGTTCATATGCCCAAGGTCTAATAAAAATGGACCAGTTCATCTGACATCTGTATGCTCGCAGAAAAGACTGCAGTCGTAATGTCAGCCTGTTCACTTACAAAAAGTGTAGTATCTCTTGCATTCAAAGGGAATCCATCATCACTTTTTTGGCCTTGCTTAAAAGGAAAGTGACTATGGATGGTGGAACTGAAATGTTTAGTAGTTTTGTAATCAAGATTGTGTGTTTTTGTAAAAAGGGAAACGAGCACTTTTGTGGGACTCGGGGTGGGAGGAGCCTGAAATTTGAAGGTTAGTGAGATGTCATTTCTTCCTTTTCTTCAGTGAGCCTTATTTGAAATTTAAGTGTAGCAAATCCGAAGTACAATGAGACAGTTGGGTTGAGGTGGCTACAGAATAAGCAACTGAAGGCAGATAAGAGGCAAATCAGTCCATCACTCCCCAGAACACATTTGCACTTTTTATTTAAAGATGAGTGGCGGGAGTGGGGACACAAGCAACAGATCTTAAACCACAGACAATCTGTTTGTCCATGCTGACTTTAATCACTTTAAGGCAAACTGATACCATTATAGGCATCTCCTTGTTCTTACAAGGTTCTTGAGGTTAGGATGTTGGTAGAAGGAGGGGGGAAAAAAAAAACCTAGCTGTAGCTCTGACTAAATGAAGTGATTACTGACTAAAAACAGATGCTGTAAACAGATGCTGCCAATAGCTCTGATAAGACTTAAAAAGTTTGGGGGAAAGCCTTTAATTGCTTAGCATGTGTAAAGTGTTCATATTATATTTATGAAACCAGTGTTTAAAGTATTATAAATTATGTAAAAACAGTTTTTAAAAAATGCAATCTTATTCACTCCTTCCATTCCACACCTATGGATACTCTCCTGGGGTTCTCCATCAGGTTTTTTCCAGCATTTTAGATATTGTCACTGTGACTTCATCCAGAGATGGGCTGAAATTTATTCTCTTTAAATCACATTTGAAAGGTCCAATAGAGGCAGTTGTCGGTGCAGTGTGAGGCCTGTCTGTTGAACAGGTTTTCATCTGTAGTGCACCCAGTCTTCCCTATTCGAGGCACAAAAGTACAAATAAGAAGCAACCTTTAGGCATGGTAATGTAGATCATTACCTCTTGGTTCTTGGGCTTTTCACCTGTGAGGGTTGTTGGTTTTGCTTTTTTTGTTTTTGTTTTAGCAAATCAGTGTTTAGCTTACATTGTGTTGGTTTCAGTATGCTTGCAATTAAACTGTAGACTGACCATACCCTATTGTGCTTTTTTTTATTTTCACTTTTTTGTTTCCTACTGGCACTAGTGAGGATCTTAAAAGACTCAAGTACATACTAAGATGTTGTTAAGCTTTAGAATCAAGATGAGGTTTGTTCTGTTTGTAATCTGGCTTTCTATTATATCAAGTATTTTCTCTGAAGGAAATGCAGAAAAGTTTTTTTTAAGAAGCGAAAAGACTTGTAATTCAGATCAGTTTGTATTAGTCAAAATTCTTGTAGAGCTATTACGGACCAAAACAATTACACTATTAGGGTGAGATTTTAATTGGATCAGTATGTTTTAATGAAATTTGGTGCCTACATTTTTTTTTTATCATGTCCTTTACTTACATCTGCATAGTCAATTATGCCTTCTTTGCCACAATTGTACAGGCTTCAAGCTTACAGCATGCCCTAGAAGTCTTTATCTTCATCAAATGCTGTTTGAAACCCTTTTGAAACGCTGGGCCTTAAGAAAGCAGCCAATGGTAGAGCCAAATTTCTGGTTAGTGTTCGGTGTTTGACATGTTGTGTCAGTGAGAGCAATTTATAAATAGAAAAACTTGTACTCCTACAAAATATGTAACTGAAGAATAATCAGTGAACAGAGAACAGACTAAACCTGCTCTTGGATATATTTTCTATTTTTAAAAAGTGGAGTTGCAATTGGATGTAGAACTTGCACCAGTGGCAGTCACGGAAATCCCTAATTTCTTTGAAAGATTTCAATAGTTCTTCCTGGCAATTTTTTTAAAATATAAATTGTGGTTATCTAATTAAACTAGGTTATTAAAACATTTGGCGTTCATAGGGCTTTAGAGGTGTATTCTGTACCAAAACACTATAGATGCTGTAGTGTCTCAGTTATGAAATAAAATACTGCATTTACTAAATCTGGAAACTTTCTTGAACTGGGAAATTTAGTAGGAAAAGGAAAATCTCGGTTACCAGGAAAATCTTCCATGCAGGCTAGTAGCAACGGGTTTTCAAACTTGCTAAATTATTGCTTGTTAGCATGGAATAAAAATGGAGCTTAAATCTGCTTTTCAATGAAATAATAAATATGGTGTAATGATATTTATCCAATGCTTATTGACTTGAGAAGGAAATTCTGGATTCTAGGCTAGACTGAGAACTAGGTTAGCACTGGGGTTACTGTAGCTGTCTCCAGTCAGGGTACTGTAGCATGTGCTGTTACACCGTTTTTATTATCCGATACTGTGTAATACTGCTTAGGAAATCTTTGTAAACTGCTTTCTAAGATATTCTCATTTATTTGGTGCACTCCAAAATTAGACTTCAACAAGCAAAGAAGGAAAAAAAAAAAAAAAAAACCTTGAGGCAGCATCAATTGACTTTTCTCATATGCAACTAAATTTTGATGCCTCAGACTCCTTCTGTGTGCATGTTATTGATCTGGGTGGAATACAAGCATGCTTCCTGTCTTTCTATTTTTTTTAGAGTTCTGATCTTGAATTACTGCAGTTAATGAACACATGGAAATGGCCAGTGTTTGATTGCCCAAACTGCAAACATTGAAGTGCAGCCGCTTTTTAAGAGCATGCCTATGTAAAATGACAGACTGTTGATGTAAGTTCTTTTGAGCTGTTTGTTGATCAGGTGGCCTCAGCTGAAAGCTGAGATGCAGTCTTCTCTGGATGAGACACACATGTTCAATGTCTCATTTTTGTTGGAGAAAAATGATTTCTTCTGTATTAATTTGTTAGGCCATCTGCTTTCATTTTGCACTAGGCTTGCTGAAATGAAATATATTTTGTCCTAACATAGCTTCTGTATTTGGAGAAAGATGAGCCTTTGAGTGTTTGGAGTATTGATTATCAACCATTCCAGTTAACTCTTTAATAACTTTGTTAAGGAGTTGTTGTAGTAGCAGAGTAAAACTCAAGTCCTGAGCTTTGCCTTTCTGTTTAACAAATGACGCTCATTGTGAGACTAGATTTTAAAATACTCTGAATGGATGTAATTGCTGCAAAATTTGGAAGGGGCAAGCATCATATATATAAAAAGGTAATGGTGTATGTGTCATACCATTGATCCACAGCATTTTTAAACTGACAAAATGTTGCCCTTTCCACATCTAGACAACACCAACTCTTTCCTACAAGAGTATAGATTTGTACAGAAACATAATTTGACAAATAGCTTCTCCTTAAGCTTGGGAGCTACTTCAGTGTGCTGCCCAAGTTTTGGAGGGTGTCTTTGTGATTCCCTATAAATTACAAGTCTCTCAAATGACTTGCAGTGCTCTTGATCTGTGCTGTGAGTGGCTTTGTAGTGTGTTTGATATACATGTATAAAAAGCTGGCATGCCAAGTGCCTAGATAGGTGAGATGTGGAAGCTTGTGTTTAACAAAACACACCGGTATTTAGTAGCCAAACTACTGAAAATTGTAATAGGTGCTTTAAAAAGTTCTGAGAGAACTCTGACAACTTTTGCTGTTGTCAAGGAGGTAAAGACTTTTTATATTATTAGATCCATGTTGATGCAAAACAAATCATTGCACTTTAAATCGCTACTGACATCAGTGAGACCTTTTCTTTAAGTGCCACAGGATCAGACAGTTAACAGTTGAGAGGGGTGTTCAGTGTAGCCTTGTCTTTGGTATATTTTAATGCTACCAGCCTGCTCAAGAAAGAATATCTATATGCCTGGAAAGAGAGTAAGAGGAGAGGAACCAATGCCTTCTTACTGATCTGGAATTCTGTTCCTTTAGCCTGGCCAGGAGATGTGGGATTCGTTGGGAATTGTCTTCATTCATGGTTAAAGCTTCATTTTAACTATCAAAAAGTAATTCATTTTTAGTATCTTGAATGGTTTAAAAAGTTGGCCTTAAGCTTTTTGTTACTATGCTAACCCTAAATTGTTCCTTAACATTAGTGTTCATTTCTAGTAAAGACTAACAAATACTAGATGGAAAAGGAAGCTTTATCAGTGATGTTTGAATGACTTTCTTGGGAAACTATCTGTAGTGTTTATTAAGGATGGGGTTGTCTTTGTGGTGTGCAGTGTCAACAATCTGCAAAGACTGTCTTGGAAACTGAGGATTTACAGGACAAAGTGTCTAAACTGTGTGGCTAGGGACCCTGCAGGGAGTCTCACTCACAAGTAGCAATAACTACATAAAAGTACAAAAAAATCACAAGCATGGGGAGAGTCTGACTGACTTAAACTTCTACGCTGCCTATTAGTTTCCTAAAAAGCTTCAGGTATCTTTCTGAAACACCTAAAACCTCTAAAAAGAGGATCATCTTCTCATGGACAAGAGCAAGGGGTGACCTTTCTGAACTTAGCAGGAAGTTACTTTGCAGTGGTCTGAGACTATATTTGTATAGAGTGAGTCAGTTTCTTAAATCATGACAGTTGTGTGCTTGGAAGTAAGCTTTTCAAAGGTCTGCACAAAATTCTCCAGAGCAAACTCTTAACATCTGGACCCCTCTCAACAATTTACCAAAGGTCCTGGCTGTCTGGGGAGGTCCCTGCTGCCTGGAAGGTAGCCAGTGTCAGACCCAGCTCCAGGAAGGGCATGAGGGGAAGACCCAAGGAGTTTCAGGCCTGTCAGTCTAACCTCAGTCCCTGGAAGAGTTATGGAGATGGATTATTCTGAGTGCTACTGAAAGGCTTTTAAAGAGCAAAGCTTTTATCAGGCACAGTCAGCATGGGTTCATGCTTTCAAGGGAAAGCCTTGCCTTAGTAATTCGATCTCCTTCAGTGACAAGGTTGCTTAGTGGATGAAGGGAAGGCAGGAGATGCAGTCTTTCTGGACCTTAGTAAGACCTTTGATACCTTGCAGCATCCTTCTGGACAGATTGTCCAACTGTGAGTTGAACAGGTTCACTCTGTGGTTGGTGATAAAGTGGCTTGATGGTAGAGCTCAAAAGGTTGTAATAAGTGAGGCTGCACCTGGTTGGCAGGCGGTCCCTATCAGTGTTCCCAGGGCTCCATTCTAGAGCGAGCGCTATTCAGCTCTTCTCTCAGTGACTCAGGTGCAGGAGTGGAGTGCATCCTCAGCACGTCTGCTGATGACACTAAACTGGGAGGTGCTATTGACTCCCTGGAAGGACTAGAGGCCTTGCAGAGGGATGTTGATAGACTGGAGCCGTGGGCAATCGTCATTGGTGTGAAGTTCAACAGGGGTAGATGCTGGGTGCTGCACCTGGGGCAGAGCAGACTGGGAGATGAGTGGCTGGAGAGCAACTCAGCAGGAGGGGACCTGGGGTGCTGGTGACAGCAGGTTCAGCATGAGCCAGCAGCGCGCCCTGGCAGCCAGAGGGCAAACTGTGCTGTGGGGTCAGCTAGCTGGTCCAGAGGTGATTCTCCCGCTGTGTTTAGCATTGGTGCAGCCTCACCTTGAGTTGTGTGCAGCTCTGGGCTCCGCAATATAAAGAAGGTACTAAGGAGCTTGAATGCATTCAGAGGAGGGCGGCAACGCTGGTGGAGGGCTGGATGGCATGTGCTGTGAGGAGAGGCTGAGGACACTTGAGTTGTCTAGTTTGAAGAAGAGGAGGCCAAGAGGCGACCGCGTTGCTCTCCACAGCTCCCTGATGGGGGGAGGCAGAAGGAGGTGCCAGGCTCTGCTTCCTGTAACCACGGACGGGAGGCATGCAGCAGCACAAAGCTGTATCTGGGGGGGGTTCAGTCTGGACAAGAGGAAAAACCTTTGCCATGAAGGGGGTCAAACGCTGCAAGAGGCTTCATAGTGAGGTGGTTGATGCCCCATGCGTGTCAGTGTTTAAAAGGCATTTGGTCAATGCCCTCAGTAACAGGCTGTATCTCTTGGTTAGTGCTGAAGGGGTCAGGCAGTTGAATGTGATCATCTTCATAGGTCCCTTCCAACTGAACTACTCTATTCCATGTTCACATCGCATCTCTTTTAATAGATCACATCCCTACTGATGTCAGGCAAGAGAATTATAAAAGTAAGATATTGGTGTCAATTACTAATCTAATTTTTAAAAAGCAAATTTAGAATAAAAAAATTATCAGCTGACCTTTTCAAAGTTGAATGTGTCGAGTCTGTCAAAAGAAATAAGCTTGAAACTGTACCTTTCTCTTAAAAGAATTCAAGTGCCAAATATATTTCTCTATACTTCTTAGGCCTTCTGATGCCAGTGCTTGTTTTCTTTTTTTTTTTTTTTTAAAAATCCTTTTCATCATTTAGAACTCTTGAAAATTTGCATGCAAGCCCTTTTTTGGTCAGCTAGGGTCAAAAATGCTTGAGCTGAAAAATCAAATAAGCACTAGCAAACTTTATCCGTGAAGCGTCACAGATTTGAAAATCTTTGGTGGGATATAAGCCTATCCTGCAACCCAAGAGTACTGATGGGATACATCTCTGACATGTTATAATGATTCTAGGGTCAGCTTTTCCTTCCTTCTCCTCCCAGCCCAGAATTTCTTTTACTGATGTACATGCTGTAAACAGCTATTTATAAATACAAGAGTTCTGTTGGCTTAGAGTTATTTGATGCTTCCTATTTTATATGGGAAGTCAAGGCACTAGAATGAATTTGTCCCCATAAATATTGGTACAGCATTTGCTGTAACTTATTGCTTATTCTAGGACAGAGAATTCCTAGAAGAAATGATTTTGCTCTTCCCATTGCATCATCCTGCAATTTGGTGGTTTAAAATTTTTTGTTTAAACACTAACAATTATGTTGAAGAAGGTTGGGGTTGTCTTTGTTTCAGTCCTGTTGATGTTTTCACACACACATTATTGAAAAACCAACTGCTATTCCTGTTCTAATGTTGAAGGGCACAGACAAGCTTTCATTTCTCTTCATTTGTGTGGATGTAACGCACCATCCAGGTTGTTGCACCTGGATATGCTGCATCTCAGACCCATTGATGGATTCACTGCTGCTTTCTTGCCTCATCTTTAGTCTTGTTACAGTGTGAATTTCCTGTTATTAAATCCATATTTTCTTGGCCATTTCTTATTGACTTCTATATGGAATTTAATCGCGGAAAGGTGGCAAGTGTCTTTCTCTCCTCAGGTTCAAGAAGTATCAGTCACAGCAGCAAATATTTGTGAACGAAATGGTAATTCATTAGTACAGCTTTATGAAATTGTTAAGAAATCATAGCGGCTGAGACACATACCGCTGTTTTGTTGTATTAGATAAGAGGCTAAAAGCATTTTCACCTGGGGGGAGTAAATTATTGTAAAGCCCTAACATCATCATTTAAACTCTATGTGTTAACTTCTTTTGTACTTCCTATTTCTGAGTATAGCTCATCCAGCATTGAAATTGCGGCACAGTGAATTGATCTAAGACACAGAAATGGATCATATTTCTGTAGCTATAGGACATTTAAGGCTTCTTGGCAATCAGTCTTCCCCCTTGCAGCCTCTCACCCCCTGTACAATGAAGAAAAAAAGAAAATCATTCTGGAGGTTTCTAAACAAAAAATGTGCATTTGTGTATTCAGGACACAAAAATAACCTGGTATGCATTATAGCTCTTGCAGTGTAATAAATGTATGCCTGTAAAATTAAGCGTGAAGGTTAACTTCTGTATCAGCAGTTCTTGTCCCTCTTGAGAATGTTCTGCCTTTTCGTTAACCTGTAAAAAAGATTGAAAGGTCTGTGCCTTCTCATTACGTATCTCTTACTAAAAAAAAGCCGCTCAGAGTTGCAGAGCATTTGCAGCACTGTAAACTGCACAAGTCTACAACATTGCTTCACTGCATGAAATGTAGTCAGATTGCGAGTGACGAAATACAGTGATGAATTCCCAAGCTTATGAATGTTTTGAGACTTTTTTTAGTCTTCTCTTGGGCTGGTCCTGAGGGTATGTACAGGTTTGTCTGTATTGTTGGTTTGTAGATGCTAATGACAAAAACCAGACTTTAGTTCTCTCCTTTTTATTTGTATTGTTATACTCCCATGTAGTGCATAAAATGAAATAAAGGAATGTCGGTTTGGCATAATGTAAACAGCATTTTCAGCTTACGCATTCATAATAAACTTTTATAGTGTAATAACATGCTAAATCACTACCAGTCCAATGTATTGTGCAAAAAAAAAGGTGTACACATTTTATTAATAAAAAGCTTTGTTTATAAATGTGCTGGCCTTGTTTGTAAGTGGTTCCAAAATTACCAGTACTGTCAAAAGTAGTCTCTATAGTAATAAACCTTTAGATAAGGAATGTCAAGCAATGCCATTCTAGAAGTGAAACTCGGTGACGGTTCAAATAGCTGTTTTCCAAAAGCAATGACTAGTGGTCATTCAGAAACTGAAGCTTTTCCATGGTTTACGTATATACAGACAGACAAAAGACAAATGTGTACAGAAAAGGGATGGAGAAAAATGACAGAGAGAATGCAGCTTTTGTCTGATGCTTCCTTTCTTTGCAGCGTGATGTCTGAGGAACTGCAGGCCACACACAGGCTTGTCAACTAGTGCAAGGCCTGACAAACTCTTCTGGGTTATTTAATAACTGCATTTAGTTTAGACTGCACCAGAAGTTGAGTTCTTGACTGCTTAGGCCAGGTTTCTGTCAATCAAAACTGTAAAGTGCTTTTAATATCTGCAGAGTGTTGTGGAGGGCCGTTGTGCTGGGAAGGGGTCTTTTCTTATTTGCTGCCACAGCTGGCTGGTTGGTTGCTTTTCTGTGGTTCTTTTAAGCTGCGTTGGTTACGTACAGCACAAAAATACAGACTGGGCTTGAGTTGCCTCACTTGTCTTGGGTAATGATTAAAAGATACAGTTTTATTGTTCCAATGTGTGGTGCAAGTTAACATTTAGTTAACAGCAGTTTTCAGCCTTGAGTCAAAATTGATGTGTTCTCTATCAATTTCAGCATGGATGAATACGTAGGAGAGTCCTTCGTATCTAAGCAGGTAGGTTCAGAGCTGCCAGGTGCAGTCTGCTTTTGCAAGATGATACAGCTTGGCAAATCCTTTGTGGTGTGGATCATCAAACACACAAGGCTGTACTTTGTACTATCAGGAAAAGGACAACGTAGAAAGGTCTGGGCAGCAATGCTGAGCAGTTGTTTACTTTGGGGAATTTTACTGTCTATGACTGTGTTGTATAAGGTTTCCTCCGTCTTATTCCTCATTAGTTTCCAATTAACTTGCAAATGTATATAAAGCTTATCTTTTTCTACCAATTACTTGGAATGTTTATGGACAGCTGTTTTATAGGTCAGTGAGAGAATCTGTTTATAAAAATAAACAACCTAAGACATTGCATGGAAGAAGATAATGTTTCCTGAATATCGGCCAAAGAAAGCTCTACTCCAAAGCGTAAGTGAACTGAATTACATCTTAAGATTGAATGAAATCTTTTAACATAATTTGTACTTAATAGTATAAATTAGACCCCCCTCCCCCCAAACAGCAAAAATGATAAGCCAAGGACATACTAGGCTCCAAACCTAATTAAGTAGAATAGCAGGGATTTTTTTTTAAAAAAAGCATGCCTTTATGACATTGTGACCATATTTTCTCCAACACTGAGAAGAAAGTTGAGAGAGAACAGCAGTACCTTACTTGTACCTTACTTGAGGGTCTTGTTGTACATTGCTGAAGCTTCTAATAACTAGCCCTGATGTATGTGCTGCAGTCTCACCAAGTTCAACTTGCATTATGTAAAATCAAGAGTTATATGGGTTTATATTGTTTTGGTGTGGGATGAAAGCAGTCTTGGAACAAAAACAAAAGATGAAACATGACTGGAGATCACACTAGCTGAAAAATTGGATTGTCATGGACAAGAGCAGCTGAAGTGCTGATGTGTATAAATACTGCAGACATGCTTTCCTTGCAGCACTGAATGTCATCGTCCCATTTAGCGGTGTTAATTTTAACATACACATCAGTCATTTGCCATTACTTTCATTGCTAGCAGTGACAACAGCCCTTTTATTCCAGATCTTTTTAGCAATTCTATACATTTTGGCAATTGCACAGTAAAACAGCATTCACGATGCCAAGAACTTCTGTGGGTGTGAGGTACAACATGCATCAAACAGCTCGTATTAGTGTGATAGTACAAATTTCCTCTTGAATGTTATTACTCTGTTTTCCACCTCTTACCTGTTCGCTAATCAGTCCCAGTTAGGACTTGTATACATTGAACTGCTATTCTTTGAAAGTGATTCTATGTCAGTAGGATTGCTTTATGTCCCTGCAACTGTGGTGTCTCCTCCTCACATCCTACATGTCTGAAGTCCAGTAGCCTAGTAAACATTTTGTGTGTATAAAACATTATTAGATTGTAGGTAAACTGTCAGTTTTCAAGACCCTAACCCTTGGTTTCTGCAGGTAGCATGGTAATCGTGGTCATCCCTGTCTCCCTCATTGTTAACCCCTCTCAATTAATGCGTATTTGCATTATTGCTGTTGTAACTATGTTGGCCCAAGGCCATCACTAAAGCAGTACTTCCTCTTAGCCCAACTTGTAAATTTTTAAAGTATTTTAAGTAATTTTATATGAAGTAAAAAAAATAAATTAAAAAATAAAAAGCTGTTTTTAGTCTGAAATGCTATTATTTTATTCATTACAAAGTTAGTTCTTGCTGACAGTATTGCTCTCCCCTAGGGTTTCCCCAGTACTGTAATGCTCCATTCTTTCACCTTGTGGTCATGCCGTAATTGCTCTAGGATCTCGTTATGCGCGGAGCAGCTCCTTGACGCTCCAGGCCTGGTCGCTCCTCGCCCAGGTTGCATTTCCCCTCCCCGTTTTCGCACGGGAGCTCCCTGCCGGTACCCGGAGCGGCGGAGGAGCAGCTGAGTCATGGGCTGGCTCCGCAGCGCGCTGCTCCTGTCCCTTCGCACCCGTGGGGTCCTAACACCGTGCAGCTCGCGTTTTGCAGGGCGCGTTTACACAACCGAGGTCTAAAACATAACACGGCACCTATCGGAAATCACCATTTTCAGCGACGACAGAGTTGCGCGGATTATTTATTGCTCATGAGACCTCACCCCGCCCATGCCCCCGGAACGCCACAGCTGCGGGGAGGCGGCTGGAGGGCCGCGGGGAGCCGAGCTGAGCCCCCTCGCCTCCTCCAGCCCTGCAGGAGCCGCGGGGCGCCCGGGCCATCCCCCGTCCCCGC
>VXAV01004447.1:136072-171477 GCA_013399715.1 Alectura lathami
TTTTAATATATGCAAATATAGCTGTTTTTACACAGCACTTCATGGTATCACTCATTCAGTGGTGCAGATAATGCTTACAGGAGTTTACGTTTGCAGAATACAACTTCATACATAGGTCTTGTTCTGTGCCAAACAGTATAAACTGTAGGTATTTTTCCCATTTATTAAGTTCTGCTGGCTAATTTTATAATTTGTTGTTTGTTTGTTTCCTTTCTTTCTTTGATCTTGAAAGCAAAGTTTGTAGGCTGGTTTTCAAATGGTTCCCCAAATGGTGTCTTGCTAAATTCAGGATTCCTCCAAACTTGTAGATGTAGTTAGTATCTCACTGCCTATGTAATTTTTTGTGGTTTTGAGTTTTTTAACTTCCTTAGAAAAGCAGCTACTTGTTGTGCATTCCAAAATCTCTAATTTTGCTCTTCTGGTATTTGCAATTTATGCATAATTTTGCACTTAAAATATTCACTTGGTTGCTATTTAAGTTACATGTCAGATTTGTCTATTTGAGGAGTATATATGAGCATAAAATTAGAGTAGCTAAGTTGCTCCTTCCCTACTATTTTAATGTGCATCTGAAATGGAGATTAGTGATTAAATTAGACTAGGCAAAATTACTTGACAAGAAGTGTAAGAGAAGGGTAGCTTGGGATGGGGCAGAGGGGGATAAAATCATTCTGCCTCTTCCAGGGAGATGCTTGGCGTTGCTGTCAGTCTGCCGCTAGCACCGTTCTGCCGGGGCAGATTGCACATCAGACCTGGTGTTGGGCTCCACTGCTGCATCCCTGCTTCTCCCTGGGGGCCTGTGCTTTGTTTCAGTGTCCTTTTGATACCACCCAGCACCCATACGGATGAGGCTTCGAGCTGTGCAGAATAACTAGGTGTCTTATATGCAGGTCGTAGTATTTCATGCTTATTGAAAGAGATGTGGCTACTATTCCACCAGAACAAGAGAGGGTGCTGCTGTTTTCTGAGCTGTTTTCATACCTGGAGAGAGCTGTTATGTGTGGTGTTTGTGAGTGGAATGAACAAAGTAACATTATATGTTTGGCACTGAGTTCTGAGAGGATATGAAAGCACACTTGAAATAAATACACCTTTAAAAGCTAGTCTACTGCTGTCAGTCTTTTGCTTGTTTAATTGTGTGCAGAAATCTACTTTAGGTTGAGGATGTAGAGAAAGTATTTCTTCTTCTATGACCTTGTTGCTAGAGATTTTTATAAATAATGTTTAGGTCTAATAAAACTCTGAAGAGATCGGTTGGGGGAAAAAAATTGACACTGGTACTGAAATTATATGAAGGATGTATTTATTCTTCCATTTTGCTTGGAATCCACACAGTTCTTACAGCTGTGAAGTCAAACTCTTAATAATCCTCTGAGGAACAGAAGACAACAAAAATTACATAGTAATAGATATTCTGAAAATAGTCTTCAGTCTCATATTTGCTTTTTGGTATTCCTTTCCTCTTGAGCATGAGGCATGCTCCGGCAAAAATAGGCGGTGTCAGAATAGGCCAGGGAAGGACACTGGTTAATCCATCCAAATGGAATAATTTACTGCCAGCCCCAATCCAGCTTTGGCACCTGCATCATGTAACTTTGCTGGCTTTCTATGTGTCCTTTTTTCCCCCTCTAAGATCATTTTATTGATTAAATGTTGTCTTAAAAAAAAAAAAAAAAACTTCACTGCATAAATTATTACACGGAGAGTGATTTGGATGGCACTTAAAATAATTCTTTCATCATGGCATTTACTGCTTAGCACAGCAGAAGTGGAAGTGGCCACTTCCTTCACTTTGCTTCAAGGGCTCTTTGGGTGAGGATGGTCATGGTAAGAGGAATGAAACTGATGCCACAAGGGCACAGCTTTCTAGCCACTTCTATTTAAAATCTGAGCTGAGACTGAAACGTTGCAGTGATTAACACAAGCATGAAGAGCAGCCTAAGTTTTTCTTCAAAATAATTACCGAATTTGGGATAGCTGTGTCCTTTCAGTGAGTTACTGGTGAAATAAGATGTTTATGCAATACAGGCACTTCTTGTTTCTCGTTCTTCAACTTCTTTGATTTCAAAAGTTGCTGATGCTCACTTAATTATGAATGTCTTCAGAGCCAGATGGTGGTGGTGATTAAAACTTCACATACAGTGCTTTTTAAAACACTAATCTTCAGAAGATTTTCTGTAATTAGGTAAGTATTCTCCTGACTTCACAGAGAGGGAAACTATAAGGGTCCAAACCTGCTTCTGTTTTGGAATTGCTGTCAACTCTTAAGGCTTTTAATAGCAGAAGATCAAGCCCTCAAGTGATTTGTCTAAAGATGAGTAAGGTAGTGGAAGAGTTTGATTGGATCTTAGGTCTTCTTGATTCACAGGCACCTGGCTGATAGCTCAAGATGCGTTGCTTGACATTTCAGCTTTTTTCATTTCAGCGTTTGTCTTTAAAGGTCATCCACTTCATATGTAACTTTTTAAATAAATATATAGTAAGGCAATTCTACGCCTGTTATTGAGCCTTCTGGCTGATGTTTGGTTTTGCTACGGTGTGTTTATTTTAACTATCTCCCTGCTGCTGTTAGACCCTGCCAAAAATAAAATGGGATGCCCTGGAACGTGGGACTGGTATGCAGACACTTTGTGCTGCCAGTGTGGTTGGGGATGGGGAGGGAGCCTGAGGCATCGTGCTCAGCCCCCACCCTCTGCACTCATGCAGAGCATGTGGCTCCTTCAGTAGAAGAATTATTGCTCCATGTGGACATCTCCTAGTTAGGTCACATCAATGGGTCAGGCTCGGACTCTTGAGAATAGCCCCAGAACAATCCGGGTTTCCCTTCTGCTGCTCTTCACCATCTCACTTATTAAAGATTCCTTGGTTACCGTCCCATGGTTGATTAATGTATCAGGTGATTAATGACTTTCCTCTGACACATCGATGGATTAAACCGTGGTGAAATACGTCCTTCCTCCCTTTGTTGCCTAGAAGCTCCAGTTTTATTTCTGCCTGCATCTGGGTACCATGCCTTTGGCTGTATGTCTGTGGTGCTGAGTTGGAGTGATGAAAACTTGTTTAGGGACAGGTGGTGAAAGTGCATCGAAGATATTCTGGGAATAACATGGGCAGCTAGATGGGAACTTATCTGCAGCCTTGCTAGGCAGTGATTGCCAGTTTCACCTGACTTGACTATGGTTGTATCAAATGCTACTTTAGTGCATTTGCTCTGAAAAGCACCAGTTCAGTAAAATTTATAATTTTTTTAAGGGATTGTCAGCATTAAGCAGATAAGAATTTGCACTAGATATAACCACAAAGCAAAACATTAGACATGTGCCTTAATTACTTCAAAAAATTATGCCAACGCTTCTAGGGGAAGTGTGACTGCAGAGCATGTGCCTAGATGTGCTAGCTTTAACCTATTAAATGTGAGAGCTTGTTGCCTTAATTTGGTAGAAGTCTGCTGTGCAGGAAGATGGAGGTCCCTGGTGCCAGTGTCTGAGTACTGTTTGGTCTGGCTGAAAACCGATTCTCTTTTTTTTTTTTTTCCCCACTGCCCTCTCCCTCACTCCCTGTCTTTTAAGTGGATTAATTTTCAGCCTAAGCAGCTCCCTGGCTCAGCTCTCAGTGCAGCAAGTGAACACTGCGCAAGCAGTTGGTAGAGATGAGAGGTCAGGCCACTTCCCTTTGCAGCAGTGAGACAGGCTGGTGCAAAGATAAAGTGCCCATGGGACTATGGCCCAACTAATGCTTGCAGCTGACTATAAGGAAGTATTAGCAGTAATATTTGCACATGCAGATCTGCAGGGGGCTGTGCCTCTTCAGTTTGAAATCTCCTGCCCAAGCATGTGTCTGTCAAGCATGTGCCATCCAAGCTCTGCCTCCAATGCTTACATTAAATTCTTTCACATGCCAAACCATGCTACAGCAGTAGTCTTGCTGCGCTGGAAGTACATGTTTCTGAGGATTGTTTATTTGCCAGACTAAAGCAAGGAATTTTAGTTAAGATGAGAATAATTGTGTTAAGGTTCTGTTCCAGGGGTACAGCTGTGTAGCATGGTTGCTGTGAGCAGCCAGTGGTAAGAAACTTAAAGCAAGCACTGTGCTGACCAACAGGTTATTAGCTGAGATTTACTGTTACAATTATGTGCACTTTTTTATTGCAGTGAGACATATTTAAAATTTAAATAGGGTTGACATCATGTTCTTTTGACCTAATTCTCAGGCTTTTATATTATTACTAAAATGATCTGGGATATTATAATGCAGTGCACTGCAGAATGACAGTCTTAGGAAAGATTGATACAGCACTGGTGTCTGAATAGGAAATGGAGCGTGGCAAATTCTGAGATAATGCAGTGATCTTCAAATGTGGAGGCTTGTATACATAGCTCCTGGGTGGAAAACCACAGCTGTAGCTTGAAACTAGCCCTGGTGAAAAATAACCCTGTGAAAAGCCATTACACTTGTTGTTTGTCATTAATATGACATCTGTGGTGGGTTTTGGTTTGTTTTTGTGTTTTTTGTTGTTGCTTTTTTTAGTACCTGCTAGTTAGCAGAAGCCCACGCATTTCATTAACACAGGTTGACTTCATTCTAACAGCAGGAAAAATTCATCAGGCTGTTGTGGAGTATTCCAAACTTTCACGGCCAAATGCAGTTTGCTATAATCTTTTGTGTAGACCACTCACTCCCGTGACAACCTCATGTCAGATGATGCGTGTACAGCCCTGAGTTTCCCATAACTTTGCCCTTGGGTTGACACCACTGGCATTTTTCTCATGATCTTTAAGTACAGGGAAGAAACGTTGTTTCTTGGGGTTTTTAAATGTGAGCTGTCGTTTGGAAAACTCCTTGCCCTTAAACCTGCTCGTTTAGTGTGGGCAGAATTACAAGCTTCACTTTTCTAGAAATATTGAAAACAATCACAAGTACATTATTTTGTTTTAAACTGGTTCCAGGAACTCCAATGCCCTGCACTGGCAAATGAAGCTCTGGGGTAGGTGGGTGGCCATTAGCACCCAGGCCACCCCTACTTGAACTGCTGAAACCCAGACATAGACTCATAGAACTATGGAGTACCCTGAGCTGGAAGGGACCCTCAGGGATCACCGAGTCCAGCTCCAGGTCCCGCACAGCACCTCCCAAGCCCTGTGTCTGAGAGCGGTGTCCCAACGCTCCTTGAGCTCTGGCAGCTCGGGGCCGTGCCCACTGCCCTGGGGAGCCTGTGCCATGCCCACCACCCCCTGGTGCAGAACGTTTTTCCTAACCTCCAGCCTGACCCTCCCCTGAGGCAGCTCTATGCTGTTCCCTCGGGCCCTGTCGCTGTCCCCAGAGAACAGAGCTCAGCGTCTGCCCCTCCGCTCCCCCATGAGGGAGCTGTAGGCCGCCATGAGGCCTCCCCTCAGCCTCCTCTGCTCTGCAAACCATGGGACCTCAGCTGCTCCTCACACGTCTTGCAGAAAGGAGAATCTCCAGTCCAGAACCAGACTGTGTTTAACCTGGAGTCTGTTCACACACCACAGCTGCCCCAAGAAGGCCTGACCTACGCCTCCATCACCAAACAGCAGGCGGTCAAGGTTTCACCGCAGCCTGAGCTGGCAGGCCGTGGGTCTCGCTCTTGGAAGGCAGGCCAGGCAGGCTGATAATATTTCATTGCCGTGCTCTAATTACTCCAGTTATACTCTGTTGTCTATTTTTTCTTCTCTTATGTACTTCAAAACACGTGTAATGACTCTCTAATCCTGCATTTGTCAGTTCCTATTTGCTTTGCTGTGGTGTTTGAATAGCAGTGCTGTAAGGAGCGTGGGTTTGCTGAAAGCAGGTGTCAGCCCTATAGTGTAGTTGTGCTGGCTGACCTGTAAAACCTGTAATTTGGGGAAAATGTGTCTAAAAGACTTTCTGTAGCCTAGCAAACAGAAAAGTCAAGTAGACAGGGAGAAATTATTTCAGTCTGTTGAAAGGTTTTGCTGCCAAATATTTTGGTATGGTCTGTGTTAGCAATAAGTAAATCCATTTGGAAATTATATTACACACAGAATTATTGTCGCATTACTATTACAAACAGCAGCTCTCTGCTGAGATGCACAAATCGCGCTTGCATTCAGGGATCAGCCAAGTGAAAACATGGTATTTCCCACAGGAAATCTATCCCAGCGTGCAGACTAGTAAAAGCTCTGTTGAGGATGCAGCTGCATATGTAGGGCTCTGTGCAGACGACCCTCCCTCTGAGCTAGAATAGCTCGTGCTGTAATTTTTGGTAAAGGCATATCTGTGACACTAAGGCAGCAAGTAATTTCTTCTGAAATGTTAGCCCCAATTAGGTCTGCCTTAGAGATCTGCTACTGTCTTTATATACCTAAATGCTGGATTTTTCTGATATCTTGGCTCGTTTAACTTATTTAACAACTCATGGCTTCTTCTGCCCAGTTATTTTCCATTCGACCTAAAGCCTCTCTGCATGCAGAACACAGACAAAACATGACAGCTGTGTTTCATTCTCGTTCACATCTTGATGTTTCACCAGGCACAGATTTGGATCTTTGTCATTGGATCTGAAAATTTTATTGCTTCAGATTTTTGGCTGCCAGCTTGCATCGTGAATGTAGAGCTGGCTTGTTCAGAGTGCAGGCAGAATGGTGCCTCACTGCTGTCTGGGTGGTGGTGTGGTGGTTTGTTTTTTGTTTGTTTGTGTTTTTAAATTAATATTTAAAATTATTTTGATCGAGGGTAAAGGCTGCAGGACTGTAATACTTTGTCATTTGTATTAAGTTACATCTTAGGAGATTAATTTGTGAATATTTGTGGAAAAGGAAACAATCTTAAGTGATTTTAGGCTACCCCTATTAGGCTGCAGTTGAGAACCCATCTTTATGAGAGTAGGAGGATGACCGTGGAATGTTGCATGTTTTTATTATTAATTATAAAAATTATCATTAACCGTTTTTAAATTGTAGGGCTGTCATTTCTTCAAGGAAAAGAGTTGATAGAGTTCTTTGTTTGTTTGTTTGTTTGTTTTTCTTTTTCAAGTTTACTTTTACTCCTGAGGACAGATGAAGATATTTTATTCAGGCATCAAATAACTACTTCTATGCAGAAGACAGCTGATCAAAGAGTGTTTACATTTCTTTAATTTTAATTCTCTGCAATCTGAGGAAGGAGTGCAGTTGCACATTACCTGCCTAATTTATCAGCGTCTTAGAGAAAATCAGTAACTAGCCTTTCCTCTAACCAACCTGAGGGGTGTTGGTGGTTTTAACTAGATAATGAGCCTATGGGAAATTTGTTTGCCTGCACTTGTTGTTGCAGAGCTTGACAATGGTTTGATAGTGGCTTTGCTAATACAGAAATCAGTGCCAGTGCTGTCAGCCTCCAAGAATTTTCCTGTTTCCGCATGGTTATTTCCTGTCTTGGTGAGGCAGGATTTTTTATGAAAATTTCTTCTCATGTACCGTTTCTAGCAGCCTGGAGAATTATTTTAAAAAAATATACACACGATGCACTCTGGATGCTCATCTTGCTGCTTATAGCACGACCTTCCTAAATATATAGTGGAACGCTTCATGGAGGCACAGTTTACATGCGCAGCTTATGTGTGTAAGGTACAGTTTATGAACTGACCTTTGTAGGCTTCAGTAGTCTCACCCGCTTACTGTCTACACATAGGTGTGAATGGTATCTCTGCAAGCCTGGGTTTGCTGTGACACAGCAGCTGGAATGGAGTAACTGTGACACAGCAGAGAATTTGGCTTCGTTTGAATGCCACGTTGTTGTGCTGGCAGTAGGTATAAATGATTCCCCCCCTTTTTTGTTTGCTGTTGTTGATCAACTTCATCTGTTGTACTGGAAGCATACAAGCGTGCTCAGAGGCCTCGCTACATCCTCGGCTTTGCGTGCGCGGTTATCTGTACGTGCCATGGATGGAAATTGAACATCTAATTACTTTATAAGATTTGCGAGCAGAGATTTGGAGCCTGCTTAGCCTCTGCTTGAGTAGTGCTTTCTGTTGTGCTTTAAAGTCTGCTTTTGCTCTCTTCTCAGGTCCTTTCACAGATGTTGTCACTACAAACCTGAAACTCGGCAACCCTACAGATAGAAACGTGTGCTTCAAAGTTAAGACCACAGCGCCACGTAGATACTGTGTAAGGCCTAACAGTGGAATTATCGATGCAGGAACATCAATTAATGTTTCTGGTAAGTCATTCAAGCAGTTCTTTGGTAACTGAAAATAGCTTCATCAGATGAATTATTTCTTGGAATGCTTTTCAATCTGAAAGTGTTTTATGGAATGCGTGTAAAAGGAAGAGGTTATGATTTCATGGAGAAGCAGCCATTTCGTATATGTTTGCTTCCCTTATTCCTGGTCTAGCAGTAATGGGTTTGTTTTGACATCTTGTTTTGGGAGAGGGAGGAGGAATATATAAATAATTTATATGGTTCCATAGCAGCCTTAGCCAGTCTATCCAAGGCGGTGCTGCTGCAGCCCTGCCCTCCCTGTGGGATTATTTTTGTACGGTTAGATTTTTGCCAGCTTAACTTCCTGAGCCAGCTCACTGCAGGGTCAGACAAGTGCTTGGGCAGGCTTGTCAAGGGAAGAATAAAACAGGGTGGACTGCAGCCACACCAGCTTAGGCTGATAGTCTGTTGCCAGACTGCCCAATATAACCAACCAGTAAGGAAAACATTTGCTCTCAAACCATGCTTGTTTTGTACTCCTTGGAGATGCAGAGTATGCTTTGGTGCTAGAAACGTCAAATGACTAAATCTTTGCTATTTCATGTGAAAGGTTAATGATTTTCTCTAATGAGTCAGTAGCTCTTGACTTGCCTAAGTTCGGTAATGGAAAACCAAAGGAGGGGATTACACTGAAAGCATAAAGGACCGAGTATTTTAACGGTCTAAAGAATGCTGTCAAGGTATTTAATAGTGGCAGACTGCAGAAATAAAGTCTGAGTTTTGAGTTACAAAAATAATTTCTGTGAACATGTGGATTTGTTTTACTGTTTCTAGTAAATTATAATATCGTATAATAAAGGCAGACAAGTTACTGGCCTATGGGAAGACTATCACAAAAAAATTAGTTACTGATAGGTTATAGGGTTTGCCATTAGTCTCTTACCAAGTTTTTGTAAACTGGAATAAACAATTTTGTGAGCTGTAAATCCCGTTTTTTTTCTAGGGGGAAAAAAAAAAAAAAAGTAAAAACTAGGACTTTAGTTTTTAATAAAATATAAACTATTTAAACACCTCGTTCTGGGAGACCTTACTTGAACAAAAGAAAAGCTGATCCTCAAAACAATTTGCACTGTAATATCAAGAAACTCTAATCCTATGGATCTTCTTGTATGTGCCTGCATTTGCACACTCATTGATCTTTCCTCTTTGAGTATTCTGTTGTGTCAAATTAAGTGTGCGCATGATGGCACAATTGTGCCTCACTGAGTTTCTGGAGAATGTGGCCGAGTGAGGAGGTAACCAGTGCAGTGTAGTACCTACAGGGGGCAGGCAAAGCAGTTCTGCGTAGGAGAAGGCTAACACATGCATAAGCTCTGAAGTGACTAATATGTAAATGAAATAAATCTCTAGAGAGAAATCAAAATTTTTAAAACTGGGGAAAATTCCCGAGTAAAGCTGCCTGTCATCTATATTAGCCACAGGCAAGCTTATTAAATGCGTTGGAATCAGTGAAGTGATAATGAAAATTAGTGTGGTTTCTAGCTACAAATTATCTTTATGCTATAAAGATGGTGATTCTTTTCATCTTCCAGATGAACTTTCAAAATTAAAAGCCCTTTTCCTTTGCTAGCGCATAGCATGCTTTTTAAAATGTCTTCTTGATCTCAACATTGAGGTTTTGTTAAACTTCTGCTTACAGTGACCCTTTGCTCCGCCTGCAGAACATAATATAGGCCAGCGTTGTGTAAACCATCTTACGCTACCAGCATGCCTACATCTTACGTGCTTTTTCAACCCTATTCTTCCCAGCAGCTTACCAAACAGGATATGGATCTAGTCCAACACTTGACTTAAAAGTATTCCATTTTGAGATTGTTGTGCTTACCCTAAGTTACGCTTTGCTCTTGCTTACAAAGCTTTGAAGAAAAAATCCCTTTTCTTGATAACTTCCTTTGTAGTGATTTATGATTCAGTTTTGCAAATGACTTTGGTGTACTTAACCACAGAGCTTACATTTTTGTTTTACATACTTTCATGCTTCTCTTAACTTAGTAATAATAACTGTGCTAAATTTCCAGCCCTTCTGTTAACAGTACGTATTAAAAATTCTTCATTTTCTAAACGATTCTAAATAGAAGCTGCTGTTATCTTCTGCAGTGGCTGAATTTCTCTTTAATACAGTCATATGCATTGCAGTCTTAGTAGCTTCTTTAAACTATGCATGGGATTTAGTTTTTCTGTAGAAAAATTGGCACCATCATTGGTTCTGATCAGCAGAAGGGATCTTGTGGATAGGGGGATTGAGAGGCGAACTTCCAGTAACTTACAGAACAGAATTGTTTTCAGATTCTTGGAAGTGGAGCAGATGTGTTTAACCTCTGCTTTGGAGTAACACTGCTTAAGAACAGAGGCATGACTTTGGATTTAATAAAGTGAAACAGAATTTTCTTTGCCTCCGAATCAGTTATTCTTCAATCATGTAATTCAAGTCTCACACAAGGCATAAAAACATGACTTGAATTCTTCTACACCTAATGAAAATACTACTCATGAGAAATCATTAGAATATAGTTAATTCATTAATAACTTCCGGACCCTTAAACTAAGTGGGCTGTGTGTATTGTATACGATCTGTTCTCTTGAAAATTGCTGACTGGCTTTGACACAGTAGCACTGCATTGGTCCTGCATCTCATGCCTCTGCAGAAAAATCAGTGCCAAAGTACAGTGTCGTGAAGCTTTAGTAGTTCTTAGAATATTCCTGTCTGACTGCTGGGTTTGGGGCAGCCTGCGTCTTTCTTGCACCATAGCAACTGGGTGCCTTTCTTACATACAGTTCCACAGAGGCATCCTATTTTGATGCAAGCGCATGAGAGGGTATTCTTGCCTCAGGTAGAGGCAGCTATCAGAACATTATTTCATGCTAGTATGTTGGCTCCTTTAGCACACAAAAACACTACAAAAGCAAAGCTTTCTTTATTCTACTGGAGTGTCAGACAGAGGCTGCTTTTGCCCTCTCACAGCTTCTCCTAAACCCCAGCATTTAAAGGCTCCGTCAGCACGCGCTGCTTGCTGCAATGTCAGGTTTGTAGCCCATGTTTTCACCTGTTATATAATGGCATGTAATTTTAACAGCTGAGTTTATGTAACTGTCAGGAAGTGTATGTATGCTGTCACCCCATTTGATTGCATTTGGTCTTAAGTACTTGAAAGGAAGGGTTTTTGCACCCATTCCGTTTTTGTTTAATGTGTCTTATTTGAACAAAGACAGCTGATTTTGTGGCTTCCGAGAGGTTGAAGTCTAAATAAAAGATATAAAAGGATTACAGAGGACGAGTGAGAAAATAGAAGCAGATGTCTGCAGCTAGGTGTATGAGGGGATGGGTGAAATACGGATGATGCGGTCTGAGCACAGCACCCTGCCGCCTGAGCGCGCTCCTGGAGATGGGAGGAGGCTGAAGTTATCCTTGGGTTGTTGTCAGATACCCTTCAGGGGGTTTTTGTCTTTTGTGTGTTTGCCTGACTAGGAAGAGGCAGTTTGTTTTTCCTTCAGGACAGGGCTGGCCGCAGCGTCCTGCCCCTTCTCCACGCCAGGCCGCATCCTGTCAGCAGCCGCGTGCCGCTCCCCGGGCCTCACAGCCCGATGCGCTGGCTGCCAGGCTTGGGGTTGGAGTGGGCTGCTTGCTTTACAGGAGTCTGTCTTGATCGTCAAGATTCAACGGTTTTTAGTGGCATTGAAATACTTACAGAAGGAGCTATGTAAGCATGGAGCAAGGGAAACGGTGCACTGGCTTCTGCCCCTTTCTGTCGGTGTCAGGGTCCTTTGGTTGTCTCCTGCAGCGCTCACCACAGCGAGCCCTGATCTCAAAGCCGGCCAGTGTTGCTGGCTGGGTATTTTGCATAAAGGTGTGGCATGTGGTAGTTTTGATCTAACCAGACCTTAAAGAATTTCATACAATGCCATAAGGGAAAACAATTTATAAAGCTAGAAAAGGCAGAAATAGACTCTCAGACTAAATGGGCTGCTTAAGAGTAAACAGTGCTGTGGTGCATGGATGGGTTTTGAACTATGATGGGAGAAGTTACTAGTGATGTTTGGTATTAATCTTGTTGAATGCTTTTGTAAGCAATTCTGACACAAAAAGAGTGCACTAAAAACCCTGATGGTGGTGTAAAATTGGGAGGCTGAAGATACGCAGCAAGAACTCGGTGTCCTTGAAGGCTTCAGTAAGAGGAACAGGATGAGTTTCATCATAAAAACTGCAGAATCATATACTTGGATTACTTCTGCTGTAATTGCAAGCTTGCTGAACAAAATGGGAGGAATATTAGGATGTTTCAACTGATCAGAGGTGACCAAGTTGCTGACATAATGTGGCTGTGAATAGAGCAAATGTAGTATGTGCAAACAGACTAGGTAATGGGAGAGACAAGAGTGTAAATGTTGTTGTCCACGGCACTAATAAAATTTCATGGTTGTATGCATATTCATACAGAGGAATTTAAGAACAGGTGCAGAGAATGAATGGGGAGCCTGACCCAGAGAGGATTGATCGAGTCTGGCTTGTTCAGTTTACCAGAAGGCCAAGAGTTACTGTGATTGATGCCTTGGAATGCACTAGACGTAGAGGACTCTTCCCCTTCTTAGATATTCAAGCATAAGGGCAGTGTTGGTCCAAGACCAAGCAAACAGGCCATTAATAAATCTAGATGGAAAGCAGAGGAAGGGTGCTGACGGTCTGAGCAGGGAGACTTTTCTGTTCCTTCTGCTCTTGGAAGGGAGGGCTGGGTCCTGGCAGGCTTTTAGAGCAGAGTTTACTTTCCATCTTCCTTGCTTCAAATTTCCTCTGGCCTTGATATTGATGCTAACTTTGCCATTAAACTCTTCGGGCAGAAAAGAAACATATTAGCTGGTCACCAGCTCTGCTTTGCTGTCTGCACATCCTTGCATATCAAATGAGGGGCTGTAATGGGAAAATGTGAGAAAGCTGGTATCCACTTGTCTGAAACGTGTCAGAACAGGGTGTACATGAGGTTGGTCCTTCAAGTTTGAATTCTGAGGGAGGCAACTGGGCTAGCAGATACAATGGACATTATTCCTTATTCCGTTGATCTCCCAGAGGCTTTGCTTGTGGTGCCTGAGTTGTAGGGCAATCGGTGGAGGCAAAGAGATGGATATTTCAGCCACTTTGCAATGAATGCTGGTACTAGTATTTGAAGCTCATGTTAACCTTTTTCTTAGAACACTGGATTCTGTTGACAGCTGGTCACAAACTTTTCCAGCTAAGAAGATTTTGTAAGGAATTCTGTAGGAACATACCCTTTTCGTATGGTTCTTGTGTGAGGTATGGAATTTCCAGTCAAAGCAAAGGAGCCGTACTTACACTAGTAAATTGTCTGGCAATTAGGGCGGTTCCATGGAACTGCTCTTTCGCAGAAAGCCCCAGTAGTGTGAGAGCGTATGCTGAATGGTTTGGTTTCCTCTTGAACAAAGTAAGTATTTTTGAGCTTCCCATCTGGCTTACAAGACATTTGCTGAACAATTTGTGTTGATGTGGCTTTCGTGTATTGATCTAAAAATACAAGTGCTAACAACGTTTGTACTGTCAAGGCCTCTCTAGCTGCTTGCTGTTATGATTCAGTGAATGGAACTCAGAGCAGCAGTCATTTGGTGTTCAGGCACAGCTTCAGCACTGTCACTGGGGAAATACAATTTTCAAACAAGCTTATACTTACACTCGGCAAAGCAAACTGATAAAACTGCAGATCTGGAGAAGTTCCATAAACAGTGGATAGCTTTGACTGCCCAGTTGGCTCTTAGACATTGTGTAGACTTGAAATAAAAGCTAGTCTACTAGCTACTACAGGGGACAAAAAATTATTCTGCTGCTTTTCAGCGATTTGGTGTGCAGTGATAAAATATGCATGCTTTCACAGTTCAGTCACTTCTGTTTGCAAAAATTGTTTTAGATGCAGCCTGTTGAAATGGAAAGATTTATTTTGGACTCGTATTTGATTGTTGCAAGGTGAGATAAAATGTATAATATTTTTTTACAGCAGATTTGGGACAATTTGCTGCCTTTCTGTTTTTGCAGCTTTAAAAGGCATGTGGTTGTTGATGGCCACAGATTGTGCATAATAAAAATGGCACGGGGGTAACATGTCCTGCGCATTGAAGGAGACAAATTGGTTTGGCTCTTCTTCATCTATAATAAATGGGATCTTTGGATATCACTTTTACACTACAAATCTCTGCAATTAGTGCATATGAGTTTCAGTGCATGTTAATAGCACTAGTACTTGAAAGTAATCCTCATTCTTGAACTGCTTGTATTCAGAGTGATAGAATTGAGAGCCTGAAGTAGCCCCATGAGTCATAAAATGTGATTTTTTTATTGCAGTTCATGCAAGTTTCATTTTAAATATCTCAGGGGGTAGCTTTTTGCAATATCTTAATTACAAATTTATATAAAATTCTTAGTTTTTATATTTTGTGCTGTCTTGAAGCAATTAAACGTTTTGTTAATGTCACAGTTGTTGAATATTCAGGTGACATTTGCAAAATGTAGAGGTTCTAAATGGCCACTGTGATAAAAGAATATTCACTGTAAGTGAAATACATAGCTCTCCCTCTTTGAGTTACTTTAAAGGGTTAGTTCTTTCCCCAAAAGGAAAAACCACAGNTCCATATCTCCATATGCCGCCAAAAACTTTTCCTTTCTCTGCCTCCTGAACACAGTTGTTTTCTGCATTAAAAAAAAAAATCCAGAGTCCCTATGATTTTTGGATGGAGAGGAATATATTTCTGTTGTACCTTTCATAGGCAATGTTTTTATAGCATTTAGCCATAAACCTTCAATTATATATTGATAACAAACTTTCAGCAACTTATTTTTGGAAGAGAAATAATACTTGATAAAATAAAGGCGATGAGATACTCAAACTTTATAGAGAAAGTTTCAAACCTGAATTGTGAACTTCAGTGTTTAAAATGCGTGACTGTGCCTGCCTCTGTAGCCTTCCTCAGGAGCCATGAGCAATATTTTGTGTACAACTAATTAAGGTGCCAGCTTGTTACTTCTGCCCCAAGGATGGAGAAAAACCTGTGGTGCTTTGGCAGTTTTTCCCGCTGTCTCAGAAGATCCGTAAATTACCGTGTTCACTACAAATTGCTATTATATTGCCATACTCGTGTACAGAATGTTGTGTAGTGCTCAGCATTTCCAGAATTCTCAGACAGAATCTGGTGCAGACTAAATAAGTCTGTTTCTCTTAGCTTCTTTTAATTGTTAATTATTTTTTTTAAGGTGTGTTCCTGATCTCAGCATAATACTTGAAATCATTTTAATGTTTGTGTTTCTCAGATCTGGTAACTGTATCATCAGTGCATGACTCTGTGTCAGAGCAGTGCTAACATAGTGTGTTCTGGGGTTTTTCTTGCAGTGATGCTACAGCCTTTTGACTATGACCCTAATGAGAAAAGTAAACACAAGTTCATGGTTCAGTCTATGTTTGCTCCAGCTGATACTTCAGATATGGAAGCAGTAGTAAGTATTGAAATTAATTAAAATGGATTTGTTTCTGTAATTTTTAGGACCTTTTACTGCATTGCTTCAGGGATGTTGTCAAACCACACTGGAATGTTGCTTGAAAGCATTTCCAGATTTCCACCTCCGTGCGTGGCAAAGTGTTTTCTGTTTATCTCGAGCCCCAGGGTTCTTGTGATGAGAGACAACGCTGACACAGCACAGAAGTTGGTGTCTGTGGTTGCTTCCTTAGGAGGCTGCCATCAGGAATGGGATACCAAGCCATGAACCACGTTAAGAAGTTGTAACTGGTTTTATATGTGTGATTTTTTTTTAAAAAGGCAAACCTGAACTACATGTTCTAAGGATGATGCAGTCTTTGTTATCTTTTATATTTTATGCCTTTGTACTCTGTCTTGAATTTTCCCTTGAGCAGCTCTTTGCCCAGCAGGAACCAGGAATATGGTTCACAAGTATTGGATTTTTCTTTATCCCTGCTGTTGTTGCTTAAATAAATAAGCTGCCCATATAGATCTTGTCCAAGGGATTACAAGTGAGAGTAACAGAAGCACATATTTCTGCTATTACAAGAAGGCAAAAGGAAGCTTTCTCTGGTGTAGCTTTTGTTTGAAAGAATATTTAGTAACTGTTAAGGACACAATAAATAAGAAAAATGCCCCTAACTCTGTAATGTATGGGGCTGCATGTATATTTGAATGTGTACATGTAACTTGATTTAAAAAGAAAAAAAAAGAACACTCGGAATACACAGCATGTTTTTTTGGTTGGATTTTCTTTTGTTCCTTCAGTAGTCTTTACACATCTTCTGAACAGCTCTTTAAAGCTGAGGCACTTTGTAGGGTTAAGAATTTCCTTTTGTGAAAGAGATTTATGGAACTATGTTTAATGGCCTTAAGGTAAGATCCAGCAGGAGAAACAGCAATAGTTGTGAACTGTCTGCATCGCTAGATGAATAAGCCGGTTTGCATCTCTTCTAACTCTTTAATTTTATGTGTTATTTTATAACATGTAAAATATTATTCTGCTAGTAAAGAATGTTTTTAAGGATCTGGATGGTCCTTTCAGTTTCCCAGAGCTCTCCAGACCAATACCATTTATTTTCCTGTAACACTTGATCACTTCTCAGTTTTGTTACCGCTTTCCAAATATCTTCCTATTCTGGATAAACAGGTGAGACAAATTACTGAAGCACTATAAAGCTTTCAACACTGCTCAGGCAGCCAACAAGCTTAAAATAGAATTCTGACTTCAGCCACAGAGAAGAGCTGAACTACAGTTCAGCTATTTAGGATGAGTCAAATTCTTCTTCAGGTTGCACAGGGGTTAGCCATAATTTGACACCTACTTGAGATATGCAGAGCATTACCGTGCTACCAGAAGTACACTCAAAGTGAGGAGAAGCATGGGAACTCATGCTTCATGAGTTTTTTTTTGATTTTGTGGACTCATGTCCACAAAATGTGGACATACCTTGCTGATAAACCAGTCTTTTCAGGTCAGGGTTATGGCTGCTGTAGAGCAAAGATTTATAGCTGTTAACCTGCTAAAAATATTGGAAGGAAACCTTATTATGGTGGACTCCCTAATTGAAGGGAAGGGAAGGATGAGAGGGGGAGTTATCCCTTTCTGTATTTAGCACATCTGTTACTGTTCAGGTGTTGATGCTGAAACATAAGCAGGTGCAAATTAAGGAAGAACTGTCCTGTAGTTCATACTAGTCAGGAAGGAAACCTCATTTGAAATGTGGAAAGCTTTGAGTAAAAGCTCCACTAAACAAAGGCCTGAGAACTAACATCACAGAGCAAGCTGACTGATTTGATTCCCTTCCTCTGAATGCACCCCTCCTATCAGGCCATAGCTCCCCCTGACTGTGCTAATTACTCTTGCATGGTTCCCTGTTCTCTCAAAAATTACCTGTGTAAGTTGCAGGCTATTTAGAATGTCTTACTTTATAGTGTCTGGTCTTTAGGATACTGCTCAGTTGTGCATTTGGTTTTCACGTTTGGTCGTGTATATGTTTAATGGTAACATGATAAACACTTGAGCGTTTCCTGAGATAGGTGATTTGTTTCTGTAATGCACTACCTTTTTGATGTGTCTTATTAAACTATTCTGTTTAATATTAAATTCTTCCAGTGGAAAGAGGCAAAGCCAGAGGAACTCATGGATTCAAAACTTAGGTGTGTGTTTGAGCTACCAGCGGAAAATGATAAGCCTGTGAGTATTTTCAGCTGCCTATCGAGTGACTTAATGCCTCAGGAGACCATGTCAAATGGCATGTTTACACAGACAGCTATACAAGCAAAAGACAGAACCCTCTGTTTCACTGCCTAGATTGCATCATTCTTTTAGAACATTGAACTATTTAAAATCTTAGCGATGCTTAATGTTACTAGCAGCTAATTTGGACAGTGGAAATGCAATGCAAGCACAGGGAAATGCTTGAGTTGGCCTTTCTTCATCGAGTGAAAGACCACATAGGGTGGAAAAAAAAAAAGAAAAAAAAAAAGCTGGAAGAAAAATTGCTCTGTTTAGGAGTAACTTTTTCTATAATTCCAAAAAATTAATAGGACAAAACAAAGCACAAGGAGTAACAAGTTCCTGTTACTTTATAGATAAAAGCTTCATGTTAAAAGTTTGGTGGCAGTTTGGGTGGGGAAAGAGCACTTTGTTTCTGTTAGAGCCAGGCCCTTTGTAGGAGAGGATCCAAAGCTGGAGAAGGAGTAGGCTTTGGAGCTCTGCAGCTTCTGATTCCTGACTTGGGATGCAAGTTCCTCTGTCACCACAGAGCAGCAGAAAGATGCAGGGGTGATACCCAGCTGTGGGTGAGTGAGAGAACTGCAGCAGAGCAGCTGGGTGGCTCCTGGCAGCACGCTGGTTTTTGCATTGTGCTTGGAGAGGGAAAGGTGAGGAGAGCACCAGGATTCAATCAGCAGAACGTCAGCAAATAAGTCACGTTCCCATTTGTACCATGGGACATGGGGTGGTGATACTTCCTTTTCCATATGTGCAAGGACTGAAAACTGGAGGTCATTAGGTCTGCAGTTAATGCTGCTGATCTGGAGTTTTCTGTCAAAAACAGGAAGGGAAAAGTTGAAGAAGGAAAAATTTTGTTTAGTTCTTTTGATATGGGTACATTTCCAGTGTGCACAGAAAATTTCACTTGATTCTCCTCCAAAATATCAGGTGTGTGGTACTAACAACTAACCAAAAATCACTCCGTCTTGTTTTAACAGCATGACATAGAAATAAATAAAATTGTATCCACAACTGCAACAAAGACAGATTCCTCTGTAATGTCTAAATCATTAAGTTCTTCTTTGGATGACACTGAAGTTAAGAAAGTAATGGAAGACTATAAAAGGCTTCAAGTAGAAGTTCAGAGGTTACGGGAGGAGAACAAACAGTTTAAGGTAAAGATTCTTTTTTTCCCCAGTTGTACTCCTTTCCTGAAATAGAAGTTTTGGAATGAAGGGTTTGGTTGCCTCTCCTTGGCACGGTGTTTTTATGTCATCTGTCAGTGAAAAGATAGTTTTAGATTTCTCTCTTTAAAGTCAGAAAGAAATGTTGAAATCAATGGTTCCTTTGGGAGGAACACAGAACTCAGGCAGTCTGAGAAACTGATTGCACAGGGCCCCAAGGTGATGAATTCCCACTCTTTTCACTTTTTTCTCACCTGATTTCCTGAGTCTGAATTACGCATTCAGTGTTGGATTTGGCTCTGTTCTCTCAGACTGATGGGACCTTGAGGGCAACATTGTGCCAGTGCAAAGTTTTAGTAATTACAGCTATAACATGCAGCTGAAACGACCAAAGTGACACAGATTAATAGGAAATACGCTTCCTGTCATACCCAGCACGTCACTGTGAAACATACAGATGAGAAGCCTCTACCACCAAGCTGAAAACCTCTTTTAGTTTCATTTATTGTAAATGTCCAGTTCCATAGATAACAGCGCCAATGAAAAACGGGAATTTGTTAGTGCTGGACCCCAGTGAAGGGAACTCTTCTGTCAGCTCTGATCTGCATGGCTGGCTGATGCACGAAGAAATTTTTAAGCGTTTGCAAAACTTTTTTGTTTTGCTTGTAGAAATAGCATGTGTATAGCTGAGAGAGCTATATAGTACATGTGTATAGCTTCTCCTTCTGTTCTGGTTTTGCCAGTGTCTCCCAGTACTGTAAGTGCTATATGATTGTATTTTTTTTAACTTCTGTTTTTTATTATTTTATTTTGTATATCTGTTGTCCTGGTTTCAGCTGGGACAGAATAAATCCTCTGCAGGAGACACCTAGAATGGAGCTGACATTTTACAGTCAGTAAAACTGTGAGCTGATTGTTTCCTTTTGTGAAGTGTTAGAAACATCTGTAAAATTTCAGAAAACAATGTTACATTGCTGCCAGCCACCAGGCGCTGTCAGTGCCAGACTAGATAGCTCTCAAAAGGAAGTTTAAATATTTAAATGAAAAGCTTGTTTTCGAGCAGTAAAATCACCATGTGGGTGAACATCATCCTGTTGTTTACAGAAGCTAGTTATCCTCATCCAGCAGCAGGGAGATACCAGGTGCCTTGTGACTTTTAATGTTGATTCAAATGCCCCTTTGAATTCAGAAGTGGAAAAACACTGACAGAGAGTGTTTTGACCTTCTCTTGTCTGTCAATTTTTAAGGCTGCAGTAACTGTTATTACAACTGTATTGCTGGAGTGTTTTTCTATGTATAGACTGGAGGCTTTTGCTTCAGTATCTGACACTTTTCCACTCTAGTACTGTATCTTGCGAAAAAGCGCAACACGACTGCTTCAGCTGTGTACAAATTGGGTCACAAAAGGCTCACCTTACCAGTTCCTGATGTGATGTGTGTGGAATGGAGTGAGCTAACACACAGCTGTGCTGCACAGCAGTACAGATAGATCAAGATGTGGGGGACACTGTCTCCTCTTGAGTATCTGGGCTACAGATATTATTATCTGTGGCATCTTACATCTTCAAATGAAGACAACATCAAGCCAATAGAGCATCCTGATAATTACCGTTAGTTTTGTGACAACATTTCAGTATTAAGGAATTTGCCCAGTAATTTGAAGTAATTTGAAGGAAGTAATTTGCCCAGCCTTTGAAGGGAAGTCTCCCTTGTGAAATCTCTCTAGGGGAGCGATGAATGTATTTCTCTTAAAGCACCTTCCTTATGTTCAGTTTTGCAGAGCAAGACAAGCATCTTCATGTCATTCCCTCCGTCTTTGCTTTTAGTGCTCTGCACCTGTCTCCAGACTTCAGACAAGTGTTCCTGCAGCCTTCCTCATTGCTTCTCTGTTACCTAAACGAACAGGAGAAAACTTCAGGAGCACGTTGTTTTCTCCCTGTCAGTCAAGTAGACATAGAACTCCTCTCCTTCTCTGGGTTATCTAGCAAATGGAGCTCAAAATTAGCTGGAAACTAGTGCTCCCCTGTTTTATAATTCACACCTAAAATAGAAAGAAAAAGGTGAGAATAATAAAAGCTTTTTTTTTTTTTTTCTTTCAGTAGAAGTAATTTATATATCTTCCTTTAGGAAGAAGATGGACTTCGGATGAGGAAGGCACCCCAGACAAACAACCCAATATCTGCTTCTGCAGCTGCTGTCAAGGATGAAGGGCTCAACTCCAGACTACTTGCTTGGGTGGTTTTGTTCTTTGTCATTGGTGTAATTATAGGAAAAATAGCCTTGTAGAGGCAGCATGCTGGAAGTTGTAAATTGGTTTGATGGTTCTGCCATATCATTGGATTAAATTTATTCATAACAATGTTTAAAAAAAATTAATGTATGACATCTCACAGGTCTTGCCTTTAAATTACCCCTGCACAAATACTATGTAACATAATCTAGAAAGTTTAAAATGTACAAGAAGTGAGTGAATGAAAGAATATTCTTCGGTGATGAAGGGGGGAAGAAAATCATGGTTTAACACTACAATGGAATATTGTATATGTCATTTTAAACATTCTTAGTCCCTGGTACATGTTGCTGGATTACTTCTTTTTAAAAACAAAAAAGAAAAAAAAATGGAAAAATAGGAAAAAAAAAAAAAATTCCTCCACTGCTGGAGCTGGCCCTATTGGATGTTTGGAGCTGGGTTAGGCAGGAGGTGTTGATAACTTCTGTAAAATACGTTAATCCACCATTCTGCTCATAAATCTAACAATTTCTGTCAGTGTCTTCAACTCTGTGCAAGTTACCAATATCTTGACACTTAAATGAATAGTGAGAAGCTGAGACGAGCTCTATGCGGCAACGCTGAATGTGCTAGGCGTCATGAAGAGGCATATATTGACTGGTGTGACGCTCGTTTGGAATGAAGTCAATGCCTTGTTCTCATGAAGGGACCAAGCTACGTTGCTGTTGGTTCATTTAGTTGAATTGTTACTCAGAGATGTTTAATGCATATTTAACTTATTTAATGTATTTCATCTCATGTTTCCTTACTGTCACAAAATTGACTAATACTTTATGGTATGAAAAGGCACCTGCTCTAAAGCCAGTGACTAGAACTGAAAATTTGCTGCTGTAGTGATGCAAGATTCTTCTGCCTCCTGATGTTTTGGGCACTACACAATTGTTGGGAGTTTTGATCATCAGAGCATTGGGTAAACAGTGGTCAGGAAACTGTTTTTGTATGTAAATAAGTCTATCTAGGGGAAAAAATATTAGTAGTAATCTAGTCCTATGCCGTAAAAAGACCAATCCTGTTTGATGATGTAGCATCTAAAAAAAAAAAGAAAAAAAAGAAAAAAAAGAAATTAAATAAAGCCCCCAAATTAATGTTTCTTTTGTTACTTTTGTCATGCTCTCATAGTCTTGGCGGGAGGGAGCAGTCAGCTGGGTTTGTTTGTGGCATAAGGAAACTAGCAGCCATGTTTCAGGAAGTTGGTTTTTTTTCCCAGCCTAATTTTAAAGTCAATCTAAACAGCCCCACCCGAGCATGCTTTACTGATGTACTGTGAACTGCGTTGTTCACAGTAACTGTGCTGAGTGCCAGGTACCACAGAACTTCCCCTTTTTCAGTTTGGTTGGATTCGGTAGTTGAGATACTTGGTCGCATCCTGGGAGTGAAGCTAAGGTAACCTTGTTTCTGAGGATACTGCCCTTACAAAGGGCATCAACTCAGTGTGTTTTAGCGTGTTGGACTTCAGTAGATGAAACAGCTTTTGAGCAAGTAAATTCCTGTATAATCTTAGATGCTAGGTCCGGAAACCAATGTTGACAGAATGTTTGTACCACCATTCAAGATGGAGGAACGTCTTTTAGAAGTGGCTTCTTTCCTTCCTTTTTTGTTCTGTGGTTCCTCGAGAAAGGTGTTTGGGCAGCAGTCTGTGCTACGCTCTTCCTAGACTGACCTTTATGTTTGTTGCATTTGTTTCTCAAGGGTTTTGTGTTTTGCAAGTGCAAATAAGTGAAACTTTATGTGAGATTTAGTAAGAAAATGGTTTGGGGTTGGGGGGCGTATCTGGTGTGGTCAGCTTCTGAACACAGCTCTGGAGGTGCCAGCAGAAACGAGAAGCCTGGCTTGGTTAGGTTAAAATGTTAGTGCCTTCTTGTCTGCTCAGGGTGGAAGGGGCAAAGCATAGAGTGTGGCTGTGAAGGGCAGGGAAGAGGGGAGATGAGCTGGAAAGAGCGAGGCAGTGCGTTCAGTGTGACAAATCGGGCAGAACGGATTGAGAAAGGGATGCCTTCTGGGCTGCAGAGGCTAATGAGAACTTTTACAGGAGACGTTTTAAAAGAAAGCCAAAGTTGTTGTCAATGCAAAATTCATTTTCTTGGCTTAGAAAGAATGTACTTGAGAAAATCTTCGCTGAAACAAGACTGAACTATCCAGTGTTTTTTAAGAGGCTGTAAATATTGTGATCTCATAAAACATGTTGCCAGAAGAGCTGGATTCCTAATGTGCTTTAAAATATATAGTAGTGGCTTTCTTGAGCCCTTTGTTCTGGTGAAAAATGGCCTCAAAAAAGTATTAAAAAAAAAACAAAAAGCTGCCTTTGCAGGGTAGAGGATCGAAGCTTTGCGCTGATGGGTTGTGAGTGTGTCTGTACCAAAGCTCCAGGCAAGTTTTACACGCAGCTGCTGCCGTTGGCTTGGCACGGGCAGCTCCCAGCTGAGGCAGAAGGGCAGCAGCAGCCTGTCCTCCTTCCAGCGTGCAGCAGTGACACTTCTCCGTATCTGTGACAACTGGGGACTCCCAAGACATTTGTGGGCAAAGTCGTTTCTGCTCTTTGCACTCAGGTGTATAAAGAGGTCCCACAAAAAAACCTCCCCTGCTCTGCTCGATGCCTTAGAAACGTGTGAGTAAGGAGACAGCACCCAGGGCCCCCAGTTAGCTAAGGATCTGCTGACAGCTGGGTCTGCAGGAGGAGCAGACCCCCTCCTTCGGTCCTGAACAAGACTCTGAAATTAACTCTTTATATTTTGGAACTTACAAAAAAAAATGAGGTCTTTCCTAACGATTTGGAGGACAGCCTAAGCAGGCAGTTGCACTGAATTGTCTTGATAATGCAGTGCTTCTCCTGGATTAAACACATAATGACTGACAGTGGAATCCTTATTACCTGTCCATTTCACCAGACCCTCCCTTCATATCTAGTCGTAAGAAAACTAAAGACATTTTTTCTTGCAGGGCTCCTAAAAGGCCAGTCTGTGCAAAAATGATCGATCCTGCTAAGCCGTCCTTTATGTGATAATGCTAGAAATGCTTTCGTTGAGTATTCCTAGGAAGTGAATTATCCGGAGGGCATTGTGTGTCGTAGGAAGCTGCACATGAAGCTTAGAGTTCTAAATGACGTTACTGTCTGGTGCCGTCACACCGCAGGACATAGCAGGAAGCTGTAGTTGATACATGCCAGTACAAACCAAGTTACCACTTTCTGTAGTCATTGTCCTTCCTGTTCCGTTAAGAAGTATTTACCGTTGATTGTCTGAGAGCCAGTAGAGGCTGCTGAGGCAGTCCTCACTTTGTGGAGCTTGACGCCCCCATCTGCGCTCTGTGGGCCCCCCGTGCAAAGGGTTTGTAAGATGTCTTGAAGCCCAGTACCGAGAGGTGAAGGGAAATTGTTTCTACTCTTCACACAGTCATTCGCATCCCGAAGCAAATGCTCCATGCATGAAAGATCAGAACTGTTGCTCTGCATTGCCGGTTGTTGTGTGTGGATGCACAGCTACAGCACTGCATCGGCGGGCTGGGCGCCGGGGTTCGCGTTGTTGCCCAGTAGCCTTAGGGATCAAAGAGCAAGCTAGTGCCGTGTGCGTAATGCTGAGAGGGGCTGGTGCACCATCATGTAATTTCTGAAAATACAGGACTGTAATACCTGGTGATGGTATTCGTTTTATTTTTTCTGCTGAAATGCTGTTAGTGGGATAAAGCTGGAAACTCACTTTGCAAATTGCTGGACTCTTCTCACCAGTAAACTCAAGGCTTTCTAGTTGCTGCACACGTAAACTTGGCGATTCTCATTACAGTCCTGATGTAGCGGTCAGCGTGTTTACCTGCAGCTGTTCTGTAGGTTGACTTGATTAAAAGATGGTAACAGGCTACGGCGCTAGTACAAACCGTCTGCTGCGGTGAGGCGAACGGAGGGATCTGCTGTTCGGGCAGGGCGCTGCGCATCCTTTGGCCGCGTCCAGCTAAAATTCACCTTGCGCTGTCGGCTTCCTGTGCGCAGTCGCTGTGCTGACGGGTGTCAGTGCTGAAGTGACGCTGAGTGTGGTACTGTCACCTTTTTGTGATCAGCTTCAGAGGACAAAGCAGTTATGTTTCCATTACTCAAATCTGCTGGACTATGAAATTTGTTTGATTTATTAATGGGCTGAGTTTTTTATTTTTATTTTTTACTAGATAAATGTAGGTTGTTTTTCAAAACAACACAAGAGCTGGCCAGAAATCTCTTCCAGGTAGCTCTTCCAAAAGGACTCTATGCCTGTTGTTAACTCCACCATTTCCCGTGGCTTCATTTCCTTTTACAGAACTGCTTTCGCATTTTTACTCTGAACAGTATAAGTTTGAAAACCGTACTGAGCTTCCACGTAGGTGCTTTGCCTCCCGGTCCGGGCCTAAGCTTGTCCAAAAGCATCTGCACGAGTGAAGCCTACAAAAAGGAACCCTTGAATCTGTGAGTACAGAAGCAAGGCTGCTTTTCCTTGAAGCAAACGTGAACCTTGGATCTTTTCTCCTATGATCTGTCATGGGAAAATGGCCTTTTCCAGATGGCAAAACAAAAGAAGCTAAGAAAACAAATGAATTAAGAAGAATTAATTGAAGCTGCATATTACAAGTTGACATTACGCATCTGGCATTTCTGTTTATGTTTCTCCATCTGTACATTTCACCTTATTTAATAAGTTCCTAATTTTGTGGGTTTTCTCAAGCTTTTGAAGTGCCTGTGGAGAACTGAGGAACAGCCTGCAGTAAAGCGCTGTCCCCGGTTTAGCTGTACTTCATTTTTCTAATCAAATCTTTTTCTTCAGTGGAGAAACTCACAAGCCCAGGAAAGCCTCCTGAACTCCCTCCTGTTTGAGTTGGCAGAGTTCCCACACGTAATTATCCACACAAAACTACTTTCAAAAGAACTTTATTACGGCTGTATGAAGTCAAGCACTCAGAAGCCAGGAAACGGCAGAACCAAGGGTGCCGGCACGGTGCTGGTTTGGGGCAAGCACCTCGCACCGTGTGTGCTCCAAAAGTGGCCAGAGGGTGTCTGGAACAGGTATGCCTGACCCCGCGTAACCTCAAGTTCTCTTAAGATATGTATGATTAGGTTTGTGAAAGGTCACCCTAAAAACGGTGTGAGGACATCACGTGTAACCCGTGTGCACGTCGGCAGCGACACCGCTGGTGCCGTGTCCCCAGCCCGCGTCCCGCAGCACTGCGTGACTGCTCGGAGCAGCGGCTCCTGGGCGCGTTTCGCTGGGAGGCCGCATGCATATGGCTGCAGCAGGAATTTCTGCTTCAGTTCTGAGCCCGGCAGAGTTCCTGTGAGGGCTGCAGCCTCCCACCTGGTTTCTTTTCGACCCGTTCTGCCTGAGCTGTCGCATCAGCCCAGCTCCCACCCCCTTTGGGCCAAGCCGTCCTCGCTCCAGCGCTGCTCCTTGCACTGACCCTGATGTGCAGCCCAGCCTCTAGCGACCTTCCTTCCCTGCTGCCTATCTGTTTCCTGTCTCAGCTTCTTTCTTCCCGTGGCTCCTCTTCCAGTCTTGCTCTGCCCTGTGCCCTTCCCTGTTCCCTGCCTGTGCCCAGCCTGGTGACAGCTCACCTTCCTGCTGCTCCTTGGATCACGTCGGTTCCCTGTAAGCTGTCGTCTGTCTCTGTCCCCAGCTTTTCCCTGCTGCTTCAGTGCAGCATATTTTATAGTCAGTAACAGGCTTTTATATTCAGTGAGGACTGTTTGTCAAATGAAGCACTAACTTGGTGCTAATGATTTATCCAGAAGCGTTTTAAAACTTTGTGTGTGTTGTTTCAGTTTGATTTTGGGGGGAAATTAGAATGCAAAATACATCCTGAGGCATTTTAAACATGGGGCATGAAGATGGCTAATGGAAAAAGAAGTTACTGTTGATTGAACTGTTGAGCAGGAGAGCAGACCCAAGACTCAGTTGTCTAGCAAAATCAGCTCATGCTTTAAATTTTTGTGCCTGCTACAGAAGCAGAAAATTGCAAAGGTGACTTGTCTGAGTAGCTTCTGAAGCTAAAGAAAGACTTTCACACTCAGACTCAGTGCAGGAAACTAGTACATGTATTCAGAATGTTTGAAATGCTTTTTTTTTTTTTTTCTTTCTGTTTTTGGGGATAGTTAAAAATGATGGAACTTGGAAAGTGTTCCATTAGAAGTTAAGAGGAAGACTTTGTCAAGACCCACGTGCCTGTTGTCATTGACGTTCTGCTGGTGGGAACCCGCCGGCGCAGCTGTTAGCTGGGTTGTTCTTCCCAAGCACGTATGTATGCTACAGCTGAGCAGAATGCAGCAGTCAGACANGTTCCATTAGAAGTTAAGAGGAAGACTTTGTCAAGACCCACGTGCCTGTTGTCATTGACGTTCTGCTGGTGGGAACCCGCCGGCGCAGCTGTTAGCTGGGTTGTTCTTCCCAAGCACGTATGTATGCTACAGCTGAGCAGAATGCAGCAGTCAGACATCACGTTTGTTGCGTTTTGTCCTAGATTCTCGTGCAGTGTTAGATGTGAAGGTACTCGGCTTTGTTTTACGTTGGGTAAAGAGAAAGGAATCAGGAGCAGAAGCTGGTGCTCACTGTGCAGTCCTGGCTGCAGTCAGGCTGGGCGTACGGCATGCAAGCTGCTAGGGAGTGTAAGTGGTGCTTCAGAGGGCACAGCCGAGCACATTTCACGTCAGTCTGGTAGTGAAGAAGAAATTAGATAGAAAGCTGAATCAGAATTGGCTGTTTTCTAGGAGAAAGGCAGTAAATGGCCAAAAACCCAGCTATTTTGCAATCAAGGAGGATAACTCTGGCTAAAAGCCCATCCTATTTCAGTGATGAATGAAGGGAAAAAATAGATGCAAAGTAATATAAAATGAATAAGAAAAAGGGAAACTGACAGCAGTCAACACAAAATGAGAGTTACGAAGTGTAGAAAATTAATAAGGAAAGCAATAGCCAAAGAAAAATGGATGGGCTGGAGTGCTGGGAGGGGTGGTGATGAGCTGAAGTACAGAGGAAATCTCTGCAGGAGGATGAGGATTGTTATAGATGGAGATGGGGAAACTGCCAGTGGCGAGGTGGGAGAACTGGAAAGGTGATGCCATCCGTTAGCAGTGCTTAATACTCAAAATTAACATGTTTAAATTCAGTCTAAAAAAACTGTCATCAGTACATCGAAGGAAGATGTCTGAGGCCATCTCCGACCTGCCAGTGAGGATGGCAAACAGGACGGGGTGAGCTGGTGCAGTGCTTGGCCAGCTCGATGCCCCCGGGTGGAAAGGAGTGGAAAAGGAGGGGAATTGGGAATATCTGGACCCTGCAAAGCGTGCTGTTGTGTTAACCCCACATTTCAGAAGTGGTCCTTCCAAGAGAACCACAGTGAAGTGGGGATGCTCACAGAAGGCTTCTGCTGGGATCTGATGCAATCTAGTGCTTCCAGATCACTGGTGAAAATCCATAAATCACTACCCAGAAAATGTTGATGTAACAAAATATCCATACCGAGGACCAGGGTAAGAGCTCCGCATGGGCTCCCAACGCAGTCCCAGGGTGAAAGACTGGAGAATAAGGACATGTTCTGAATTCCCCTTAGCAGTAAGTGATTATCTGTCTGTCTGTCTCAGCTGTAAGAGCTGGGAATTTTGGATGCAATTTGGATATTTACATTGAGAGAGAAGCTGAATAATTGGAATGGATGCAAAAAGAGATTCAGAAATTACTACTGGAGTGTGAAATGCCTTAGAGAGGGAGAGAGAAAACTTGGTTGGCTGTTTGTCTGAGGATGTCCTGATTACAGTGCACAAGTACCTTCACGTGGAGAAAATACCAAACACTGCAGTTCTCTTTGAACTTAAAAGAGCAAAACAAGACTCACTGCCTGGCAATCGAAGCCAGGTAAATTCAAATTGGAAAAAAGGCACAAATTCTTGAGAGAATAACTGTACAATTTAGGAATGTTTCTCCAAAAACTGTGAACAGAACAATAAAAGTTGTGATATTTATGCAAATAGCACTTTCATGGCTCTTTTTCCTTTCAGAAGTGTACTTAAAGGGGGGGAACAGAGGACAAAGAGGATCCTGAGGAGGCTTTCACAGGGGAGCTGTCAGCACACCCCACCTGCAGGGGTCTGCGTCCGTGCTGCAGAGCCGAGTGCTGCTGAGGCCCTGGTTGCTGTGGGGGAGCTGGGGGCTTCCCCCAGGTTGGTGTTGCCCATCGTGCTATGCCCATCACCACCTTGAAAGGATCTGTGGACCTTGAGGTTCCTACACCATGGGGTAGCTCAACACTTGCTAATAGATTTCTTTGGTATGTAAACGGAAGGAAAAAAAAAAAAAAAAAAAAAAAANACATGCAGGGCAGAAATTGCCTTTCCCAGTTTCTCCCTGCCCTCCCAAGACAGCACAAGGCTGTTGCCTGTTCTTGCCATGGACATCTTTGGGTCCTGCGGAAGCACACAGCTTTGCTTTGGGGAACAGCAGCCTTCCCTCGAGGCTGCCATGAGCGACCGCCCTGGCAGGGTGAAAGCAAACAGCTCTGCTGAGGGAAAAAAACCATTGTGTATGGCTCACACGAGATGCAGCTCTGCCACACCCCAGGCTTGCTCTGATTTGTGGCACCTTACCAGGGCACCCCAGGGAGACAAAGCCCTGTTCTCCGAGGTGCACTTCCAGTTCTTCGAAAGTTTACCCACAGATATTCATGTAGGCAACAAAGCACAGCCACCCTTGGAAATGCAGGGAGCTGTTTTGCCTGCTGAGCTAAACCCTGGAGGAGTCCTGTCCACTGACTGCAGATGGGACTGAAGGTGAGCTGGCCAGGCTCGGCCTTTTTGTGCATCAGACGTGCGGCTGTTCACGTGGGTGACTAATGGTGACCATGCGTGGGACGTGCGAACATGCTGACAAGATGTATGTCACAATTGTATGCATTTAATAAGCATCTCATTAGAATTATTAATGTACAGTTCCCCCAAAAAGTATTTTTTATGTTATAAAACCCATAAATTATCTAAGTACAAGCTGCAAGTTTGTAAATACAGCATTCAGAAGGCAGCTATTGCATGGACGGTTTAACAAAAATATCCTTTGTAAGATATATAGGCTTATTTGGAGGGGATTTAGATACTGGGAAGAGGTCTTCCCAAGTAAGTTATATGCTTCTCGGCTGCAGCAGACAAGGGAATGTAATTTCTTTCTTTGTCCTTCTTGCCAGTGGAGCTCTGGTTCCCTGGCAGTGCTGGTCAGTCGTCTCCTCAGCCCACTGTTCACTACAGGCAGGCTTATAAACCGTCTTCACATGAACGAGGCTGGAAGTGACATTCTGATTGAAAAGACAGCTGGGTTAACCACCAGTACACTTCACTGGAGAGGAGACGGTGAAAATGTGTGGCCTGAGAAGACTTGGAAGTGATCATTTGCTTCACTCAGTGCCTGGGGCTGGGAGTTGTGACTGCCTGGCAGTGCCCCTGCCATTGCTAACGTACCGCGGTACAGGCCAGCGCTGTGTTAGAAAAGCCAGAATAATGCAGCAAGGGTGCGGTGTCTGCTGCTCTGTAATGCTGGGAGCTGGAGCAGCTGTGCGCAGAAGCCTCTTCCATTTACTGGATGTTCTCTTACAACCAGGGTCAGGCATAGCAGTCTGTCCAGGTGCTGCTCTGAGGGCTGCTTTTCGTACGTGCGTTCATGGAAGGTGGTACGTTGCACCTCCTGTGTACGCAGAGGTGAAAACTGTAGAAAATACCTATAAACCCAGAGGCACGATTAGCTGTGCCCTTACCAAGAGCACTTGCTGACTGCGTATCTGTTGCTGACTGACACTGCAGATCAGATGTGCACAAACAGCAATAAGGACGATGGTGGGAGGGACTTAACCTCAAAGAAACTCAGCAGCCGACACTTTGGATGTTCGAATTACATCTGATCCAAGCCCTTGATTAAATCTTAGCAGTGTCAAAAGCTCAAAGCAGCGATTTTTCCCCTCATATTGCTAAATTACCTATTGCAATGTGCAGTGCATCCATGTCACTCCATTACATTTGTATGCAAAGAGGGGAGATTAGGCAATAAAGCCACAGGACAAACAGTACGTGGTCAGGCATATCTTCTTGGCTTAGTTCACTGTTCCTTTTTTTTTTTTTTTTGCTTTTTTGTTTTTGTTTTTGTTTAAAAAATGTTTCCAAATCTAAGTAAAACTGATTCCAGATGTGCTTGTTTGGAGGTTACAAAAAATCACATTAGCACCAAGACTGTCTGGATTCTGTGCTGCACCTGAATAGATAGCTAGTCCCACCTTAAAAACTGCAGTGCTACAAAGAATAACAGGGCCACAGGCAAAGGTTTCAGTGCTTCGCTGCCATTAGCATCCCCTCTCCCCACGTATTTCAGACTGACGTAGCTGGAGAACTCCTCCGACGCCCCGGCACACCGCACCAGCGGCGCCTGGTACGAGGTGGGCCGCTTCTCAGGGCGGTCGGGACTGGATCCGTCCGTGGGCCTCTCACCAACGTACAGCAGGCTGCGGTCCTTGGCGTCGTGCTCCATTCTGAAGAGCTCGTACTCCGTGTGGGGCAGCCTGATGCCCAGAGCCACGCAGCCGTTCGTCGGCGTTATATCCTGCTCCACGCCGGCGCTCCAGGAGCTCGTCAGCCCGCAGCTGCCCGGCTCGGAGGAGTTCAGCATCATCACCGTCACCTGGTCCATCGGCGTCACCCGCGCCTGCGTGACTTTGAAAGCCAGCTCCGTGCCCCCTCTCACTTTGGAGGAGGGGCCGCCTTGGGTGTAACGCCCAGACGCGTAGATGGTGAAGGTGGGCTGCTTGCAGAGCGGGTCGGAGTAGTGGTAGTAATACCCCTCCCAGGTGTGGTTGTTGCTGTGGAAGATGAAGTACCTGGTAAGGAAGAGCACTGCGGGCCGCACCTCGCAGCGGGTGCTCACCCAGCTGCCGCTCAGCTGCATCGGCAGCTCGGCTCTGGCAGGCAGTATGGGCGGGTGGTGCTCGTCAGCTCTGTATATAACCCCACAGGCCGGGCACGGATGCACATGGTGCTGTGAATGACAAAAAATACTGATGTAAGCTGATATGCCAAAAAACCCTTTTCAGAATATCTAAGAAGCTCACACTCCCTTCTCCCATACCAGGACGTTCAGCTGCAACGAACATGGCCCAGGACATCCAGGCAGGTTAAGCGAGACACAGAGATGCCCGGCTCCCTGCTGCTCTGTCCCGCTGAGGCTTCGCACCCAGCAGCGGTGGAGAAGGAGCTGCTGCAGAGCGGGGAGCTGGCCCCGCGCCGCTGCCTCGTGCAGCGCTGAGTCAAAGCAGCCCCGCAGCTGGTCGAACGCCAGAGGGATTTTTTGGGGTAGCTTGGAACGTTTTCTGGTACTTTGTATATCACAACTGATTTATTTTTAAATAACCAGGGTTTGAATGTTGTATCGTTTTCCAGAACGCGAGCTAATCTATACTGAACTGTCGTATGCAGCAAGGCTAAATAACTCGGTAGTTAACTGTAGGGTGGGTAATTTACATGCGAGCTGATTGGAGTCTGCTGTAATTTAGTCATTTTCAGCTTGTTGTACTGCTACTGTCACGTTAATGAGTGCTGACAGTACACAGTACATTATGGCTAAATAATCCCAGAAGTTGGCAAATATATATGCTCTCCTTAGACAGGAAATTCTTTGATAATGAAAGGTAATTTGGGGAGAATGGGTCTCTTTAAAAGAGGCATAAATTTAAGGGAGTAAGAATGATATTTTCATAAAGAGGGTTAAAAAATAATTCCTAACATAGTTGTGCTAGCTCTCACTAGCACAGGCAAATGGATATTAGTTCAGTGGAAAAAAAAAAAAAAAAAAGAAGAAGAAAAGGAAGAGGTCCATGCCCAATAAAATTATCGCTATGGACATGAAGCCAAAACTCTTCCTTGCTTAAGCCATCGTGTGGAGCATTTCTAACGCACGGCAGCTCCCAATTATCGCCAACTGGTGACATCATGTGCGGGTGCATTGGAGAGCTGTTAGCTGATTAATTACACTGCTGTATTCAGAGAGTGAATTTCGGTATCTTTAGGCTTGGTTTTAAATTAACTTTCAGAAGTGTTTATGTTTACCATCTGGTTTTGCTCATACGTATGGTTTTGGCCCAAGATAACAGAATTTTAACCAACGTGAGAAGGTCACTTTTAAGGGGGAGAGGGGGTGTTGCTCCGTGGTTTTCTGTTTCCAAGTTCTGTTGCTTTTGTTTGGGGCATGAGGCAATGTTACCCCCAAAACTGCACCCAAAATAATTCTTTCTTCAGTTAAATCACTTCCCTCTGGTAAAGTTCAGAGAGGCTTTTTCACTACTCAGTCATTCCTGAATTGATTTGCTACAATTCAGATAAAAATTTGCCTTCCTGGAAACAAAGCAACCTGCTGCAAAATATAAACTAAAATAAAAAGCAGGCAGGTCTCCTGCTCAGTTCTATTTATGTCAAAGTGAGCACTTGATTTCAGTGTAATAGTGTTTCTCAGAGCAACTTCCTCCTCTAATGGCATTACACGGAGCAGTAATGATTTAATGGCAGATGCTTGCTTCCTCGCTCCTCTCTGAACCTGAAGGACATGACAAAGAGCTAAGAGAGGGATGGAAGACAAAGAGCAGAGCAGGCAGCCCCTGTGACGTGCAGCCTGAAGCTTTCACCGACTGTGGGGGCAGGAAGCTAGGAAACTGCATTTCTTAGGAAAACACAGAGCCAAAGAAAAGCCATTACCTGCAGGCTCATGCCAACACAGGCTGCGTTGTGCTGCGTTTGCTCAGCTCTCACCCACCCCAGTTCAGCAATCAGAAAGGGACAGGAGGATGGCACCTGGGAACCCACACCTCCCCCTGAGGTGCACGGGACAACAGGGCTCTAACTCAGTATTTTAACAGCAAGAAAACACCGCGCGCTTTGCAAAGCCCATGAGCTGATGAGGACAGAGCCAGGCACCTGCTCGCAGCACAGCTGGCACAAAGGCCCTGCTCTTACCACAGCGCTCTGCAGCGGCCGCTGGTAGCCCGTGGGCCGGTAGTGGAGCCTCTCTGGCCAGTCGGTGTGGATGTCCCCCAGGTACAGCTCTTCCACCAGCTGGCTGCTGCTCTGCTGCAGCCCCAGGAGGGGCTGATAGTGCCTCTCCACCCGCACAAGGCTCAGCTCGTGCATGGCGAAGCCCAAGGCCGCGGTGCAGTCGCGCTCGGTCTTGGCGCTCAGCAGTTCGTAGAGGGCTCCGGGGGCCCAGGTGCGGCCTGGGGGCAGGAACCCACCGCAGCCCTCGCCCGAGGTCTGGTTGATCCAGGAGGCCACCTCCCGCATGGCCTTCTGGCTGTGGAACACGATGCCGACCTTGTGCAGGTGGTAGTCGGCCTCGGTGGCCCCGCGGGTGATCCAGGAGGCCTGGCGCAGCCGCAGCTTGCCCTTGATGACCAGCGAGTAGGAGGGCTCGCGGCAGGAGGGGTCCCAGTAGTAGAACTGGTGGGCCTTGAAGAGGCGGTTGGCGTAGAAGAGGTAGGAGCGGGTGAGGAACTCGGGGCCCGGCCGCACCTCGCACCTGGGGACGAAGGCAGACCTGAGCCACCTGGCACGGGGGCAGCACTGGGCACCCTGTGGGCAGCGGGGCTGGGAGCAGGGCGGGGGTGAGTCGCCTGCACTGCCTGGTGGGTGAAATGTGGGGGAAAACGGGGGAAATGGGGGGTGGGGAGAGAGAGGGGCAGCATGGATGGGTACAGCCTTGCAGGCAGATTTTAAGATCCGGTTTAAGGCCTGCTAGTAAAACGCGACGCCGCTTGTGACGGTGTTTGGGTGTGATGTGATGCTCTGTGAAGGGAAAAAAATAAATAAAAGAGTATGGCCGGGGGCGTCAAGCCCTGCAGAGCCAGGCGTGCTCCCGACGGGGGCTGCAAAAATACTTCGGGCTGGGGAGGACCAGGCTAGGGGCGGGCCCCCGGGGGTTTGCCGTGCTCCGGGGCGCGGGGCGGCCTTACCCGGTGGAGACCCAGCGGC
>VXAV01004447.1:171508-182480 GCA_013399715.1 Alectura lathami
CTCCGCGGCCGCGCAGGCTGCGGGGGGAGAGAGAGGGGAGAGAGGGGGAGAGGGGGGAGAGAGAGAGAAAGAGAGAGAGGAGAGGGCAGGTGAGGGCGGCGGCAGCGCGGAGCCCCCCGTTGTCCCGCGGAAGGGACGCGCCCAGCGCTCCGCGTCCGCCTCTCCTGCTTGCTGCCCGGCCACGGCCGAGAAAAGCTCCCTGCCGCCTTCCCCAGAAGAGCTCTTTAGGGAGGGCAGCCCCGAGCGGGTTAGTGAAGAAGCTGACCCCTCGGTTGAGGAGAGAGAACTTTTGTCTTAGTGTTTTCCACTCCAGTTTCAACCGAATCCAGCTATTTTTTAGATGAGGTCTTCAAACAAGCCGGGTGTGCTTGGTTCCTGCTCTCTCTCCGAAGCCACTGTTGAGGCAGCAACTGGAACGGGGAATTACTGCATGGGAACGCTGGGCTCGCCTGTCGCCCACCACAAGGACAGTAATTCCGCCACTTACCTCATTTCCCATAACAACGGATGTTATTGGCTTAGGGAATGTGCGAACACTCGGCTAAATCCTGAAGACCTTTGCATGCACGCATACATAGACACATGTATATATTCCTACGTTATTCACTCTTAGGCAAACTTCTGTTGCACTCACGGTGAATTTGCTTCAGTCAGAAACGTGGGATTTGCCTCTCTGCAGCCACGTGAAATGAGTTCCCAGTGGGCTCCCCGAGCCCCACCGATCTGCGGCTGTTGCCCCGTCCCTCAGCCCGGTGCAGTCCAGCCTGGCGCTGCCCCGGTTTGTTAGCCCAGCTGGGCTCTGCTCTCGCTGTGTTTGCAAGTTGCGTAGTAGTGTGATGGAGATTTTCAAGCCTACGTGCATGGCTTATGCACATGTAATCCATTCCCCTCCTCTTGCAGGGAGACAGGGCTGGGGGATCTTTGTAGTGCAGGCGGATCTGCACAAACCACGGGCAAGCCTACATGCAAGCTGCTGAGCAACCTCAGCAAAATTCCCTGGCTTAGAAGCTTGGGACCTGATGCAAATATAAACACTCAGGGCCAGATGCACAGCTGGGGTCCACCAGGGAAGCTCCTCTGTTCCCAGCAGCCGATTTATTCTGACAGGAGCCTCCTTCCTGGCTTCCAGGCGTCCTTCATGCACAGGGGGTCAAACCTCTGCTAAACATCTTCAGCATCCCAGTTTGCCACAAATACACACACGCCAAGGCAAATGGCAGCTCAGTAATTAAACTGCTGTACAAATCAGAGGCTGCTGAACACGTGGCGAAGCAGAGAGATCTCCACTCAGACCGTATTTTATATGCCATAGAAATGGCTCGTTATCTAATACCTAGAACTTAAGATTTAGCCTGATGCGCGGATTCAGTCACTTCACTACAGAGCTGCCATTTGCAAAGGTTTTACGCATCACGGCCACAGCATCGCTGAAATGTGTTTGTGCAGATGTTAGCACACAGACCCTGGAACGACCACAGGGAATAACCACATGGAAAACAAAGCCCCACCTAAGCAGGGGAGCAGTAACAGAAGCAGCCTACCCACCCAAAGGCCAGTGAAATGGCCGGCAGCTGTTCTGTTACCTCACGGCACGCTGCAGTGCATGAACTAGCTGGAAGGACGCGTTATTAGCGCTGAGGGGTCTTTCTGGAGCAGACTCACAATTGTACTGTTTTAATCATCTGTAAGGGGTTGACATGGGGAGCGGGGATAGCCAGCTTGCAATGCATTGTGCTTCCTAAATAGCAGTTCCTGTGAGCCCTCATATGAAAATGAGACAACACCGAATGACAAAGTCGTGGCTCTAGTTAAGCCCCCAGCCTGGCATCTCCGTGGGTGCCCAGTCAGGTGGCACATGAAGAGTTAGGGCTCTGCTCTCACCCCGCCTCTGCCAGGACTCCGCTCAGAGCACGCCTTACTCCTGCCTGCTTTTTCACTCAGCTGCACAAGCTCCATCCCACTGCCCTATCATGAGGCCTAATTACTGGCGAAGCTTTTGGAGATCTTCCAGTTCAAGGATAGTCCAGAATAAATTTCACTTAAAACACACATGAAATTATTATCCTAGAGGACACTGTAAGCTACAAAAATAACCGTATTTGGACTAGAGGTAACAGACTATACAGGCCAAATCTGCTCCTGCTCACAGCCACAGAAGGACTCTGGAGGTGTCGGTGTAGTCTATAGTTATACCGAAATAACAGCGCAAAGTACAGCCCTGTTCTGAACTTGCTAACTGCCCTGTGTGTGTGTTTATTGCGGCAGAAGCCTCAGTTTTTGACTGAACCCTTATTGCTGCTTCTGGCAGAAACACAAAAGGTCTACATGGTTTGAGTGCACAGAAACTTTGGCAACATGATCACAAGATATTGACACATTCAGTAGGAAAGAGAATTTTTATAATCAGGATCAAACTCAATGGGAGAAAAAAGAAAAAAGAAAGAAAAAAAAAAAAAAAGAAAAAAAAAAAGAAAAAAGAAAAAACCTCCAGAATGTAAATATTTAATATGATGGGAATTCCTAGGGATTTTATCTTACTTAGCTGTACACAAGACTCCAAGCTGGATGCATCCTCAAACCAGAAGTTACTGGCTTGTATCCAAATTCTGTGGCTGCTTTTCTCTCTCAAATACTCCAGGCCGGCCTCACCAGATCCAAAGTCTTTCAGCTTGGAAAGTTCAGTTCCAGATCTGAAATCTGTAGTTAGGGCACATTTCTATTCCAAGAGCAGCATAAAGTGGCTGTCCCTCATGTGTCACTCTGCTACTCAGCCCCTGGGGAAGCATGTCAGAGCAGCTCCTCTCTCCATCTTAAAAGAGACACAAATTGACCGCCTTATAGAGTTCTTGGGCAGGGGGGGAGGAATTAATCACAATTCATCTTCAAGACAAAAATACTCATTCATAGGAAAATCTAAAAAAAAATCCCCAACTGTGATCTCTTCCACTCACTTGTCATCCTGTCTGTCTGTATTGATTAACCACAAGCATTTCCAGCGAGCTCCTCAGTGCAGCAGCTAGACACAACAGTATCTTTTTCCAGCTTTCTGGTGCGTGCTGCATCCAAAGTACTGGCCCAAGGTCTCCAAGCAAGAGGGCTGCACAAGTACTCAGGCAATTAGGAACAGCAGGCTGATCCCTGGAATCAGCAGAAACTGGATCAAGCCTTGAGGCAACTGCAGTACCAAATACTAATCAACTATTCCATGCACTCATTTCTGTAAGCAACTTGTAGAAAAATCAGAGCCATGGCATCAAATGGTAGAAAGGCAGAACTGGAAATTCCTACGCAAAGTAAATTCTTGGTAAAATTAGGACAAAAGATTCCTAGGCAATGGCCAAGCCTGAAATGAGAACCTGCCACAGGAGCTGTGCTACAGAGTTACTGAATGCTGCAGATTCAGACCCACTTCTCCCTTTTGAAGGAAAAAAATACCATCCAGGAGGGAAAAACTGCAATATGCTGTGTTGGAAACAAATCTTGTTTGTGTTCCTCCACGTGGATTGACTTTGGAAAAAAGCAACGCTGAGTCACACATCTGTTTCTTTATAAATGGACGAGAAAATGCATATATTAGGGTTTGCACCACATCAGTTACTGTACACCAACTCCTCTCCAGAGCTAGATCGCTTAATCATTACATGTTATTGCCTCCTATGGCCAGAATTTATTATTTCCATTTATAAATCTAATGTTTCAGTTAGTCACCCATTCACAGGGATAAGATCAGTGCCCGAAGTCATGGAGCACTACACATTTCTTCATTTAGAGATGACCTAAAACCTTTGATAGTTTCTGAGGAATGTCCAAATCGGAATGAAATGGATGATAAGAAACATATCAATGTATCCTGCTAGAGTGAATTGCACTTAGCCACACAGACTTCATTAACAGAGCAAACAGCATTTCCCTAGCAATTTTCTCTCCTGAAAGCATGCAGAATGGATTTTGGGTTAGCCACTAAAGGAATAAGCATTCTTTCAAAAGCAAAGGAGATGTCTGTGTTAAGCAAATCAATTTCTCTTGCATTTGTGTGGAGATTAACTCAGTGGTGCTTTTTATTCATTCAGAATAAGGCATTCCCAAGAGAAAAATTCTGTGGGAAGAGATATATTTTATTTTATAACATAATAAAGTTAGAAAACTTAAATATAACCCACTGGGGGTGGAATACCATATCACTGCACAACTCTGCGTTTCGCTTATCTTCAAACTGAACCCAGTGCTGGACAGGACTTAAGCACACGCTTAAGTCTAATTGGTTTCAGTGAAACCTTAGCATGAGCTTCAAATTAAGCCAGTTCATGAGCACTTTTCCTGATTAGTAATGCCTCCCTGAACTGAAGCCAGAATGTGGTCAAGTGGTTGAGGGATGATGCCAGTGCTTTCAGTGGAGTACTGTTTGGCTTCTGGAGAAGTATTTCTATTATTCATCCCTTCTCTTATTTTTCACTGAAATGGGTATTTACATGTATGTAGCTGTTTCACCAGTGTGGTGCTCAGGTCATGCTATTTGCAGAGTGCTTCGAACTCACTAGATGTGTCTCAGTATTCTTTCAAGGGTGGCACAGTAAGCGTATCACGTACGTTAGCTACCATTGCAGAGAATCCCCTTGAGTTTTCTATGCGTAAGAGTTTAACCATCTATGAAATTCTGCAGATCCTAAAAGGGAACTCAGCTCCCCCAAAAGTCCCAAGCAGCTCAGGATTTTAGAGAAGAACTTTTTGAAACACACATTCACCGCGTAACTTTAAGCACACTGGGAAACTAGTTCAGACACTGCGTTATAGCCCAGCTTTCTTCTGAGTCTGTGATCGTTGTCTGATTTGTCTCACGTCCTCTATTAAAATAGGGAAGCACTTGTGGTGAGATGTCTAGAGGTTTTTAAGGCACTAGAGAAGTAAATATTTTGCTCTTGGAATCATGGAACCATTTATTTCTCTCATAAGTGTCATGTCCAGGGACAGATGACAAGACAGATGGAATTTGTAGTAGGAAGGGGAGAAGTGAGAAGATACTCTCTCCTTCAAGTCAAAGACCTTCTTCACTATAAACTGTATTTAAATAAAGGGCTCTTAAAACTGCTCTCTCTGGCTGTTTACTCTGAAGAAGAAAACCAGGCCTAACACTGTAAACAGGGCTCGATCCCACTTTTCTTGGAGTCGTAAATAGGAACAATCCCATGACCGTAACAACACAGCGTCAGGACCTTGTTCAGAAAATGCCCTTCCCCACACACTGGCATAAATTCCACTGGAAGAATGAAGGAATAGAGGAGAAATGGGATATGGGGAATTCTTTCCCCAGATGGAGTGAACAAAGCAAGGCACATCACAGTTGGCACAGAGGACTATGGCAGCACGAGAAATAAAAGCTCTGGCAGCAGATGCGAGTGCGTCTTCCCATGAGATCCCCTACAGCTAGCGCCCACCACGATGCCACGCCGTGCAGTTACCAGCAGGGCCTGACAGACTGCAGGCCCCACGGAGCCTCGTCACTTCTTGTCCCTTCCTCCCGCTGCCCAGATGGCATCACGCAGCCTTAGAAAGAGGAGGCTCATGCTTCTCCAACACCTCGATCAGTCAGTGTCATAGGATTTACTCAATAACAGCTGAGCAATGCCACACGGCCAGACGGGCCTTGCCTCTGTGGCCAGCAGTGGTCTGCACACAGCCAGGAGCCAGCCCTGTGCCAGCCGAAGCCACAGGAACCCTTCACCGCATAAACCTACAGGCCAGAGCACAGAAGGTTCATCGGGAGAGGTTCAAATTAATGTGATAATTGCTACGTGAGTTCTTTTTTCAGCTTTGGCAAGCACTGAAAAAAGCAGATGGGTTCAGGCGACACTAGCACATCGTGACCTGTGTTAAACTCTGACCAGTACTGCCACAGGAGCCTGGCACAGAAAGGCAGAAGTCGAAAGCAAAAAACACTGAAGGGAAAAAGGGAAATGCTCCAGTTCTTTTCCTTGAACACTGATGAGAGTTTAAATTTGATTTTGGTGATGTGAGTGATATCACAGTGAGAGGATCTCTAACCGCCTGGACGTGGATGGTGAGAAACTGGTGAGAACAGCTGGGGGAAGGCATTTCTTCTCAAAACCAAAAGTAAAGCAGCACAATCCGAGGTTCAACAATACCCCAAGGGTAAAACCATGACTCAGTTAAATTCTAACCAGAATTCAAGTTCTAACCAAATGGGGAATAGTACATCCATCTTCCTTCATTTAGATGAGTTGGAAACTCATTAGGAAATACAGCATATGGTTTTGAACTTAATGGCACACATCCATTTTGAATCCAAAGAGCACCCATGTAGTTTTGGCAATTCCCTCAAAGCCCTGCGCAGACCCCTTACTAGTGGCTCTCACGGCCACTTTTAACAGTGATGGCTAAGCATATTTTTTCCCAGAGTGCTTTGAAGAGTGGAACTGGTAATCAGGCAATGGCTTGGCTATAAAATGCCAACCTCATTTTAAACATCTAAATCACTCACATGGACCATAAGTACAGAGAGGACCACCCACCACATAGTATTAACATAAATATAGCATTTACCCAAAGCAAAATGAGCAACTGGAACTGGCGGGAGTTGAGAGTGGAACAACAAAAAATGATTAGGGGGTGGGAGGCATTGAGTTACGAAGCAAGATTTAAAAGAGCAGAGTACATGTAGCCTGGCTGAGTGACAGCTGGGGAGAGATGGACATGATAACAGCCTATAAATATTCACAAAGCATAAACACCAAGGAAGGGGAGGAATTCCTTACAGTGAATAAAGAGGTTCTGTTGGGAGTGAATGAAGAGAGGAAAAAATGTGGCTTGTATATCAGGGTGAACTTCTCGAGGCACAGTCTAGTAGGCAGCACAAGTCCACTTGCTTGGCAGGATTTTGAGGGCTTGAACAAAGCTTTAGTACAGCATGGAATAACCCGCTCTTGGCAGGGAGTCGGTGGGATGCTGAGAGCGGCCTTTCTGTCTCCCACAGCCATGGAGCACTCCCGGTCCCCAGCTCCCACGGGAGACAGCTGCTCTCCTGTGTAAGCTCATTGTTTGCCGCCCTCCTCCTCGAGATTGCCTCCGTGCAACCAGAAATACGTGCCAGATGCACCAAGGCACTTGGGTGCATAAGGACAAAAAAGACCGCAGTAGGTTCTAACTGCTGGACACAGCTGGGAGTCCCTGTGTGACCCTGCAACTCACTGTTGAAAATCTAAGCTCAGGAAATTAGATTATAAACCCTCTAAAGCAAGAGCGATCCTTTTGTTCTCTCCTTATTTAGCACCTAACACAATAGGAGTCTTGGCACTGCTGCAGGGATACTGTTTATAGTAATAAAAATAGGATCTAATGGGATCTAATAGTCTGAGGCTACTTGGCTCCCTCAAAGCCAGGGATGGGAAGGGCATTCACAAGCGGTTATAGTGAAGGGTATCCCCAGAAAAAAAAACAGTTTCTGCACAAAGGTGGTAAACTGATACACATCCCGCACCAGAAATACACACACGTTTAAACTTAGAACCACAAGTGACCACAGAAAAAAGTTACTCGTTCAGCTGAAGGAGAGAATTAAAGTTACTTCTAACATGTGTTTTGGGGTCTGGGTATGGTTTCTAGATAGCCTGAAATTTCAGTCTACTGTTTTGCCTGTCAACATTAGCCAAGTTTTGATGTGTTCCAGTTCCCTTAAATACAGCCAACAGATGCCAAAATCAAAGCTGACACTCAACCTACGTGCTGCATAATGTAATAACGGGACTCGTGCTACTCAAAATTAACAAACCTTAGGATTTTTTTTGCAGCAAAACTTTGCTGTCATTTATGTTTTCAGTTGTCTTTTCCAGGCAGTCTAACTAGGAAAAACAAGTTTTTCTCTGAAAAGCTTCTCTGAAAAGCTCTACAAACAAAGTGTCATTGTGGTTTTGTATTAACAGGGCAGAAGAGACACTTCCAAGCCATAACCTGGCAGCATCCAGCACCTGTGGATTCAGTAGGTGTGCACGAGGTAAATTCTCTCAAGGGAGCTTGCTGTATACCTTGATCTCAGAGTACAGGGGCAAAAGCTTGCTGCCAAGGGTCTCTGTCTTTGACATGGACGTGGCCAAAATGTCACCTGTTTGTCAGTGCTTCATCTCGGCGCAGCACAAACCGTGGGGAACCTTTTCAGCGATGGATCAAATGGCTGCACTCAAGTTTAAAGCTTCATTTGAAGGACTAGAGTTCAGCAACTCTCTTTGAACACTCAGTGGTGAGGGTTCTCCTGTTGATTTATGTACCATCACACCAAGTGTAAGTCAAGAGGCACTGCTGAACTGATCCAAATGTCTAACAGTGCCCTGGGAGCTTCGCTTCGCTGCAGCATTCTCAGTCTCAGTTCAGCTTAAACCATGATGATTTTAAAAGCTACTCAGTGAAAATGAGAAAACATCAGCATGAAAGACATTATTATCACACCATCACCGCGCTAAAACTAAAAGATAATGATGGATTTGAACCCTTTTATCACTTAACAGTCTGGAGCTCTGGCATTTCACATAGACACAGATTTTTTCTCCTAATGCATACAAATATAACTTTCCCAATTTCACACTTTTACAGTATGAGACCTTTTAACTCCCTGAAGGGAAAAAAAACAAATTGCAGATTACTAACCCCTCAGATGTTACACAATTTACACTGGGTACAGAGGGAGCTGTTGCATGAATCATATTTTCAGTTTCTGGCAGCAATCTTAGCCTACAGAAAAAGGCTTATACTTTTAAAATTCCCACTTTCTCACTGTCTGTTTCTTGGTATTATTGTATCTGAGATGCACCATCTTAAAATCGTGAAGTTAGGAATTCTGCTTTCATGGCTTTACCTTCCGCAGCCAACAGGTAAGAGAACCAAAGGAACTGTGTTAACAGTGTTGCGTAGGTGCTTCCTAATTCTGAGGCTGATTTTAGCAGTGATTGTATCTCACCCATGAAAGCGTTGTTTTTATAGATGACATATGCTATGGTGTGGGGAAACACCGGATCCCATTGAAAGCAAAATCTCTTTCCAAACTTTGTTCTGCCAGATGCAGCCTCCCTTAGCATTGGATTCCAGCTTTGGTTTTCTTCATAGCAATTTCTGGCTTTTGAAAATCTCCTTACTCAACAATTTGTGCTTGTGGGGAAAATATAGAAACCACACGGTATTTTTTTCACTTGTGCTTTTTTTACATCTCAGCCCTGTTTTTATCTATATCCATATACTCTGAAACATGGCTAGGCTATAATTATGGAAGAACAAATAGAGTCAAATCGCATGACCCAGCATAATCCATTAGTTGTTGATTTTTTGGCCAGCTTAAGAAGTGAAGAAGAAAAAAATGCCAACTTGGAAGAAAATAAATTAGCAAAGTAAACATTGCCCAAATCAAACACTTGAGCCAAAGACAATGATGTTAATTTAACAGTGGATATATACATATATGTACATGTAAATACGCACATCTACATCTAATTTAAGGATTAAATACTGCTGATTAATACTAAAAACACTTTAAGGATTCTCTTCCTAATCTCCGAATTGAATGCAACTGCTGATCTTATCTTAAACCAACAGTCACTTTCAAACATAAAAATAAACCCTGAAAGTGTTAAAACCATGTAGGAGAAGCTACACATGAAAAATATCAGTGTGGTGTTATTGGAATGTAAAGACTTTAATGAAAGCTTAGGTAAAAACTCAGCAAGTCTCTTGGGACATTTCTAAGAATGACTGATTCCTTGCTGGAGGAGACTCTAAAATCAGATCCAGTTACCTAACTGAAGTTTTTTTTTTCAGCCAATTATGTACTAGTGTCATGCTAATGTTCAGTTTTATGCAAGATTCAGAATGTCAGTCTTGCTCACACTGAAATCACTGGCAAACCTTACTTTGCCTCATTAAGTTCGGGATCCCACTTAGCTATTTAAACTTGTTTTAGGGTCCAACTTCTGTTCTTACTGAAATCAACAGAAATTCTGTCTCTGACATTAGATGGAAAAGCACTAGATTTTAATTTGATCAGACTAAAAGTGCACGATAATTTAAGAAAGCAGTATTCTAATTAGACTTACATGAGTAATCTTACATAATGCGGTATAACAGATTTCTAAGCAGAGCAACTTGTGCTAATGAAATCTCTAGAGAGGCAGAATACACATTTCTCAACTTGTGACGCCTTATATTTGGGGAACAATGCATGGCAAAGACCCCAGATAAGGAGAAGAGAAAAGCAACCCTACATAAGTACCATGCTTAGAGACTTTTCTATGTGTCTGGTCCTTTACTCTTAGTTCAAATAATGTCCAACAGCCTACGGAATCTTTCTGCAACAGTCACTAAAGGCTCAGATGAGCAAACTAAATAGTATAAAGTGAAGGAAAGAAAGGAAACCCAGCCGTCTGGATTTCCAGTGTCCAGGCTGCACAGGGCACATGGGAGCATGCTCCCCACTCCTCCTTTCACCTGTTCAGGGGTGCAGAGTTTCAGCCACGGGTCTCCATGCATTTCCTTGGGATATACTCTGTCCAAGGATGGGGAAGTCTTCCCCAGGCTCTGCTCTTTGTCACAAAGAGAAATCATTTTGCCTTTTTCACTGCACAGTTGTCTTTGTTCTCCCATATGGTCTCTTAAGCCAGAACCTTTTCTTCTGAAACTGCTCCAAGAATTTCGGGGTCTAAAGAAGCCTCTCTGAAAGGCAGCCGCAAAGTCGCACAGCCTGCGCTGCTCGGAGGGTCGGCACTGTTGTGTCCCGGGGGGAGCCTGCTTCTACAGCAGCCCCTTGCCGAGGCAGGTGCTGGGCTCTCCCAGGGATAATTCCGTGAAAAAAAAAACCGCCGGGAATCCTCCCTCAGCCGTGCTTTGAGGCACACCGAGCTCAAGCGCTCCCGGTGCTCGCGGCACCCCGCACCCCGGGCGGGCACCGGGGCACAGGGGGCGGGGAGCGGGGCAGCGCCAG
>VXAV01004447.1:183310-201713 GCA_013399715.1 Alectura lathami
GCCGTCCCCAGGCGGGAGCAGGCGGCTCTCCTCAGCGCGGCACTCCCACGCAGCCATGGCCCGTGGCTCCCTCAGGGCCGTCTGACCTCGCTTATCTTCGCCCGAGGTCATCAAGAGACAGCAGTGTGCTTCATGAAGAGCTTAAACCCATTAAAAATCCTTTTAATATCCCTCACTGAGTAAAAACAGGACTCCTTGCAGGCTGCTCGGTGGCTCACAGGAGCCTACCTCAAGCGCAGCCTCGCCTTGCCCTGAACTAGGCCCGCAAGATGGCTATGGTGGATGGAGGGCTTATAACCAGCTCTTGGCTCAAAGCAGAGCACAAATCTGAATTTAGATGTGTCTGGGACAAAGTAACGCTTTTCCTTGTCTGTACTGGTGATTAGCAATGAACAGGAAATGAGATGTTGACTGAAGGTGAAGCCTGTCATTTGCCGCCCTTCAAACAAAGCAAAATAAAGCGTGTCCTGGTAATGTGTGGACTGGCTTGTCTTGGGAAGCAGTGAGGGGAAGAGGCCAAGCTGTAATGACTCCGATAGTTTAATTCTCATTCCAGTGTCTGCACTAAAGGCTGAGGTTTAGGGCTCCTTTCCGGACTGAAAATCTAGGCTCAGTTTTTGCAAATGAGAGAGAGATCAGGCAGAAACCAAAGCGCATGCATGCCCTCAGCAGAATCCCTTGACTCTGCAAACCCTCTTTTCCTAATGAAAGTGGCTATTTCACTCCATAAACAGAAAAGTTGAGACAAAAAAAAAAAAAAGTCTCCAAATTCACAGCAGTAATCCCACAGATTGCAACAAGGAGAAGCAGAGGCCTGGTTCTTTGGTCCCATGTTGTCAAAAATAACGCATAACATCTTTAATACAAAGTGGGACAGACTTATCTGCCTTGGGTGCCTAAAGAATTAAAGTTTAATGATACTTGCCAAGATAAAAATAACAAAGTCCATTTGTAATGCAGACACTCCTTTTTCTAGCTGATGTTTTTATCTCTTTTTATTTCCCAAATTCCCCAAACCAGTCATTCTCGGTAAATGTCCAGACTGCTGTGGTTTTATTATATTTACAAATACATAAATTATCAAACGCCTAGGCGAAAAAGCTATCTTTTATAATGATGTTGGGGACAAATGAGACATTTTGCAATCAGTTACCTGTACAAAGCAGGCCATACTCCTTTGGGACCTAGTGCACTGAAGCACTGCCAGGTGATGGCACAAGTTCTACCAGGAGCAAAGTCTGTTTCCATCCCTGCATTTCTATGATGCTTCACATATGAATGTGAAGTCAGATGCTTCTGACTTCTAATGCTAATCTTTTCACTTTTTCTGCAGCATTTTGAGGCTTGGGTTGGATTTTATTTTATTTTATTTGAGGAAGGGAGTAAAACCAAAGCAATTTCAATGTATCTCTTACACAGGTGTAGACTATCATGAGATTATCCTGTAACAAGCAGGCTAACGAGGCACAGTGGTAGATTTCATTCATATAGCTCCTTTCATCCCTGCAGCTCCCAAAGGCCTTTCTCTGAGTAACTGGGTTACAGGCAGATTTCCTTTGCAAGGGTTCCTCCTGCAACTGTGGTGCTGCAGGGATGCTTGCGCAGTGCAATGCAGCTGCCCCGCAGCACACCGCCCCGTGAGGATGAGTGCCACAGCCTGTTAGAAAGGCCACAGGCTTTAGATGGGTGATAGAGTCTTCCAACTTGGAAGTCTGCCAGGACATCGGGCTTAAATTCTCAGCTTGTGTGAAAATTGCTGGGTAATCTTCAGCTCCTGCAGAGGACCAGCGATGTGACAATGCCTATAATTTTTATTATCAAATAATTACTGACTATCTGCTGGGCAAAGCACGTGGAGGGTAACAAATGATTGCAAGTAGCCTGTAATTCCAACAGAACCGTGTGGCCTGATTTATGCATTCAAAGTGGATATAAATGGTTCCTATTCTGGTTCAGGAGCACTTTGCTCGCTGTGCTGTAAATACTAACACAGCTGCGGGGTAACTGGGAACCAGCCCAAGGTGTTTTTACATTAGCTATGCTTCACTTGCCTGGCACCTTGTGAAATACTCATTCCTGTGCAAAACAGGTACAGAATATTTGAACTCAGAATCATGCACTCTTGTCAGCAACACAGGGCAATGAGTTGCCTAGCCCCCGAAGGCCAAATATTTTCTCTTCTCCTTGCCAGACTAGCAAGGATAGGCAACCACATACGAAGGCAGAAGGCCAGGAAACCAAAGATTAATAAGCTAACAGCCATGAAAATACTGTTTGTCTGAAGAAAGAGATCCTCTGAGTAGATACTTGGGTCCCCAAAAATCCATGGCCATAAGCCATAGCAACTCCACTTCTGAAGTTTGGTCTCTAAGAGGTAATACCAGGGAGTATAATGTTTGCAGAGCTGAAAATGCTGGGTGTCCTGGAAGTGCTGAGTATGTGCATTTACAATGAATGTTTACCCTGTAGAACCACTTGCACTCTATTTCAGTTTCAGGGGGAGTATTTTATGGAGCTATGGGAATTAATATGCTCTAGCTGCTTTCTAGTATAGCCTATATATTTAGGCACAAAAATATGAGAGAAAGTACAATATTAAAAAAAAGAAAAAAAGATATTTCTTAACATTCAGACTGTTTTCATCCAGATAATTGCTATAAATGATCACCTGTAAAATGTTGTTCTACATCTAGATAGAGTTTAAAGGCACATCCTTCTTGCGATCTGTGAATGACTTTCAGTCTGCATCCTCTATTGTGAAGTCTCAGTGAGGAACAGATGGAACCGAATAATAAACTTGTGGGGGGCTATGTGAAAAGAGCAAGGCGTCTCTCATGGCAAGAACTGGACTGAATCTCACTGGGAAACTCTGGAGGGAGCTATATACATTTAACACTCTGACTCACCAACAGATGTATGTACCATTATGTGGAGTTGGCAGGTGGGGACAGAAAAAGGATACAAAAAACTATTAAAAAAAATAAACAAGCCTGGAAAGGATTCTTGAATTTCTCCGAAGAAAATAAATAAATAAAAGGTGCAGATTCTATTTCTTTCACTCTTAAATAAAAGCAGTTAATATGTCTGGAGGATTCTTCATCTGAAGTACAACATACAGAGCCTTTATTCGTTAACTCTGACAACATGGCCAAATGGAGCTGGTATTATCTTCCCCACAGGGACATTGGCTTCCAGGGATGATATAATTTTCCAGACACATAGCTGGTGTCATCAGTGTCAGTCTCAGTGCATCTTTCAGCTACAGTATGCAGTAATGAGTACCCAATTTCTCTCTGTTCAGCACAGAACAGCACTTCCCCTGCTGTGCAGTGTGCTATATTATTGCCACACTCTTCAACATCAGTAAAGAAAACATCACATTGCCCACCTCTGATTTCTTCTGCCAACCCGACATCAAGCAGGTACTTTTCTCGTGCCTTTTTTTTTTGTGATTGGTGACAGGCTGTTTGGACAATGCCATTTGAGGCTGCTGGTGGATACAGGCACAGACTGCAGTGTTCTGGCTGCCTTTACCGGCCACCTGCTGGTGGTGGACTGGTGAAGGGCATCACTATACTTTAGCCTTTGCTTTGATCTATTCACTGAGAAGTAGCATTTTAAAAAATCTTGCAGAGTCATACAGCAAATACCCAATGCACTTTAAAGAGTAACAATAGAAAAATGTGAATAAACCTTCCAGGGTACCTGGCTCAGTCTATGTATTTATATGCTAAAAAGCACTGGAGTATTATTTACATGCTTAGCTGGGGTTTGTCTTTTCTAGAGAAGTCTGGACTGCTACCTGTTATACTTGGCTCATGAAGATTTAAATAAGAATTTATAGGCCCTAAACCATCTGCAAAATGTCCCAGTTCTTCAAGGCCAATGTAAATGCAATGAGGGGGGGAAAACCACAGAAAGAAAAGGTTAACGAGGTTTCTCCTTGCCTCCCCCTTGGCACATTTTATAATTAACTTTATAATGTCTGAGAGCAAAGGTTTGAAGAAGATAAAGCTCCAAGGATGTGGATCCTTGGAGATAATTGCAACGGTTTGTGTGGCACCAGAAGCAACTGTGTTTGATTTTATTTCACTGCAAGTTATTGAGAGTATGTGTACTGCAGGGCACTGTGGAGAACTGGCTTTGCATCTCAACATGAAAGCAGCTTGCTGTGATTTATGTCATCATGGTAATTGGGAATGCACATTAATTCAAGGTCCCTTTTGGGGCAGGGAAAAGAGGGAAGAATCAACAATGAGCCAGCTTTCTATCCTGTGCAAGGTGCCTCTGTTTTCCAAAGTGTGAAGGAATTAAGAGTGCCATTTGTTTTTACAGACACTTAAAAGGCAACTAGAGGAGAGCTGTTGCTACATGCTGCACTGAGAGCCACAGGCAACTGAACCTTCTGCCCCCAGACTCTATCAGCATTAGTGAAATTTAAAATTAAAATAGATCTTGAAACTCTAGCCCAGGTTTTCTCCTGAATGACAGATCCTTCCTGCCCTCAGTCCACCACATTTCTCCAAGCTTGAAAGCTGACGCTTCCTTCTTAACAGCAAAAAGTGGGAAAGACGTTTGTGGTCTGGTGGTTACACCACGGGGCTGGAAAGCAGAAGTGGTGTTGTTTCACATCTGGGCCAAGTTTCTTGTTCACCGTGGACTTGATCCTGCCAGATACTGAGCACCCATTGATTTTTCAAGGCCAAGCCCTCACACAATTCATGTGAGTCCAAGTTCTTGTTCCAAAGCAAAACCTGGGCCTGTATTCAGAAAAATGGTGCTGATTCTGTGGTTATGCTGCTTCCTTCACAATCACGGCAGCCCAGCATTAATTTCCATTCTCCCCTCTAGTGGCATGAGAGCTGGGACAGCCATGCTCTAACTTGACACCTCCAAAGCCCCTGATTCCTCATTAAAATTTCTCTTTAATACTCTTGGGTTTAGCTTTTTCAGATCAGTGGGAGGTCCTGTTCTCTTCCATGGGAAGGGAGAAGAAAAACAATCTGGAAATAAATTGCTTTTATTCTTACGAATTGTAGAATCACCACGAGCTCTGACTCTTGCTAAAGGAGAGAGTACTACATACATACAGATGTAGGCTGTACAGAGAAACTAGTATCTTTATGGCAGCATGTGGCTTAAAAAGTAAAAGCAAGTGTAGTCATGTATCCAGTCTGTTTGCTGGGCGAGTAATAAATCATCTTCAAGGTTTATTAGTGTTCACCTGTTAGGACGACAGGGATTTAGGTGCTAGCATCTTATAAAGACCATAGATGTGTGATTTTAATCTGTTTTCCATGGACCTTGGTGGTGACTGAACTAATTCTAGGGATTCTGCAAAAACATAACCAAGAAAGGCAGCTCTATTGTCAGTAGGCTCCATGAGGGTCCATGGATCCTAGGAGGCTGGAAACCACCACTGAGATCAGTGGATGGATTATTTAGGTTGGATATGGCCTTTCTTTTGTGTACTTATATGTAATCCAATTTTCAGTCTAAGATTTCAGTGTAAGAAGTGCCAATTGCACTACTGCATGCAGAAAACTGCACAGATCTGGCTGACTGCTCCAGGCATGGCTCCTGCCATTCTACAAAGACAGAGGGAGATGGGACTTGGGGAATCAGTAAAGAAAGGTAAAATAACCATGTGTTTTTTCAGTAGCTATAGTAACCATAAGCAGCTGTTAAAACAGATTGAGTGTGTTAAATATCCAGGCCTTTCTGTGGTCCCTAGTCCAGGGCTGTTATAATAAGGCTTGTTTTCTCCTCGTTAAAACAATCATTTACTCTTTACATTCAGGAAGATAAATGTTCTCAAGGCACATAATGATATCAGCAAAGATAAATTACAAAGGCCACCAGCCAAATTCATGCTACTGTGAGGAACGCATCATAAATCCTTGTGGCAGACACGTCTCCTCTAGAAGCAAGGTTAGCATGCACCTGCTCCCTGAGTGAGACCCACTGCATGTTCTGCTTCCGCAAAGAATGAGAGTAATCTATCCAGGAATCTGCGAGCAGCAGCCAGGACTGGTGCCCCACTCAGGAAAGCACTTAATCACTTCTTCTTGCTCCACCCAAAAACTACTTCAGGACACAGACTTCAGTTCAACCTTATATATATATATAGTATCCTTTCTGGCATATCCATATATGCCTGAAACTTTATTCCACCATGTGCATCTTTTCTGGTTTACATGCGTGCACTTTGCCTGCCTATTGCAAAGTGTTTTCAAAGCAGTTTTTAGAGGTAGAAGGAAACAGTGGAATGAGGGATGCCTTTTGCGTGCCTTGGGTTACAGAGCACGCTTTCATCTGCGAGTGCCCCATGGTATCTGGCAGCTCAGCGTGCTTCACAGTACGCCTCGTCGCACAAACCCTCCTTGCTGCCCCATAACAACCACCAACTGTCCCAAGCTGCTGACCTATTAACCAAACAAACTCCACTAAATATTGCCATGTGTAAGTGTACCACTATTTTTCTAATTGCTAAAAACATGTCCTTCCTGCATTCAATAGCCTTTAGAAGAGATTGTTAACATCTGGGTATTTAGCACAATAGAGGCTTTAAACTTAAAGGAACATTGTCCAGGGTAGCCAGTGGATTTGGCCATATGTATTTCTTCACAGATGATTCTTTTCATGTTATCCGTGTTACATTTGAAGCTGGAAATCAATGACTCTCACGGGGATTAAGTCTGCAGACAGCATAGTTCATTGTACAAGGAATAGACCTGAGAGAAGATGGATGTAACCTCTGACAGGTGAAGAGGGACTTGGATTTGGACTGTTTTTTGACTGCACATGCAGCCTTCTCCTGGGGGAATGAAGTGTGGGGTGGAGGACACAAAACCTTGGCTTTTTCTGGTGTGGTTTTATGGGATAGCTGAGAGCCTTATGAACAAAAGTGTCCGAATTGTTCCCAGCAATTGAGGGACCAGTGTGTGAAGAGTACCCCAGGCTGTGTTTTGCCTGTGGCTTCAGTGGTGAGGGAGTCCATCTTATGTATGGCCGTAATAATTTTGAAAACCTAATTTTTTTTTTCCACCAGTAACTGCAAAAGGCTTTTCCCTCCTGCTTTTTGCTTGCCTCAGAGGACAAGCCATTTTTATTCTACTTTCAGTTCTTGCAGTTGTGAACTGGTTTGCTGTTGCAGCATTTGTATTTTAAGCATGAACAACAGATGTCTCGACCCAGTATTGTTAGGGAGAGAGTTTTCTTTGCTCTTCAAAGTATAAATATGGCAAATTTTCCCTGATGTATTTTGTGAAGCTTTGTTTTTGCAAAAATATCTCATCTTAACAAACCAAGTCTCTGTGTAGTCATACCAGTCCTTTTCAGTTAATGCAGTCTATTGCATCAGTGGCAGTTTAGGTATTCCAAAAGAAGGTGATTATAAATCTGCACTCTGTATTGCATCACTAGAAAGCCTGTATGTGCCAGCACCTTAGGGATAAAGTACTCTGCATTTGCAGAAAAAAAAAAAAAAAAAGAGATTTCCTTCAGAATCCCAGTCAGTTGAATGTGTGCTGTAAACAATGGTATTGTCAGGCTCAGGAATCAACCTTTCACAGAAATAAGTGAATTCTGTGACTTCCAGTGCCAGCCTTCCCCTGCATCACCCCTGCAGCATCACGCTGCCTGACAGCAGGGATGCTAGGCGGTCGCAGAATGCTGGACTCACCTCACGATGCAGGTGGCAGCAGCCTGCAGCTGCAGATGCATGAGGCACAGGGGAGGCAGGGACCTACCTGCCCCAGGACCCAGCGCTGCGGGGAGCTGCCCAGCCCGAAACGCAGAGCTGACAGGGAGACCTTTGATCCTCTGAAAACACGAAGTGCAATTGATTCTTTTCACTTACAGGCATGACTGTTGTTACATTTCCTGAGCGGGACGAGGGTGGTCCAGATGTCCATGACAAATTTTTGCATAAGCAATTTACGTTTTTGTTTTTCTAGCTGTTTGTTCTTCTTCTCTGGCTTAAAAAAAGCTGCTCATACACAGTCACTGTTGTTGAAATCATTGCCCTAAAAGGAGTTGCATCAGCCTTTAGCCTTCAGTAGTGTATTGGATCTCCAGTTGCTAGTGGGGAAAACAGTCAAAATTAGGAAGATAGGAAAATAGAACTGGATTCTGGGTCATTTTTTTTCTTTCAAACAAGCTAGTAGTCCAGCCACATGCTGGAAAAAAATGTGACAAGTTTTACCAGATCTACTCACAAGTGGAACGATTTTCACATACAAACTGGTTATTGAACAGCATGTGCATTTTGAACAATGAGGAACCCTGTTTTTTATCAACAGGATTCTGAATTATTGAGAAAATCTACAAAGCATCAAATGCAATGCAAATGTCATGATTTTGTCTCCACCTTTACTCTCCTGTGTGTTTGTGTATCCGCCCCTTAACCACAGTGCATACAGAGGTCCCAGTCCTGTGTGCAGAGAGCAGCACAGGACCCTGCAAAGGAGAAACTGCCATGCATAGTGCAACTGTAAGGAAGAAGCCACCTTCTGAGTTCTTTTTAAGCTTGGAGAATGTAAATGCTGCTTTATCCTTTTAGCTAGATCTCTCTGAAGCTGTAAAATTCATATTTCTCATTAAATGAAAACATTTTGCTGGGTACATAGGAATACACCCCCTCAAAAGATACTGTTCTGGCCATGCCACCTTTACTTGATGCGTCATTTTTCTCAGTAGTAGCATACATCCTTATGGATTTTTTGCAGAATAGTTTAATATTATTCCTCTCTGTAAAGCTTCTAAGTACAAGACAACAGAATATAACAGCCTTCTTATATCTCCCTGTGGAGCCTTTGAGAAAAAAGTTTTCCAATATACACAAAAATATTTACCTTTCTAGGCAACTCCAGTACGTGGACTCACAGGGTCAGAAGCAGAGTGGTGTCAGATAGTCGTAGTGATAAACAATGCATTAATGCAGGTTGTCACAGGTGCTATCAGAATTTGGATGCTTCAGGTTGCCCAATTTGAATCCCTGCTTTCCTTTACATAAAAGGAAACATAAAATGCTGAGTTTTCAAATATTGGCCCACCTTCCGGCCATGCCTCCTGAGTTCAGTGGGGATTCTACTTCAGTCTTTCACTGAAGACCACAGCTTCCTTGGGCTGTGGTCACCCCTCTGTGCATGTAAAACGCTTATTTCTCAGATAATGAAAATAAGCTAAGACAGTTTCTGAGCCACTTCTTAGTTTGGTTCTGGAATATCAAACATAAGTTTTCATTCTCTTATTCCTTGATTAATGCATTGAATGTTGATTTTTTTTTTTGCCCACTTCTAAACTTTAATCAAGGTGAAATGAACACCCAATAGGCATTTTAATTTTGTTTCTATATTTTTAAAGGAAATTAAATATCAATTGCTGCTAGGTAAATTCATCTAAAAATGATTTTCAATTCATCAACAGTAAGAAAATAAAGATAATTGCGGGGCATTTCCTGCTGAAGAAAGAGAACAAGGACTTTTTTCCCCAAATAATATTTTTTAAATAAAGTATTTTTAAAGATTACTGTGACTGTATATTTTTAAATGTCTGTTTCTTTCGAATGGCCAGCTAAGCCGACTGCAGTAATTGTTAGGAAAATATTTCTCTCCCTGTCTCAGAGGTGACTTGCAAGAACTATGACTTTGTTTAAGGAGAGATTAAAAGGCAACAAGAAATTGCCATTGTGTGTTCAATAGCAGTCTGAAAATACAAATCCCAGCTGCACAAGTGGGCTCAGTATGTGATATCCATGCTGCTACAGTGAGCAGCTTGAGTCCCTTGAAGGAAGTAGCCACAGAGCGGCTCCAGCACAGCCGGTTATCTGCTTGCAAGGCAAGACCGTCAATTTGGGTATCTAACCGCTTGTACTTGCACTTTCATTATACATTGGGGCTGGTCTTCAAATGTTCTGACTACACCATCCTAGGGAGCTGGGAGTTACAAAAGATGTTGCAAGCCAGCTATCCTGAAGTCAAGGCAACCCAAATCACGCACAAATGGGGACCCAAACATCTGGATTTCCAACAGCATTACCCACAACCATCCAAATTTCAGGAGCGAACTCTTGTATTGCCAAAGATTTAAACCATAAAAATGGCTGTGGACTATAATTTCTGAAAGATTTACCACTAGAAACTGCTCTGTAAGCAGCAAGCAAGATGCTCATGGTTTCAAATATTATTTTTTGATCTTTTTTGACAAAATAATTGGCTTATTCTGTGAAGAAAAAATAGGAAGATCACAATGTCTTCTACATCAGTGAAATCATAAGAAGGAAAAAATTGAAAAATGTCTCTATTATTCAATCTACACATTAACAGGTGGAAAAACAGCAGCATAATTTAGCTTTCGACACAGAAATGTCTTCTTTGGAGCCAAGCAAATTCACTCTGGTGTTTAGTCTGAACACTTGCCAGTATTCTGTCCGTAATGGGAATCCAGTGGAAAGTTTGGGGGAGAAAGAATTAAAGATAAATGCCACTTTTAGTGGAGCAGCTTTGTCTAAGTAAATCCCATAGGGGCTAGCTGGGCACAGTCTTAGGGTGGGTCTCAGATCAGCAGGAGCATTGCCTGAGAGAGTTTGAGAGACTCTACCAGAATACGAGGGTGGCTGCATACACACGCCGGATAGGAGAGAAATGACCATCAGCAGGTCAGTTTTTAGCACAAACAAAAGTAGTGCCCCAGGCCCTGTGGACTTCAGCTCCCCCAGATGTCGGCCCCTGAGCTCCTGAGCTCGCTGTCTCTTACACGCACACACGCAGGCACAGCATGGTCCTGCCACCTTGCCCTTGGAGTGCTGCTGAGCCAAACAGTGCAGCGATGCTCTGCGACCGCCCCATCATGGGGTCTTTGCCTGCAGCTGATGCTCATTTCTCTCTGTCTCTGGAAACGATCAGAGAACCCACCCACTGTGGTTCTGAGAGCTTCCCACTTTGGAGAAACATTGGATTTCAATAAAAAGTTCCTAGGATTAAAGAAAACTGCTCATAGGCAAGTGAAATCTGCAGGAAGGGCTTGCAGGGGCGGAGGATAGGTTTGTGTCAGGTCATTATACCGATTTAAAAACAGAAGGTGACAAAATTGATATATTTTTTCTAAATATCACAGATATTGTTTTATTAACGGGAAAGCCTGAGATGTTCAAAGGAGGCAGGGAGCTAAGCTGCCAAAGGCACTGACTTTTGGTAATCTATGTACTCCTTAGGCTCCTTTAAAATCCCAGCTTTAATGTGTTCCTTCATGCTAGGCTAGGAAGCTTACCAAGTAGTGATTAAAAGCCTTCTAATCTCAAGAAAAATTAGATTAAAGCAGAGTTCCCCCTTACAATGATTACACTATGACTCCTAAAATTGAAGCCTCCTTGTGGAAATGACTTTCCATTTTTTATTGTTAAGGTTATGCACTCAACACACTGTCTCACTCTGAGTGGAAAGCTCCTAAGTGGGGTAAATACAATGTTAAACATGTTAACAATAAAGTTTTCTGTCTAATCAATCTCTCCATTACTGCAGCAAATGTAATTATGTTAATGGAGTGCCAAGATAAGTAAGAAACTGAAAGTAATCTGCAAATTTCTCTAACTGCCTGTTAATGGTGGACTTTGTTTCATTTTCTCCTTTGAAAACGTTCCAAAAGTGTACAGTACTTGAGAGGAATATCTAGTTAGATATTACCTAGGAATGACTTTTGTGTTGGCTGCTTTGAATGAAAAGGATTTAAATATATATATATTTCTAAAAATTGCTGCAGTCCTTTCTTTTGCAAAGAACACACAAAAAAAATCTGGAACTTGCTTCTCCTTTGTTTGCATTGCTAGATACACTGTTGGGTTACTGGAGACTGAATAGACATAGATCTTTTTACCTTTGGTGTAAAACAAGAAAAAAAAAAAAAAGGAAATTAATAAAAATACAAGGAGAAAAGTATAAAAGAAATCAGCTGTGGAGTGAGATAATAATAACACAGAATGCCTCCGATACCACAGTGACCTGGACATTTCTCTTTTCTCTCCTCATGGCTAGCATTGCTCTCTGGTTGTTCTTTGCTGCCCATGAGCCCCTGGCAGTAAGGCCCTGCATCTCACAGCCTGCTGTGCTCCCAGGGCTCAGCCCGGGCTCCGAGACGTGTTGGCCATGACAAGAGACGGGCTCAGCGCAAAGCCCGTGAAGCCTGCCCGTTGATGCAGGGGTGTGGGTTCCTCCTAGCTGGTAACTGAGTGCCGGCGGTCGGAGGAAAACGGACCAGAAGAGTTCTCCTGTATCCCATTTGCTCCTACCTGTCACATTGCTCACAGTTAATTTCAACATGCAAACCGTAGGGCAGCCGTAGCCTGCAGAGTGCGGCCGTATGAATGGTTTCCAGAGCTTGGCTTCACACAGCTTCTTCCTATGAGTTTGTTTTTATAAAGAGGAAGAATTTCCCTGTGGAGAGTAATCTCATTGCATTTCTTTGTGAAGAGCATTTCACCTACGGTTTGCAGTAAATTGAGAGGCCAGGAAAGAATTCCCTGTAGTGGTGCTGAGGATATTCTCAGCACAGTGTGAGCGGGATGAGAACCAATGCCGATAAGCCAGCAGCCAGGGAAGTTCTGCTGTGTGCTTTTACATGAAACAACTAAACCACAGGGTGTTCAAATAAGTTGTTCAGTATCATCTGAAGAGGGGAAAAGCAGAAAAAGTAGAAAAGAGGGAAGTGTAGATGCTCCAGCACCTGGCCGTGGGGCAAGAGGAACCCAAGCTTTGGTGTGGTGTTGGGAAAAGCCAGGCTTGAATCTCCCCTTGCTTCAGTGTAGCTGCGATACAGACAGCAAGCAGCCCCACTCACACAGAAGCAGGTACTTCATAATGTGCCCTAAATTACTTACCACCTCTGTTTCTCAGTGCCTTTCTGTCCTAAAGCTAAGTGAAGCATAGTCTCGACTGAGGCAGAACTTCTCTGCCTCTCTGTCTATATGGACAGCATGTAGCACTTCATGCTGTATGGAGACACGAGTAATGCCCGCTGCACATCTCGGTGGTGGGCTGGAGAATATCCCAGACACTAACGAAGACCTTTTAATCTTCATGCAGTAAACATGCTTTTCCCTAAAGATAGCTTAGTCTACCTAATGACCCTGGCTTTTTATTAAGCATTCTGTTCCAATTTATGTTTACGGAATAGAGGAGCATTGAGAAGGATTTCCAGTTGCTTTTTTTTTTTCAGCACTAGAAGAATGTAAATAATATTTTAAAATAAATCTATAATCCAAAAAGCTCAGTTTGCTAATGTCTTTTAGCTGAAACAGTCTTTCTTTTGCTGCATATAGTTTTCTTCCTGTAAAACACTTTAACACCTTTTATCTGTTTACCTAAGTCATGGATGCATGATAAGGTGGTCATACAGGGTACGTCAGGCAGCAGAACAGGTCATTCTCACACATAGATTTGGGAGAGTTCAGTTGTCCAAGACTATCTGACCTAAGCACAGACCAGTGTTTCACACCTTGTAATATGGAGCATCAGTGACACTGTGCCTGCGCAGTTTTGATGATGTAAAATAGTTAAAACTGTCCAATCTGTCCAATCTGCTGACCTGAGTGGGAGGCAGCTGCCCTGAAGGAATGCAGAAGGCAAAGATGCGTTCTTGTGGGCTGCTGTAAACAGAGCAAAGGCCTTGGATGTGGCTCCCTGGCTCTGCAATGCCTCTTTTTATGCATCCCTTGTAGAGATGCAATTTTAAATAAGACTTTAAGCACTCCCTGAAGGACAAATGCCTTTAAAGGGCACTGAAAAATGCTGTCTCTCTCAAGTTCAGACCCATCTTGATAACAAAGCTCCATTCCTGGTTTGCATCCTAAACTGCCTGTGCATCCATCCGCTCCTTTACTGCTTTGTCTGTGTACATATAAGGATGCTTGGCACAGGAACGGCTTCTTGTTCTAAGTCTGCAAAATCCTTAGCACAGCACAGCCCCTATTCTCCTTTGATTCTTTAGCATAAGAGTAATGAGTTGAATAACAACCGATGTCAGTGCTGAACTGTCTGAGCTCGGGCAGCTCCGTACCTGCTTCCCGAGTCATCAGCAGGAGAGATGGTGAGAATATCTAACAGGAACTTTGAACTGTCCTTGAAGTAGTAATACTTGAAGGATGAAGCAACAAAAAGCTGTCTGTCTCCTCACATACTGATGAGTAAGAAAATGGAGGGGATGGCAAAAAGAGTCAGGAATTGCAAAGGATGTGTTTCCAGTTATCTTAAGGACTTACTTTTCCTCTCAACCATATTTAGCCAGGTGAGAATTTCAGGCAGGTTTCCTCCAGTGACAGCTGCTAATATTTGCTGAAGTTTATAATATAGAAGTCATCCTTTTGCTTTAGTGTGCAAGGCATCTTTATGTACACATTCATGGAAGCTGAAAACAAAAAAAAAAAATGGATTCCAATGATGAAATCTTATCCCAAATTGCTGTAATACTCTAATATTATCCAATTATAGAAAAAAAAAACAATGTTTAATTTGGAAAGAGGAGGTACCAGTTATATGATGAGTTATGGGGATCTAATTACAGGGCAAGATTCTTGTTGAAAATAGTATTACATACTGTGTGAGTAGAAGTTCTTAGGATTTAATAACTTTGTCTTCCTGCATTTTTCAGTTCTAGTTATTGAGAAAAGTGATCTCTTTGATTCATGGACACAAGACCAGTGAGTGCCAGCGAGTTAGGGAATGGAAATAAAAATGAGAGGACAAGCAAGTGGAATGGCAGGGGAGCCACTGTCATCCTANAAAATTAACTGATTCATGTATCAGTTAACCCACTGAGTAAACCACCTAGCAATAAACAGTACAGCTTTTGTGGCAAGAATATTCTGGCCAAAATGTTATCTGTCCTGTAGAAACCTCTGAGCAGGCTGGTTTGCTTCTCTTCTGCTTCTCGTGATGAGGCCAGTGGATAAGGACACATCACTGCCAATCCCCTTGGCTTAGGTGTGCCAACACCAGCAGAATCGGCGTGAGCCAGCACTGTAATTTTTAACTGTCTTAGGTTGCACTTGCTGCTTCATGCAGAGCTTTCTTGAGCTAACAGCAAGCCTTAAAGAGATGTGCCAAAGTCAGTGCAAGCTGTAAGCTCCACGTGCTGCGAAGAATCGCATCCTCTTTAAAATGCAGCCCTCACAGGTCTGCACAACAGAGATAGGAGAAGACAGTGCAGTGTTTGTGTCAGCTCTGACAGAGGTGTGATAAATGTGCTGTCAGTCCTACGGCTCTATCTGTTTGCTGTCGGGTGGTTGTATGATTCAAGATCAGTTTATGAGTTTCTTCTTGAACCAGATGGTTGCAAGGCAACAAACCAAATGCCAGCTACATATAAATGTCAAATGTTCAAACCATTACATGTCAACATACACGGGGTGTGCAGCCAGCAGTGCTGCAGAGCACAAAGCCAGAGACAGACAGTGGGTCTCATTTAACTAAAGAAATGCAGAATTCAGGAGAACTCTGATTCTAGTGGAGATACTTGCAAAAATAAATCAGCTCCTTATAACAAAAATATGACCAGGTCTCCATGTCATGAGATAGCCTGCAATATATGGCATGAAAGTGAGTTCTGTCAGATTTAATTACTTTTTTCTTGCAGCTTTAAACAGAGCTGGCTTCAAAATGAAGGCAGCTCCTTATTAAAAATGAAATATAAAAGATGAGATTACTAACCACGAGGAATTTACCATCAGAGACAGCATCTAATCCTGTGCAATATCCTGTGCAATTGTGCAATATCTGTGATATCTGCAGCATTCCAGAGAATTATTTTTTGGCATTAATTAGTCTTCTTAATTAGTCTAGTTAGACAGAATGTAACTGCAAGGCCTTTGCAGCATTGGAGAGCATACTTCCATAGGTTACATTAGCAGATAAGATGTGCTACTTTATTCCAGATCAAAATATTCTGCCCAACAGTTGTTGCATTAAATGCCAAATCCTGATCCCATTGAAATTAATTTCAAAAATTCCATAGATTTGAGTGGGGCCAGATTTTTAACTTTGACTAGTTTCTGTATGTTCTGGCAGAGATTAATGCAATTTTATAATGAGTTATTCAAAATCTTTCCAAACAAAGCCAGTAGTAAAAGGATTTCCCCACTGTCAGAAATGAGGTATTTATATGACTCATGATAAGTACAACCTTTTATAATAAAGGCTGGCTATATTTTATTTTGAGCTGCACTTCATTCATTTGCTAGAAACCCAGGAAACATTGGAATCAAGTTAGGACCAGACAGCACAAAGGCTGAAATATGGTTATCATCATGTCATGCACAAGGCAAAGACTCAGGCAGAATCCACTCCCTCCAGAATGTTCCCATCAATATTATGGGTGTGAGAAAGAGCCTGCAGCCATGTGGCCTTTATTAGCTGTGTTTTCAAGCTTGATATACATGGAGAAGAAGTCTAAGAGACAGTCTGTTATAGCACAGATTTGCACCAAATGCCTAGTCTCTGGGTGAGTGATCCCAGGAAACTACCTGCTGATGAATATAACATGGCATTTTACACCAATGGTGCTGTTGGACTAGTAAGTTTTAAAGTGTAGCTTATGATCATCTCCCTTTTTAAAATTAAGACAGTGTGTGCCTTCCATTCCAGAGCCTTTATGGTCATTTGTTTTTCTCTGCAAGACTTAGCAAGAACAAGTCTTTTGGTAACATCTCTGTCATTCTAAAATGTATCCCTCACAAGCAGTTGCAAAATTATTGTCCTTCCAACATACCAAGTTTTATTGCTGTCAGTTGCAACTGCACAACAGTGTGATGGGATTATATCCCATAAAAGCCAGCAGCATATCCCTCAGGCACCTCTGTGAATCTTCTGAGGTGAAGTGCTGCCCCGTACATGCATGTTCAACAGTCCAGGCAGGGAGCTACTGCCCTTATGTGGGTGCTGGACTCCTCCAGTCCAAAAACTGGGACCGGGATGGATCAAAATCCACATTAGTCTTGACCTTACAAGACTCCTGCATGCCAAATTCCTACTGACTTCAGCAGGCAGTGGCGTGTGGGAGGTTGGGAAGACAGAGGATAGGGTTTCACTGCAGGAAGCATTAAGGGACATCCCACCGTACACCCCAAGAAGTCCTCTAGGGCCTTAATTAGAGCCTGGCATGATCTGGGTCGGTGGTTGGAGAGGCTGTTGAGATTTATGTGGAGCCCTCAGAGAACAGGCAGTCACTCCATCATGGTTGTTCGCAGGGTTTGTTCTCTGCAGCGCTTTGCACAGCGTGTGGGGAAACGGCGACCAAATCCACCAGCGCATCCTGCAAAACCTGGCCCCAGCCCCAGCGGGGTGGCCATGGGTCTGTAATTACCAGGGTAGGGGTGGTCCTGGCTCCCCTCTGGACAAAGCATGAGCTTGCAAAGTCCTGCATCAGAACATGACATTTTTCTCAGAATTTTGAAAACTGCAGCTCTTACAAAAAAAAAGTACCTATTCTAATATTGACGTGTAGCATAAATCAGAACAAATCCAAGTGAGACTCTTAAAACAAAGCTGCTTTTTCTTCCCAAACTGAAGCATTTTGATGTGACTGAAATGAAACAGTAAAAAGAGAACAAACTTTATTGACTATTTTAAACAAGATTTCACTGTAATCAGTGTGATTCTGCAAAGGGTTCCTAATTTGTTTTCCCTTGCTGTTCTCAGAGCTTTGATCTGTTAATATTTATTACCCATATTTTCACACTAGGAAAGCTAGATTGCTCCCTACTGTTGCTGAGCTCACTATAACTTTGAATTTCCTATCAGGGCTGTGCTCTTGGGATAGCTGTTGCCATTTCCAGGGTTAGAGCAAGGAAGCGAAGAGTCAGGCTTTGGTCTTCAGTGTGGCTTGTGTTTGTCATCTCCAACTTCAAATTCTTGGCTGCAAAATGGGAGACAATGCATGCAGCTTTATTCATGCAGATGTTAATTTTTTTGGGAGGGAAGTCTAGAAGTTAGGTTGATTTTTGTTCACTTGCCCTGGTGCAATGGGACGCTTTTCTGCAAAAAAAACAGAATCTTCAGGCCCACAAAGAGCATCCTTCCAAACAGGGGTGTGCACTGAATTGCCCCTGCAGTGGTACCGCAGCAACCCTGAGGAGCAGGGTCCAGACCAGGTGGAAGCGCGGTGTCTTTTAGCAGCAGAACCTGTTCCAGGATGCCCTGCTGAAACCAGGAAGGAGGCTGTCTTTCTGGAAGTCCTTTGCTATTTCTTCTTCCTCCAAGGATATGAAGATATGTGGAGTGAAGTAGTCACAGAAACCACCAGTGGTTTCCACAGAGGAGAATTTTTATATTAAAACAAAAACTAGAAAGCTGGGACTGTGTTGGGAATAGGTCCTGTCTCTTGAAAATAATATTGCCAACTGAAAGGTTCTCCA
>VXAV01004450.1:0-15279 GCA_013399715.1 Alectura lathami
AAAAAAAAAAAAAAAAAAAAAAAAAAAAAAATCCTCCTGACAGTGAAAAACCCAGCTTTGCTTTCAAGTTTTGCTTTTCCCAGGACACTAACTGCCTCCTGCCCTCAGCCAGGAGGGGAAAGGCAGAGCAAGGGAGCACGAGGCTGCGTGCATGCCTTGCAAACAGGATGCCTCGGCTGCATAGGGTCCAGGGGGACGAGGAACATGGAATGTGCCAATGTGCCATGGGATGTGACAGTCCTCTGTGGAGGTGGGCACATTGGCTGGGCACCCGCTGCAGGAAGGGGCAGATTGGATGCTGTGCAAGCCACTGAGACCTCCTTTTGCAAGGCTGGCAGAAAGGTGCCTCCATGGTGAGATAAAGCTGAGGGAAATGAAGGCAATGCTTCTGCAAGGAAGAGCCTTCAGACATTTTCTTTTCCTTGCCAAGCCAGGGCTCAGCAGACAAAAATCACTGCAGCAATGCCTGTTGGGAGCAGGGGTTTCCTAGAGCCTCGATTGCCGTTGGGCTCCCATCACCCCATCAGGATCCAGGCCATCACCCAACACGAACCAAATTTCACTCCTAGGGAAAGCTGTCAGCTTGAGCTCCTCGGCTGCCCTGGCCCAGGGTGTCCTTCTGACGGGGGGAAGCAATTCCCCTTGCTCCACAGCTTGGGGCACGAAGCATTTGTTGAAATCTCTGCCAGAAAGGCTCACGAACACCCTTAGAAGCCCCATTTTCTGAGGTGTGTGATCCCTAAGGGAGGAAGGGAGGGATGGAGGAAGAGAGCTGGTACCCCAACGTGTGGCATGCCCATGGCCCGTGTAGCACCGTGACCTGCATCCTGCTCCACGCTCCCCACGCCAACGGGGCCAGCACCCCCTGGGCACCATCCTGCCCACAGGGTTCTGCCTGCGTCTCCTTTATTTCATTTTTGCAGGGCTGAGCTCTATCCAGACCTGCATCGGGGAGTTATTTTTAGGTGCTGGGAGGCAGAGGACCAGAAGGGCTTGGGCTCGGCCACAGGAAAGCGGAGCTCGGCGCGGCAGGAAGGAGCTGCAGGGTGGGTGCGAGCAGCACTCCCTGCCTGCAGCCGCCGCGGCTCCTTCCTCTGTCCCGCAGCGCCAGCTTCCCAGAAACCACTCCCAGGAGGAGGCAGAGGAGAGGGCAGAGCAGAGCGAGGTGGGAGGAGAGCAGCTCCCAGGGCACCCTGTGAGACCCCAGCCCGGGAGATGCCGGGGGCACCAGGGATGCCCCAACCCAGAGCACCAGCGAAAAGACCCACGGCAGAGCCTCAGCCTCTTTCCCTGAAAAAACGTGGGCAGCGCAGGGGTCCGTGCCCCCTCCCTGCATGCACATGAAGCAGATGTAATTTGGGACAGGCCTGCTGGTGTTTATTTCCTGAAGCAGGCATGTCTCTGATCCGTTCTGTGTGCTTTTCTTCTTGCGTGCCGCACATTTTTGGGAAAGCCTGCTTGCCTCTGTGGCCGGTCTGCCTCTGAAATTAGGTGCCTGCCCTTGCCGTGTTTCTGCAGGGAGATTTAATGCGGCGTGGGACTTGCAGCAGATTTACTTCTGCTTTAGGCCAGAAGATGCTCTGCAAGAGGATTCCTTGGTTTCTTCCAAGTCTCTCTGGCCACCTTCATGACACCTCGGCAAAGCAATGGTCCCCAGCACTCAGGAGCACATCTCTGACCATGGCCCGCAGCCCGCCTTGCTGACATACCACACACAGCTGCATGCAACCTGGTGACCAAACTTTGCCTGCAGATCAGATTTTCCCCTAAAAAAACAAGCTTTCCAGCCCCCAAAATCCACCCTGCTGCAGGGTCTCCAGGCTTGCACCAGTGAGTTCCTTGGGTTTGGTGGTTCTGGGTGGGAGTAAAGCGTTGGGGTCAGAAGTTTGCTTTGCAGAGATGGTCCCTACCTCCTGCCCCGCAGGTATTCCCACAGCCTCCCCCGGCTTTGATGGACAACTTCCTTCAGGCTGAGTGACACTTGGGGACCCACCAGGGTGTGCGAGTGGTTTCGAGGACGGCTGACCCGGTCTCCACCCCGCAACAGGGACAAGAAAGAGCCCTTGCCCTCTTCTTCACCCACCTCCGCCCCATGGCCCAGAGGAGCCGCTGAACCCTGTCCCTTGACCTGGGAAGGAGGAGGAGGACGGCAGGACCCGCGGAGGCTGGCTGCCACCGAGTGTCCCCTGGGGTGGCGGGCCACCCCCGGCATTGTGCGGGGAGGAAGGGGCACCGGGGACGGCCCCATCCCGCCGGCACCGTGAAAGCCGCCTTTGTCACAGGGCTGTCACCCGGGGCGAGGCGTCGTGGCCTCTGGTTTCCAGGGCGACAGGAGGAGGAGGAGGATGGGGAGGAAGGTGGGAGACAGCAACGGGGCAAAGTATATTTTTAGCCCAATATTTGTGGTTTGTCCCTATGCAGCTCTCTGGTTCCATCAGATTTCAGGGGAGTGCAAAGGTGTTTTCCTGCCTCCTACAAGCACGGGACTATCCGAGGCTGTGTCAGATGCTGGCAGCCCAGCTTCCATGGACAACTGCGCGGTGACGGTGCTCAGATGGCGATGGCTCACTGCTGCTGAGTAACTCGGGGAGCAGCCAAGAGTGACGAGGCGCTGCCTGCGGTCCTGCATGCGAGGCAGCATGGGGAAGGGAGGAGAGCGGAGAACAGAACAAGCTGGATAATAGAAAATAAAAACAAAAATCAGACTTTACCAGGGAGTTCACTCTGCCTTTGGGATTCTCCTAGGGGAGAACGATGATAACCCTGCCCCATGGGCTATTTCAAGCAAGGGTGGCCTAGTTGCTGTAGCTGTTCTTGCTGGTTCTAGCTCTGGGGATGCTCTTGTTCTTACTTCGGTGGTCAGGAGAGGATGAATATCACATTTGCACAACATTTCTGCTGAGCTTGAAGCTCTGTTTATTCTGTCCTGGATGCTCCTCAAATGCTAAGTGGCTTCCACCAGCTGGGGACTCGTGGCCATGGGATCCCATGCTGCATCTGCAGGACCCCAAGGGATCACTCCTTACACTGCAAGAAACCAAAGAGGACTTCAGCCTAGAGCTTCATCTCCCCATGGTGACTATTGTGTTCACAGAAAGGCTCTGAATTTGGGTCTTTTGGGAGTACATTGCTTTATGGAAAAGGAGGGGTGAGCTGGCATTCTTGCTGGCGTTGCTTGTGCGTTGCTTTTCTCCTTCTCCACGGATGATGCGTGTCCCATGCCACTGGTAGGACAGAGCAGGGTAACAGCATGCATTTCAGACCTCGGGACACCAGGGCTGCTGCATCCCTGCAGAACAGCTCGCACGCACCTCTCCCCTCAGCTGCAGCATATGGGAGCATGGCAGGCTATTTAAGGAAAACGCCCAACAGCATTACTATTACTTACCATAAAAGCCTCGTGTTTCCAATAACAGCCTCATGTTCCAGGCACCTGTCCAACAAATTCAGTTTTTTCTTACCTGCCCACTGCAGGCTTACATCCCTCACACCTCCCAGCAAATATCTACATCTGGCACCACACAACTGCATGGCTCTGGAGGAGCTCAAAGCCACTGTCACCTCTGTCTGTAGTGGGGGCAGCGGCCAGGAGGACCCCACATCGCTATGGGCAGTCATATGCAGGGACCAACAGTGGGCTGCACGCAACAACCAGCATGTAAGAGGCAAAGTAAAAACCAAAAATCCCCCTGCAACCAGCTCAGCCTGTCTCTGGGTGGTGGCATCTGCCCAGCTTTGACTTCCACTGCAGCTCCAGCGTGGCCCCTGGATGGTCACAGCTTCTCATGGCAGATGACCACAGAGGGGCCCAGTGCGACCCAATGCCACTCTCACCTCTTAGCACAGTCACCCTGGTGCTGGAATGAGGCGGAAATGGACAAAAGGAGCAAAAACAAAAGGGCTCCGAAATGTTTTTCTTGGTCAGATCCCACGAGCCCCATCAGCGGTATCCGCAATGGCTTTCACAGAGCAGGCTGGGCAGCGCGACTTTGTCCAAGTGTTCCCAGGGAACAAGAAAACATCACAAACATGTGTCTTGCTGAAAACACTCCCTCCGGTATGAAACCATGATTGTTCATCAGCAGAGTTACTCGTGGGCTTGGGAAATAATTCACGAGCAGAGGAGATGGTGTAACAGGATGTGGGCATCTAATCTCTCCGTACCAGGAGACAGTCATAAGCACTGGCACTTACCCAGCAGTCAGCTACAATTTGTTTGCACACAGGGCTTGCTGGAAAATTGCATCCAGCCGTCCAGTTAATAAAAATCATCTTCACACAGCTCACCGGCAATGTTTGCTGAATGAGAGATGGCTGCTAAATTATTCACTCTGCACCATTGGAGGCTCAGCAGTGGAAGAGAGGGGAGGAAGATTTCGCTGCTGCTAGTTGTGTTATGCTGTCAATTCATTCTCAGGGATGGGAGTCTACCATCTGGTACTGAACTCACCAAGAAAAATGGGGGAAAAAAATAAGGCAGCATTTTTAAGCATTGATTGCTCATCATACGGCAGCTCGAGAGCACATGTTCTGACATTCATGAGCAGTACGAATCCAGTGGGAAGGCAGAGCGGAAGGAGTAATGTGCCATTTAGAACATTCCACCCACACAGATGCGGAGGAAATATGTGAGGGCACAAAGTGCTGTTCTGCCTGTCCAGCCTGGTGCACCTGGGAGGTCAGTGAGGAGGGTGGACGTGATGTAGACTCCTAGAAGTGTCACTGGGCTCCGCAGACAGGCCCTTTCCCACTCCTCCAAGTTCTCCTTGGCTGCTGAGCAACCTTCCAGCCCACTCCAATTTTGATGGGTCGTAACCTGGAGAAGCAGGGGAACTGAAATTTTTTGGCGGGTGATCAGTGTTACGGGAGATCCTTGCTCCTTGGCACACAGCTGGAAATGCCCAGAGAGGAAATGTGGAGAAATGGCTGCTGGTAGCTCCTGGCCAGGTGCTTTGGTGCCCAGCTTTGGTGGAACTGCAGGATGCCAAGGCTCTGGCCACATCACTTGTGCCTGGAAGCACACCCGGCCCTGCTGCATACACTGAGCAGATGTTTTAGCAGGAACCAAACAGAAAAATGAGTGGAGCAGAGCATGTCCCCGCAGGCAGAGCTGCAGAAGGAGATAGAGCACCTTGGCTGGGCACGAAAGGTCTCAGGAGAACAAGAGAAGAGGAGGAGGCAACAAAAATCAGATGGAAAAATAAGCTCACCGACTTGTCCAGCCACAGACATCAGCACAGAGCGCTGGAGAGTTTGGGGGTCTTCCGTAAAGTATGAGGTGGTGGAGATAGAGGCACCACATGATCCATTAATGTCCTGTGTGGCCTAGGCAGGAAGGAGGCTCAAAGATACAGAACCATGTGGCTTCCTGTGAGCTGAAACACCGAGATGTCCTGGTAAGTCCATTAACTAGGAGGCTTGTTCCTTTTCACGTCTCTTCCTCCAGGCGATCCATCTCCCACCTCCCACACAGCTAGCATTGACTGGGAGGTGAAGGAGGAGCTTGAAATTCAGGGTGAGATCCCCAACATGCTGTTGCTTGGACTTACAGCACCCACAAGACCCCTGGTGTGGTGCGAAAGCCTTCGCTAGGGTGTAACCCAGACACACACCCCACGAGTTCTGTGGCGGAAGGTGCTGGTTTACTCGCCACCAGGTCACTTCTTCACCAAATGTCACGCCTGGTGTCCCCTGATGCAAGAAGGACCCATGGAGGGAAGGGGACAGGACCTGGTTCTGTCTCCTCAGCATCTTCTTACCCGTCCCTTTGGCCAAAGAAACTCCTAGCAGAGGAAGAAATCTTAGCTACAAGCTCAAAATTCCAGTCCTCTTTGGCTTCTTCCACCTGTCCCACCTCCTCCTGCTCTGGAGCATGGACTGGTGAAGCTGCTGCTCTCCTCTCACCCAGCCACGTTGCTGGTGAAGAAGAGAAGCTCCTGCACAGTGAGACGTGCTGGATGTTTGTTCTTCTGTTCTCTCTCTCCTGTTCTTTCTGAAGTTTGTCTTTCTGTGCTGAGGGATGTCCAAAACAAAGTCAGCCCTCCCTGAAATACCAGGTTGTAAAATCCCAGAGGCACGCCACCCAGGTGAGGCATGACAGTGCTCATCCCTAGCTACAAAAAAAAAAAAAAAAAAAAAAAAAAGTAGTGNCTTAGTTATTCTCTGGCACCTCAGACTCATGCAGCCCATTTCTTTCCCTCTGAAGCATGGTGGGCTTTTAGCCCGGGCATTGGGGAGGGGGGTATTTGATTTTTAATGCTTGCTTATTTATTTTTGACATTGCACAGGCCATTCCAGCACCCGCTTTATCTCCAGTGATCTCTGACCCCTGCGTGTCAGGAGTTCAATCTGGTACGTTCCACTCCTTGCCCCCACTTAATTCTTTTTTAGCTGCTCGGCCTTTGAAACCTGGTGCCATATGCCAGCCCCAAAGAGCCCTGATCAATACCGGGGGACCACGTCCCTGTGACCTTGCAACCTGCCCCGTAAAGGGCAGAGGGCAGAGCAGAGCGTTGGCCATGTTCTCATTACGAGATTTCAGCGGTGTTTGTTGGAGGGGGAGGGAGAGCCTTTCTTTCTCACTTTCTTTCTTGCTTTCTTTTCATGAAATTTAGTCCAGCTGGGACACCAGAGCTCCTGGCTGCCTGTCGACTCATCAGCTTCACTTAATGAAAGTGAGCAGGGGAACTGCTGAAAATCAAGATGCACAAGGAGTTAGAATAGAAAGATCAGCAGCACATCTTGGTGGAGGAAAGGAATCGTTTGTGTCCACCCTTTTCAGACAGCCTGGGTGCTTCGGGGTGCAAAGTCTTGGTCACCCCTACAACGGAGGGACCCACCAAAAATTGCCTGGTCCACACAGAAGAGTCCTGGAGACGTTGCAAAGAGGACACACAATTTCTCTCCCCCAAACTCAACCTCTTGCATGGCCTCTGCCCAAAAGAAGGATCAGTAGAGAGATGCTGGGGGGCCCCATCCCTGCACCACACACTTCAGGCATGGGGCAGTGTCGGGGGGATCCTCAGCCCCTTGCAGTGAGTGTGAACTGTCCCTGCTCAGGGCATGCACTCAAGGGCCACCACACCTGAACACCACCCTTTTTCGAGGCAAGGAGCTGCCTCTGGGTCATCTCTTTTTGGCTCTGCACGAAAAAGGACACGTGCCTGCTTTCTGCCCTGGCGGCTTTCATTTTTAGAACAAGGAGAAGAGATGTAAAGGGAAAAGCTTGCGGTGCCTCCATGGGACAGAAGAGCTTTGATGGAACTGCTTCCAAAGGGCGATTTAACCCAGCTTTGCATTGTCAGAGAGGAAAACCCAAAGCTAAGGCTAAGAAAAACCATTCACCCAGGAATAGCTGTCTACCACGTGAAGCAGTGCGGGGAGACAGACATTCTCCTTCGGCACAGGACCTTCTGCGTCTGCCTCTGTGGTCCTGTCCTCGTGGTGTTGGTGCTGGGACCCTGGGGTGATTTGGTTGGTGTGGGTTTGGCAGCAGGTTTAAATCCTGGGGTCAGCACGATCGCCCAAACCAGCCCTGTTCAGACAGGGCTCCTCCTTTCCTAGACTCACCAAGCTCTGTGGGACAACCGCTGTGTCCCACACAACGGTACTTCTGACCGACCCTCTCACACCAGCTAGGGGTCAGCAGTTTCTCTAAGCCTCTACGTATACTTCAGGGGGCATTTTTGAGCTGAGATGAGTTGAGAACTCTCCCCTCGCCCTAATTACCCAAAGAGTGAAAACATCCTCGCTCTCCCCAAGGTATCTGGGATAGTCCCTGAGGCTGGAGAACCAGGAATTCCCCGTTTTGCATTGCACTGCAACCCAAGAGTTCACCCAAGGACAAAAGCATCTCATCCTTTTGACTGAGTGCACAGTACCCACGGGCAGCAAGGGGATCCCATACCCCAGACAGAGGGCACTGCTGGGCACCGTCTAATTAACCCTTCTGACAGCTTCGATTAAAAATAAAGGGGCCTTCAGGTCCCTGCTGGAGTGGCCTATTTTACACGTGCACCTCCTTGGCTTTGCCTCGGTGTAGGATGTTCAGGAGGCAGTTATTTCAGGAAAGGCACACTATAGATAACTGATCCGCCAGCCAGGTGTCATGTTCCTTCATTTATTTTCAATTACTTTGTCTCATTAGCTCCGGTGAGAATCGCCTGGTGTCAATTCATTTGGTCACCTCCGCGCCTGCAGCACCTCTCAGAGGCACATCTCCGCCGTGGTGTGATCTTTCCCTGGAGGATACTGTTACAAAACAGCTCTTCTTCTCTTTCAGCTTCATCTTCTTCTCATCCTCCGGGCCACCCCCTGCTCAGGTCACACAGAGTTTCTGGAGAAGAGCAGGTGAGAAGCCCAGACTTTGGGGTGGGAGCCACCCCTCTGCTCCTCGGGATGCTCCCTGCAGCCGTAAGCATGGGTAACACCGCTGCTAGCATGTGCACGCTGCAAAGCCTTCCAGCAAACCTCCTTCCCAAGCACAGCTGCCTGTCATCACTGACCAGGTGGCACGTGCAAGGCCCCTAGACCTGCTCTGTCCCTTGGCTCATTGCGCTGACACGCTGCTTCTCAGGGCTGTCAGGGGGGAGGTGGGAACCCAGGACGGCCCCGATCCCCGTTTTATCGCGTGCACGCAGGTCATACTGAGCTGCCTCCATGCCCTCCGTGCAGAACCCACTTCTGGTCAACACTCTTCCATCTGGGACAGCACCCAACAGCACCCCAAAGCCATGAGGGCTTCAGGGTGAGGTGGTTCATGCTGGCAGTCCCAGGGCTCATCGTGCTCCCCACACAAATTCTGCTTTTAGCCCTTTTCTGCTGGCTCTGTGTCCATTCGTCTGAGCCCACCCCAACCCCAGTTCCACTCAACAGAGCAGGGACAACTGCTGGGACAGACGGCAGCATGAAGAGAAATGAGGACACTCTGGATAGAAGCAGGCGCCAGTGCCACCAGATGTGTCTGGAAGACAAAGCAGCCCTCCTCCCTCTAGCCGCAGATTCTCCTCCTTTCCGACACAGCACTTTGTGACTAAAGCCCTCCAAACCCAAATTCCCCTCTGCCCGGAGGGAGTCCAGACCTGCTGCTCAGCTCTAGGATCATCTCCAGTTGAACCTCTCATGGTGGGCCACCACAAAGTATCCTCATGCCTGCTCACAGCACAAGGTTTTTGCGCTTCTACCTGCCCGAGCTCCAAGTGTGAGCTGAGCCATCCCTGGCATGTCCCCAGTCCCCTGGCACCGCCAAGCTGGCAGGGCAGGTGACATGGGCTGCTCGTCTGCCTGCTCACTGTCAGCAGCACGGCCAGCTCAAGCTCTGCTGGTGACAACAGCAGGGATCAAGGAGGGCATGATGTAATTTTTAGATCCGTCAGGGAGTTTTCAGCAGTGATGGCTGGAAAAAAACAGCAATTTCCCTGTGAAAAAGGGCACATTCACTCTGGTTTCAATGAGAAAGAAATAAATAGAAAGCCTGGTAGTGACTGTCCTTAATTGATTAGTCATTTCTGCAGATGATAATTGCACATCAAAAGACAGAGATCCTACTGTTTCATGCAAATGTCCTTAGGAATAACAGCAAGACACAGGGGAGGTGGGTTCAGGAAATAAACCCTTTAAGTAGCTGCCCAGGAGAATTCAGAGTTTGAGTTCCATTTTGGGAAACCAGTTTTGCTCTGAACATGTCTGGAACAAATCTCTTCCACCTCTCGAGCACCAGAAACTTGGAGAAAGAGGATGCTCCTCCCAGCGGGGAGAAAGCCTCACATCTTCAGACACCAGTGGGGAGCTTGAAGGCAGAGCCGGCTGATGAGCCAGGGTTTGGCACTTTTGTTGCTGGTCACACAGCAAAACCACTTTTGGGTCCTTCCCCTAAACTGCAGTTTCCTGGGCCCTCTGAACTGTGCCTGGGTCCCAATCTGCTCCCCACGCTGTCCCATCGGGGCCACCAGCTGAACCACCAGCCCCAGGTCTCATCTGAGAACCTCAGTTCTCATTTAATTATTTCAGTGAAGCTGCTAGCCCTGGTGTCTGGCAAAAGAGGCTTGTGAGTATGACTCAGTCAGCCTCCAAAAGCAGCAGCAAAAAAACAAGAATCTGCTGTGAGCTGCATCTTGATTTTTTTTTAAGCCAACCTCGTGATGTTTTGCAGGGCCAAAGCACGGATCTGTAATAGCAGGGCAGCGCCACAAACTGTGGGCGTTTTGGGGTGCTCATAAGCAGACTGGTCATTTTTCACCGGGACCATGGCACGCTGCCACCACTGGGGTCGTGGAGACCCTCTTGTAGGGAGCAAGGCCCTCTGCATCCTCAGGGCTGCAGTCATAGCATGGGAGAAGCTTTTCCAGGTGTTGTTTTGTGCCTGGGCAATTTCAAAGGTTCCCAGCTGCCCCCTCACCACCCCAGGTGAAACCCAAACCTGTGATTCCTCCAGTTCCCATATCCCAGATGTCACTGAGCAGTGGCAGGCAGAGCAGCGCTGGGGACACCATCAGACTCTGCTCCTGGAGCCGCCAGCATTAGATCCTTCACGTCAGAGCAGTGGTCAGAGCAACAAGCTGCCTTCAGCCCTGCGTAGAGGATGACTACGGAAGATCTAAGAGGTGTTTGTGACCATGGAGAAACCTTTCTGCAAACTCCCACTCTGTTGTCCCTACAGCCTCTGGAGTAAATGAGGTTTGACCTTCCACCTCACCCTATGCAGTTCTGCATGCCCAAGTTCCCACACGCTCATCACCTTCAGCGTGGGCTAAAAAAACAGCTGGCATTTAAATATTCCATCATCCCTCCGCCACTGTCGCCGATGAAGTCACCGGCAGCGCCTGGGATCCGCAGCTTCGGCCTCAGATCCCTCATCCTCAGCTGTCTTGCGCACGGAGGATGCTGCGAGCTCCTTCCCCTTGCAGTCAGCGAGGAGAAATAGGCACTTTCAGGGCATGAGTCATCTGACCTATTTAGCCATCTTGGGAAGAGATGAATGAGTCCTTAAGAGGGCTCGCTTCTCGCTGCTGTCTAGACAGCCGAGCTCTCGGCTGCAGGCACCTACCCTGGCTCGTGGGGCTGGGAAAGGCTGCTGGCTGCTGGGGGGCTCGCAGCCCCGGCAGAGCACTGCCTCACACCTGGGTGTCCAGGAGAGGTTTGAGCTCAAGCTGGCCTTGCTCCCTCTGAAGGAGGATTTCAACACCAAAAGGGTGGAAACCTGCTTCTGCTCTGCCTCCAGGGGAGCGCTTCCTCTGCTGTCCTAGGGCAGGATGGCACGGGGCATTCCGGGTCTGAATGCCTCTGGGCTGTGTGAGCCGGGAGAAGGTGGTTGATTACTTTCAGCTAAACCATCCAAAGTGGCTCGCTCACCCCAGTGGCACTGCTGTGTGACCGTGATCCAGTGCCTACACAGGGCCTCAGGTGGCCTGGGGTGGCCTGCAGAGTGCTTGGGTTTCACAAGTACACAAACAGCAAACATGGTTCAGTTTTTTAAGGAGAAAGCCTAGCTACCAGGGCTCCTGGGCCATACTGAATTTCTCTGTGCAAAAGAAGGAAGGTGTCCAAGCAAGTGACAGCTGCCCCTTTCGGTTGGTCTGTGGGCCACCCACCCGTGCCTCTCTGTTACTGTGACATTACAGTTCATGAGCCTTCCTTCAGCCTTCCTCTGCAGAAGCACAGTTTGCTGAGATCCACAGACACCCACAAGATTGGTGGCAGGGACTGACAGGGGCAGGGCAGGCATGGGAAGGCACGTTACAACCAAAAAGGCTGTAACTTAGTTAAAAAAATCGTTAATGCATCCAGGAACAAGCTGGTTGGCCGTGCATAAAAAAGAGGGACTCGGCATGACAAATGCCCCAAAGTCGTCTTTTGTTTTAGAAGCGGGGGAAGAGTGAGTCACAGCAGGGATGGGACTCACATCTGTCCTCCAAAACCCTGAGGCAGATCCTGAATGCTGTGGTGAGGCCTTGGCACATGTGTTGGAAAGCATGCTCTGGTACCAGAGACAGACTGCAAGCCCAAGGACACAGCCCAGGGCACGGTGTGATGGTGAGCGGCATGGAGGAGGCACTCCGGCTGAAGGGGCTTCAGAAATGTATTGGGGTGACCTAAAACCCCCCAGACGACAGGGATTTCTTAGCTCAGTCCCTCCTTGTGCTGCCCAGGAACCCACCGTGCCTCAAGGATCGGGGGCAATCCCAGCAGGGAAGCACACACGGAGGTTTTCAAGGTTTTCCTTAAGCACCAGCAGAGGGGAGATGTCCCAGAGCCAAAACCAATGCTCACAAACCCCCAGCCCTTGCCAGCAGTGCCTGTGCAGAGCCAGCACCTGCTAAGGGCCCTGCCAAAGCAGAAGCCTGAGTCATGCCCTGGCCGTCACGAAGACAAGCAGACACCTTCAAAATTAATATATATTTTTATTGAATAGTTGCTCTAAGTGGGCTTGTGAAGCCACCCGTAGAATTACTTCTTTCATCTCAGCTGTGGTTCAGTATCAGTTATTAGCTTTGCAAGAGAAGAAAACTGAACAGAAGGGGGTGCATTAAAATAAATAGGTAATTTTTTCTTATCTTTAAAATAAACTTTTGAAATAAATACTTTGTTGTTTTTTTTTTTTTAAAGTTTTTTTTTCTGTGTTTGTTTTTCCCTTTAAATGTACAAGAGTATTGTCAAAAAACAGCCATCAGGTTATAAACATGTATTATACCTTATAGAAAGGAACCCAGATAAAGGCAGCCGGGGGGGGTCTCTTTATACACTGTACACAATGCCTTTGTACCAACGGAATGGAGAGTTACAGGCTTCGGTTCGTGGTAGGAGGCTCTCCTTGGAAGCCAAGGGGACCTGTCTTCTCAGAGAGCTTTGTGCTGAGGACACCGGGGAGGCAGGGGGCTGCGGCAGCCGCTGCTGGCCACCGAGCATGGCGAGGGCCTGAGGGAGCAGCCAGGAGGAGATGGGGGCGATAGGGGGAGGAGAGGGGGGACGGGGGCTTCTGCAGGGAGGGAGGGGACCAGCCGTGCCAGCAACTCACCGGGGAGGGTTTGGTCCTGCTCCTGTTGAAGCTCTTTGGGTGCTTGCAAGGGGTCCTGATGCTCACTGAGAAATACCCCGAGGCATGCTGAGCCCCTAGGAGGTCACAGCTGTGGTTCAGATCCCAGCCAGCAACCTGCAGCAGCTGCAGGTATCCTGCAGGAGTGGGCTCTGTGGGTCCTGGCAGGAGCCTAGCCTCACCTCGACCCTACTAAAGACCAAGAATGGGTTGTGGTGTGCGGTGGGGCTGCATCCTTTCTCCACTTTCCTCATGTGCTGATCACAGAGAGCTAGACTTTCCAATGTCCAAAGACCTCACAGTGTTCTCCAGCCTCAGAACGCCCACGGACCAGAGAGGGCAAACTAACACAGAAGGTGCAGGAAACAGCAGGTCTGGGGCATGGTGTGCTCCTCCCTGCTGCGGCCCGCTCAGGCTGACACAGCAGCAGCTCATCCCTCTTTCTTGCACTACAGCAGCTGTTCACGCACCTTAATTTTGTGCATCTTCGGCATCTTTTGGCCGATGACACTTCCCCACCAGGGCTTGGGATCATATGTGGGGATAGGGATGAGCCGACTCAACAGGGTTTTATGGGAATCTGAGAATACCATCTCAAAGCCCTTTCCCCAAAACCCAACCTTACCAAACAGCACTTTTCAGATGCCCTCGGCTGGCAGCAGCTGCTTTGATGCGAGGCACCGAGGTTTCCAAGGGACGAGTGGAGGCCTGAGCAGCGCCCCAAGCACCACTTCTGCCCTTCCACTGGGAGGACTGGGGGAACTGGGGTGGGATATTGGGGCTCCTCCTTGTTCCCCAGTGACCCCTCCCCAACAGCGTTGGGGCTGATTACACATTTACCGGTATTAAAGGAGTGGAGTGGGGCGGAGGGAAGCCATGGCACAGAGCAAGCACCATCAGGAGTCTTTGGAGATGTGGATGGGAAGAGCAGAGCAGGGGGAGCTCAGGTCCTGCGCAGCAGCTCGTGCCCTGCCTTCTGCTCCTTGGCATCTCAGCATCTCTTCCCTTAAATTTGCCCTAAAGCCCTGCATATTTCTTGGGAAAGGAGCCCACAGCCAGCACAGACACACAATGTGGAGAAACGCTCTCTGGGGAAGCAGATCCATCCTTGTCAGGTCCCAGGAGTGCAGGAAAGCAGAGGACTTGACACGTGACTCCCCAAGGACAAAACCAAGAAAGACACATCAGAACAGAGAGAAACCCAAACTGCCAGGACAAGTAGCTGCAAACAAACAGCTGGAGCAGATGCTGTCTGACTCACTGCGGGGTGGGGCAGGAAAGGGGCTCCCAACTCCAACCAGAACTGGAGTCCCTCTCTGAAGGGAAACCAAACTGTCTGGCAGCCAGAGGTGGGGAGGGAGCAGGATGGAGCTGGTCTGAGGACATTAGGAAAAGCTCAGGAATAAAACATGATGAGAGGCTACCCACAGCCTTCCTGACACCGGATGAGCACAGCGAACCAGAGCTGGCATCCTCGGAGAGCTTTTGGCAAATCCCAGCTCTGAACATCCCCAGTCCGCACAACTGTAAGACCCGGAGGTGGCTCTGATTTACCTTCAACACAGTCCAGCTGGAGCTCCATGTGGTCTGACAGCCCTCCATGCCCACCTGGGCCCTCTCCAACTCCCATCTACGTGTCCCACATCCCATAAAATTGATCCCACAGGTTTGGCATTTCTTGGAGATGAGACATTCAGGAGAACTGGCCAGACTCCTGAGCCCTATGGCACGATTCCCTACTGGAAATGGGACTTCCGCGCTGACCCAGAAAAAGCCCATTAGGAAGACGGCACGCTGGCCTCCTACCAACTGCAGAAGGGACACGTGCTGCGAAAGTGCTGGGTTCCGCCTCACCACGCTGGTGCCAAGGCAAGCTGGCTGTGAGGAGCTGGTATCTGGACAGCCATCTTCTCATCCGACAGCTCCAGCACCGGGGGGAGGTCACGCCGTGCTTGCATGGCTTGGGAGGCCGTGAAAATGATGAAGCTTCACATGTTGAGTCATTCCACCATCAGGAGAGGAAGCGATGAATTGCAGAGATACAGAGGTGGTAACTAAATTTGCAAGATGTCTCCATTTGAAAAGGAGGAAAAAAAAAATCAAAGTAGAGCAAGTTGGAAAATTCTGTTCATTAGTTTTCTTCTGAAAGTTTCAATGAACTACTTCACATCGAAGTGAGCCAGTTTCTCAAAAAAAAAAAAAAAAAAAAAAAAAAAGGGGCTTTTTTCCCAAAAAAAATTTTTACTTTT
>VXAV01004450.1:15291-30230 GCA_013399715.1 Alectura lathami
AAAAAAAAAGGGGCCTTTTTCCCCAAAAAAGTTTTACACTTTTTAGAAGGAATGAGTTTAATCAGCACCAATAGAACAGAAAAGGAAGGGTGCCTCTTGGTGGAAGTCTCTCCCCAAACATTGCTTGCAAATAGGGAGATAGGGAGTAAAGCAACTGTCGGAATATGGATAAATACATCTATATTATATTTTATAACCAATGTCATGGAGATGGACTGATCTCATGGTGCTGCCCTACAGGATATTGTCTGAGAAGGTCATTGCTTTAAAACCCGAATGGCTGGCCTTGAAGGACCTGCAAACTGCACAGGCATTGTCTTCTCCCTTCCTAACACCTGGAGATGCTCGCTGTAACCCGCAGCATCGTCCTGAGCTCCCTGCCACTCACAGAGGCAGGCTCTGCATCTTTGGAAGCATCTTCCATCAACGTCCTTGGGCTCTGGGTGCCAAAAGGGGCAGGATTTTGGTCACGAACATACCACCGCTCAGGCACAAACTCCCCGCCAGGGATGAGATTCACCTCCCCTTCACGCGTTCAGCATGTGGGTCCCTTAGGATGGAGGAAGCCAGGCACCAGCAGGACCTTAACTAATGCTTTGGAGGTGGATGAATCACTCCCTGGAACTGATTTTTTTTTTTTTTTTTTTTTTTTTCTGCAACAGAAGGAACTTGGATCAGCCGTGATTTTTAGATAGCAAATGTATGGGAAGATGAATCCCATAGTGAAAGGCGACCTCCCAGCTCGCCCCAGAGCCAGCGCTAAACCCTCCGCCCTCTCTGCAACCTCTAAACCTCGCTTTCCCCGTCTCCTGACTCTACCTAGGAACTAAAGGTCTGGGATTAGCAATAAACAGACCGGAAAATCATCTTCCAGCATGTGCAAGTATACCAGGAAGCCAAACCTTGCATCTGGCACCATTCACAGCAGTATCACGGATATTATTAGTAATAGTCCTAGCCATCCTAACGTTATATTTATATACAAAAATAGATCCACAGAACTCTACAGAAAGAGGTGGCTGAGTGAACGCGATGGGCAAGCCCTGGGTGGCAGGGCTGTGGAGGAAGCCAAAGGAGATGTTGCATATACTTCTCCAGGGGGAACATTTGCTTCCCTCTGCACACACACACGTGGGGACAGGCAGGCGGAGACGAGCCTTGGGACTTCATCCCAGCTCCAAACCACCCCAACCCACTGGTGGCAGGCAGTGATGGGGCTGAGCCCAGCTCTGGGAGGATCTCCCCCCAGCTGCAGCAAGGGGTTTGGCTCTTTGGTGTCACAGCACGTAAACCACAAAGCATTGACCCCAAACCCTTAGCCCAACCCAAGGGCTCGGTTCGGCCCCATCTCCATTTCACTCCTGCTGTTGCAGAATACCCTCAGCAGTGACAGTGCTGTGACACATTGATGGCCGAGGAAAGCAAGGTGAGCACTCAAAGGCAGGTTCTGCAGGAAGGGAAGGTTGGGGTCCTACCCCTGGACACCCCCTTCTGCTCTATTTTCCCCCACCCAAAGCAGGATCCCCCTGGACCAGTGCTAAGCCGGGGGGAGAGCAGAGCTGGCTGTTGGCAGTTGGGTTTGGGGACTTTTTTAAAGTGAATTCAGTGCTGGTGGAAGGTACCAGACAGGCAGAAGGCAGATCTAGGGAACAGGGTGGTGGGACACAGCTCTGCACCCATGGCTACTTCACCCTACATCAAGGACAAGACCAGGAGGGTAGAAGGGGAGCTGCATCGGCTCAGTGATGGGATGGAGCTGGGTGACAACATCACCCTCACTCCTATCCCACCATGGTTTGCCCTTTGGAGGCAACCCCTTGCCCTCCAGGCATGGAGAAATGAGTGGTTGTCCCCAGCCATCACGTCCCAGGGGGACCTTCCTCTCACTGCAGCTGGGCAGCAGCCAGAAGGTTTTGAGAGCTTTCCCACACCTCCCCTTCCTCTTGGAGGCAGGACAAATGAGATGCCACCTGACTCCAGATGACTGGCATCTCTTAATGGCTTCCAAGCAGGCAGGGAAGACACTGCTGCTCAGTGGGACCTGGGGGATAGGAGAAAGGGGAGACCACCCCTGAAAAGTGCTGGAAGGAGAGAAGGTGTCCAAGCTCCTGGAGGACTCTGGATTGGGATGCACGGACACAACTCCTCCTCCCACGGGAAGAGCCACAGCCTGGTGCTCTAGGTGCCTGGGGACCCTGAGTCTCGCTCCCAGGAGGAGGCAGCAGACAGGGGAGCGCTGCAGAGCAGGGGGAGCTGGAGGGGTGGGGGGAGGCGGAAGGAAGAGGATGAGGAGGAACTGAGCCTGCTTGTCCTCCCCTGGAGGGTCATACCGGCTTATCCAGCGTCTTGGGGAAGGGCGTGCCGCTGGCGGAGGAGATCTTTCTGCACACCGTGTTGGTGTGGGTCTGGCAGCGGCAGCCGGGGCGTTTCAGGCCGTCGTAACCCCGCTGGCAAAGTTTGAGGCACCCCAAGGTGGGAAAGTAGCAGCAGAGGCAGGGCATGAGGAGGGAGAGGAAGCTCATGGCGGCCCAGCGGGCGCAGCAGGAGCCCGGCCCGCAGGAGCAGGGGTCGTCGGCGCAGGTGTCCTCGTCGTCACTGGAGCAGTGGTAGAAGAGACCCTTGACGCAGCAGAGGCAAGTCCCGTAGTCGAGGAGGCTCTCGGGGGAGCAGAGGCAGCGCTGGTTGCAGAGCCAGCAGGAGGGCAGCCCGCGGGCGGCCGTGCAGCGGGCACACTTGCAGCGCCCGCACTCCTCGCAGACGAAGAGGTGCCCGCCGTGTGGGCCGGCCTTCTCCACTGCCCCCTTCAAGGGAGATTCCTCCGCTTTCAGCTCGCCAGCCCGCGGCTGCGTCCGGATGAGCGAGTGGCCCGAGTGGGACGGCGTCAGGCCGCTGAACAGGCGCTGCTCGGAGGCCGTGGTGCTCTGGGAGACGGAGCTGGCCGTGCTGGAGTGGCTCATGGCTTGCTGCAAAGGTGGCATCTGGGGCGGCTGGCCGTGGCCGCGGTGCAGGTCCTGCAAGGTGGAGGACGCCAGGAGGTCCTGCGGCCACTCCTGCTTGTGGGGCGGCTGCGACAGGGACGGGTTGGAGCGGGCCTGCTGGAAGCAGGCAGCCGGCCGCTCCACATAGTTGTTGCTGGCACGGATGGAGCGGATCTGGTCGATGGACAGGACCTGCTGGAAGTCCTCGGCGGCAGGGTCCATCGTCTCGTCACAGCTGAGCTCAGCCACGCTGGAGGAGAGCTGCATGGCCAGGAGCGAGGGGAGCCTGCGGCATCAGGGCACATCTAAAAGTCCTAAAGGATGGGGTGGGAAGAGAGAGGAACATGGGTGTTTTGCTTCAGAACGAGCCCATCCCTACAGCCCATGGAGCTCCCAACGAAGATATTCAATAACATGTAGACTCCCCAGGCCCTGACATCTCCCGCTGCAGCACCCAGATTTCCCTCTCACATCCCCACCACGAAAGGGCAGGTTTCTGCTTAGCCCCACCACAAACACAGGGTGAAGCAGGCAGAGCTGATCTGAGCGTCCTGCCGTGCTCCCTGCAAAAACGGAGCAGCCACATGGATGTGCTTCATTGCATGCCAGTACCCATCCAGGAGCTTTTCCCCCAAGAACTTCCAGCCCAGATTTCAGCGCCAGATATGTGCTTCTTGCGCACAGCCAGCTTCCCGAGGACAAAGCTGTTCCCTGGCAGATCAAACGTCCGAACCGCGGGTGACACCGGTGTTGTCACGGTGCCCACAGGAAGGCTGCTGCCATAGGAAGCTCTTGTGGCCAGAGGGGGCTTGCAAGTAGGCGAAGGGCCACAGGTGAATCTGCTCGTGCAGCAGAGAAAGGCAGAGGGAAGATTGATTTTCATTAGCTAGGCTGACCTTGAAGAGCAGGAAAAGCAAAGGCAACTTACTCTGACTGTTAAAGCAAGAAGTGCCCTCTCCCATCCCCCTTCCTGAAAAGAAAAGGCAACTGATCTGCTTAGATTTGGGATTTTTCCTTTCCAAGGAGCCCACCTCCACACCACTCCTAGGGAGATGCTCGCCCCATGCAGAGCAGCGTGGGCGGTGAATGGGTCACTGTCTCTGCATGCCCACAGCTGCCTTGGGACCCGATTCCTTTAGTGGGAATAGCAAGGTGGGCTAGGAGGGCACAGTGGACCCAGCCTAGTTTTTGTGAACATGCTTCCAGGATGGAAGCAAAGCTCTTACTAAGGGACAGGCTGGGGAGCTTGAGCCTTCTGGACCCCTGAAGAGATGTGACACACCTCAGTCTGCAGACGAGACCACACAGCAGGGAGCAGAGCGGCCTCGGGGGGTTCCTGCATCTCTTAGCACCCAGATCCCACCTCGGGGGAGATCAGGTTGACTTACACCCAGAGCAGGAGGAGCTCCTCACGTCTGGGTGTCCATCCCCTCCATCCTGCGGTGCTGGGGTTTGGTGGTGCTTAGGCATTAGGACTCAAACCGGGCAGACGGGGGGCTCTGGGCAGGTTCCTATGGGGGGCTGGAAGCGAGGTGTGACCCAAAGGGAGAGACCTGGGACAGAGGAGGGTCCTGCAAGGATGGAGTTGGTGGAACTGGGAGGCTGAGAGCAGCCAAAAGGCAGACCCAGCACAGCTGCACCCAGTCCTGCACGCAAGAAGCAGAGCCACGCTTAGGCAGGAGGAGCAGCGTGGGGGATGCTGCAGCACAGGGGGAGAGCGGGCAGAGAGGAGCTGGCCCTAGGAACACACAGCACATTGCAGCCAGGGCACTCAGGATCCAGGTCCTGGGCTTGGATGCAGACCCAGGGCACGGCAAGTCCTAGGAGGGCTCACGGCACCAAACCAGGGTCCGGGTGCTCCTAGACCTATGATCCTCAGTCGTAGGGGCTGGACAAAATGTCCCTTTCTGGGAGCTAGAGGAACATGGGGGTGTCCACAGGGATATGTACGACCTGGGGATCTCCTGGTCCAGCAGGAGGAAAGGGGACTGGATGCCCACAGAGGGGACCCTGGTACTGCCCCCTGGGGACCCCACTTGCTCCCATCCCTCCCTGCCCCAGACACAGAGGGGGCTGCAGCAGGTCTGCAGTGTGTCCTGTGTCCAAAGCACTGTCACCCCCTCCCCGCCTACCTGCCCATCCAGGGGACGGGGCAGTGTGTCCCTAGCCTCCTCCTCCTCACACCCTGCCTGCCAAGTGGGCATGCCAGCCCCGGAAACAGGGCGAGCTTTATGGCCGCCAGCAGCCCCAAACATATAAAGTTCCTGTGATAATGGGCCAGAGGAAAGATCGTAAAAGCAAATGATTTACAGGCGCTGNAAAAAAAAATGATTTGCGGGCGGGGGGGGCGGCGGGGAGCCGGGGATGAGCTCCGCAGAGCGCTCAGGTGGGAGAGGAGGGGGCTTCCCCCATGCAGTTCCCTTCGGAGCACCCCCCTATTCCCCGTCCGTGCTCACGCGTAGCCAGGCTCCGACCCGCAGCCCCCAGCCCTCCCTACAGGCAGCCCCCCCCGCACACCCCACTCGCGTCAGCACCCCACGCGTGGACCCCTCTGCGCGCACCCCCCGCGCCCCGGCACCGCCACCCACACCCACGCGCGCCCCGCAACCCCCGTGTCCCGCACCCCACTCANCCCCCCGGCCCCACCGCCGGGGGCAGCGAGGCAGAGCCCTGCAGGGCTGCCCGGCTCGGGTTTGTGAATGCAGGCAGGTCCTTGTGAATGGGGGCAGCGTGGAGGATGGGAGGGAGGGAGGGATTTAGTGCTGCCCGTTAGCATCTCTCCCTCTCCCTCTCTCTCTCTGCCGCTCGCTTTCCCGGAGCTGGAGCTCTTAATGCTTACCTAAGTGGCGTCATCCAGCTGAAATTGAATCGGCCCATTAGCGGTCCCCATAGAGCCCTGTGCATCCGCTCCCCAGATAATGACTGCAACAGAGCCGAGCGCTGCGGGATGCAGCAGGCGCTATTTAAACATTTCCGTCTCTTCTCGGGCTCCGCTTCCCCCCTCCGCGCCCACCGGGACAGCCCCGCCGTCCCCGTCCCTCGGCCCCGCGGGACACGGGGGACAGCCCCACGGAGCCCCATCCCGCCGGCACACGTGGGTTCGGTTCTTCTTGGCACCGTGGGCACCCTGTGTCTGGGGCGCGCTGGGTTTGGCCGGGCCAGCAGGGGATGGCATCGACCGCGCTGTCACCTCGATGCATAAATCACTGCACCATGGGCACTGTCACCTTCTCCCCCGTCCCAGCCACCCCTCCCTGGGCGTTAGGGAGGCATCAATGGGAGCCCGGATGCCACTCGCCTCTCACACCACCAAGAAGTCCACGCTAATTCCCAAATCAACAGTCAAAGCTCAGGGGCACTAGAAAAGGGCCTTTCTGAGCCAGGCTCCCCAAAAGCAGCTCCACACCCCCTGTTCTCCCAGGAACAAAACCCCTCAGGCTCAGGGTCCAAGCAGGACCTGGATCTTCTGTCCCATACACCCTGTGCTCCCTCCTCGTGCTGCTTTCTGTAAGCCTTGGGCATACCGTGGACCCTTGTGACACCCCTGGGTCACATCTAGAAATGAATAGGACCTGGGTTAGCGGTCCTGAGGACACGAGGCTTGTCCTGGGGGACACTGCACACAGGCAGTGGAACCAGCGTGAGCACCCAGCCTCACTTTTCACTCCTCGCCCCCTCAAATCTTTTCTAGCAGTGTTTTCTGGCCGAGTGAAGCAGCACTAGCAGCACAGGGGGGCTGAGGACCCATCTCCAAGAAATTCGGGTGAAGCCATCCAGCACCCAGCACCCTGCTCAAGCCCAAGCAGCACAGGAACGAGCACCCAAGGGCAGGTCACCCCTCAGGGCTGGGTGCATGACAGTGGGATGGGGTGGAGGGAAGAAGGGGTCACTGAGTAAGGTGATGAACTCAGCGCTGCCACTTGTTGCCCCAGGAGACGGGCATTAACCGGGATGATCCCGCTGAGCTCTGTGGCCCCCCCCCCACCACACCCCAGCAGTGACCCGCGACCTGCTCTCCAGCGGCACCCAGCAGCGCCTGTCCAGGCTCATTTTTTTTTTGGCATTTTGGTGCCGAGCATGCCTGCACCCACACGGGACGCCTCCAGAGGTGCTGCTCCAGGAGCAGGGAACACACCCCCGGCAGCATCCCTCCGCCGAAACGCCGCACCCCGCGCGCCGGCCGGCCCCTCCTCTTCATCCCATCGCTCCCGGCTCGGATTTTAAAGGCGCAGAAAGGACCGAGGTGCCCAAATCCCAGCGCCCGCCTCCGAAAAAAAAAAAAAAAAAAAAAAAAAAAAAACCACGTGTGCGCGTCCGCCCGCTCTCCCAGCCCCGCTGTCTCACTCCCACCTCGAGGCGTGCGGGGATGCGGGCTTCCCCTCCGCCGGCTCGCAGCATCCCTGCAGCCCGCGCCGTGCTCGGCGCCGCTTTATTCCTCGCCCGCTGCCGAGGGAGGGCCGAAAGGCATGAATGCCGAGATGCCGAGACAAGTGGGAGGGTGGGAAGCGAAGGGAGAATAGCAGCCTCCTGGGGAGTTATTGACCGCGGCATCTCCGAAGAGAGAGGGCTGGGAACCGGAATGGATTTGCACGGGAGAAGAGTTGAGGGATGCTCCCGAAGGAAGGGTCTGGGACGGAGCCTCCAGCAGGTTTTAGAGGGGGGGTCGCAGCATGGTCCCCTGCCCATGCACAGCCGTAGCACCGAGGATGCTGCGAGTCTCCCCTGGCTCTACAGCAATCTCTCCCCGTGAGAGCTGAGGATTTAGCACCCCGATGTCCCCGTGCTACCTACAGCAGCCGAGCCCAGCTCCCCCGAAGGCCCTTTGGGATGGGGCGCTGCTCCCAGCTGGAACCCCCAGCCTTTTAACCCCTCCAGTGCCCCCACGGTCCTGTGCTAAGCAGCAACCCCAAGCCCCATTCTCTGCTCTTACTTTGGAGCATCTCCTCCTGGGACAGCCGACAGCAAAACAGCAGGGAGTTACCCACCTTCCCAAAATCACACAGGCTTTAACCAAGCCACAAGGGCTAAATCTGGAGGCTGAGGCACTCAGCTGGGGTTTTAGAGCAGCCAGGAGAGCCTGCTGCCTCCGAGCAGCCCGGTCTCCCTGTGCAGGTGTTCAGCTCACCGCTGTGACCAGCCCAGGGAGGAGAAAATCCCAGAGCAAGGCTGGAGATGTCTGATCCCTTCTGATGGTCTTAGCCAGGCTTGGGCACCAGCAGAGGGAAAATCCAGCTTCGGTTAAAGATGATGCAGGGGGGGATTGGATAAGGGGGGGATAAAGAGAACACACGATTCCCCTGATTAAATCAGGCAGAAACAAAGAGGTGCTGGTGCCTTCTAATTTTTAGATTCGCAGATTTTAGGGCCAGAAGGGACGGTGATGTTCATCTAGCCTGACAGTCTGTATTATGTGAAAGCCACTTGAAGCCAGACAGTGCCAGCAGCGCTTCAGAAGCAGCAGCAAGTGCTGGGGAAGGAATCAAGAGGCTGCAGTTCTCCTGGGGTGAGGGACGTGGGGCTCCCAAACCGTGCCTCGGTGAGGGGGAACCAGGTACACCCGCCCCACCGGGCTCCACACGAACAGACGGCAGCGCAGGGAGGGGGGACACGTAATTTCCCTTCCATACTGTGTGGTTCCTTTGCTCAGCAAGCAGCGGGGAAAAAAGCAAAGGCTTCCCCGTGCCTTCATTTTGGTGAACGCAGAAGCACCCAGACGCGTGTCCTTAAGCCCCCAGGGCCACCTCTCTCCCTGGCCTTGTGCTCCCCGTGTGGCTTCTCCACCACGCTGACCTCCCCCGGGAGCAGCCACCTGCCGTTGTCTGGGGTCTCCTGGCTCCCCAGGGGCACCAGATGAAGTTCCACCGTGGCTCTCAGGGACCCCCCTGCAGACGTTCCCAGCTCCAGGACGTTTCCACAGCTCGTTCCCTTCCGAGCCCACGTCCCTGACCCTCACCCGGGTTCTGCCCTTCCCACTGCAAGCCCAACCCAGGGAGCACCCCCAGGGATGGAGCAGGGGGCAGCTCCCCCCAATTTCTTTGCCGTCATCCCTTCGGTCTCCCGTTTCAATGTCACTTTAACTTGAGCGAGCGCGTACAGGGGAGAAAGGCTGGGTATTAAATTGCCAATCTGGTCACATGTTGCCTGGGATTTGGCCGTAGCTAAGCAGCACCACCCCCGCATTCACTTTTTTGGCTGGTGACTCCTCTGCTCGGCGAAAGGCAGAGCCAGTGAAGAATAGGGGGAAAAAAGAGAAGGGAAAAAAAAAAAAAAGAAAAAAAGAAAAAAAAAGCAAAAAGGCGAGTCATTGTGAATGTCAGGAGCTCCTCAGCTGCGGGTGTGACAGCGATCCTCCCGCTCCAAACTCGCTCCGGGGAGAGGGATTTCATTAGAATCTGGTAGCGGGCTATTTTCAGAGCTGACATCCTACCCACGGCTAAAAATAGCTGGTCCCCTCCACGCAAACCAGGGTTTCTGTTCTGTTAAACTTTAATAAACCTCAGCGAGGCTCAGACCCTGCCTCCTCCCCACGCTTTGCCCCCTTGCTTGCTCCGCTCCCCTCCAGCACCCCGTCTCCATCCCTCATTTCCCACCTCTGGGCGTCCTCTCCCACCTCCCACCCGCTGGGAACCCATCCCAGGCGCTCGCTGGAGCCTCCCAAAAGCAGGGACCCCAGGGAGACGCAGGAGCACCGAGGCCACCAGACCGCGAGCAACGCAGCAGCAGGACCTCGCTTTGCTCGCGTGCGGGGAGCCCGGGGCACCCCTGAGAGGCGCCTGGCCTAAAAACCGCGTCCAGCCCCCGTCCCCCCACGGCTGGTCCCTTCTCCAGGGGCTGCTGGCAATTCCCTCCCTTCATTAGCACCGTCACCCCGCAGGTATTTATAGCCATTTTTAGCCATTTATAGCCCGTGCTGACCCTGCCTTTTCAACAAAAACATGAATTTAACTCCTTCCGATGCTCCTCTTGACTCCCGCTCATCCTGGTGGGCCAAGGCACCCCGGTTTGGAGTAACCAAGCTCTTCCCTGCTCGGTGCACATCCCAGCCCTGGATATTCCTCCTTTCTCTGTCCCCAGCGTAGGCAAGAAGCTCTGGGCCCTGCTGCCCTTAGGACACGACCAAAGGTTTGCCCACGGGTGCTCCCAGCCTTCTCAGCTCTCCCAAACCGGGGAACGGATCCATCTCGGCATCCTTCGCGCCGCGCCGTGCCCAGCGCAAAGGTGCAGGGCAGAGCTGGAGGGGGGACAAGCTGGCACGCCACGGGGACAGCAGGGACAGTGCCACAGGGACGGGGACGGCACGCTCGCCTTCTGCCTCGCGCTGGGTGCGCGCCGGCCCTTCGGAGCCGCTGGCCGCCGGCCAGCCAGCCATTTCCTGGTAATCTAATAGCCACAGCAGATGAACCGAAAATGCATTTCCTGCCACCGTGCTGTAAATTTTTTTTTTATTATTATTAATGTAAGGAGAGAAACGCAGCACTGGGCCAAGGCTGCTGGGGCGGGGGGCAGCGGGGACCTCGGGGGAGAAGCCGGGGATAAGGGATGTGGGGATGGTGACCTGGGGATGCTGCGGGAAGGCGGTGGGCATCCCCCAAGGGCACATGGGGAGGTGAACACCGGGCTGCGGTGTGTTAGAATCCAGCCCTTGGTCCAGCTCCAGCTTGCCAGCCCTGCAGGAGCACCGTGGCCCCCTCTCTGCCACCTCCAGCATCGTTGCTCGGGGCAGGATGGGGTGGCCTGGGGCTGCCTCCTGCCGCCTTGTGCCACCCATGCGTCCCGGTTTCCCCTCCAGGACAGGGGACACCGCCCTGGAGCTCTGCAGCCAGAGGATGCGCCAAGCCAGGCATCACTCGCAGAGAAACTGAGGCACGGGTGCGAGAAGTGCCCCAGCAGCACCTCCAGGGTGAAGGACCACCACGGGTGCGTTTGATGGCTCCGCATCCCCCCGCACACCCCCCTCACCCCCAGTCCCAAACCCCCGTCCCAACCGGGGCCATCCCGGTGCCACCTCGGCAGTCACGGCCCCAGGGCCGCGGGGCTGGAGACGTCGGCGCAGCCCTTTTCCCACCCAGAGCCTGCTCCCTGCGCCAAGGCAGAGCTAAATTGGAAAAACACACACAATGACCTCTTGTGGAATGTAGTATGAATATTTGATAGGCCTAATGTAATCATATCCAATCGATACAGGCAGGAATATCTCTCCCCCCTCCTGTGCTCTCACTCTGCCCTGTCCCTTCCTCTCTTTTCCTCTCTCTCCCTCACTCTCTCTTTCATTAATGCATTCTCCACTTTACATTATTTATTAACTTCCTTCCTTTTTTTTTTTTTTTTAATTTAGAAAAAATAAATTAAATAACAGTGGTTATCTGGAGGCCTGGACCCTCCTGCTTAAGCGCTTTTGGGCCAGGCAAAAACTTTGCTGACCTCCCCTCACCCCCACCAAAGCGGAGAGGCAGCGGGGTCCCACTTTGGTGGGGTCCCCAAAAAAACCCCCTGGGCACCCCCACCCACTGCACCCAGCGGAGCAGAGGCTGCACCAAGCCTGAAAGCAAGCCCTCAAGGTGCACGCGCTGCTGCAGAAGCTGAGGTTCTCAGACAGGGCCGGACGGGTCCTCTGCTCCCCACTCCACCAGGGCAGGGACTGGAGCGTGTCCCCTGCCGCCCCCAAACCGATCCAGGCCACTGCCAGCAAGCGGTGGCGGTCAGACCCATGAATCAGCAGCTCACCAGGCGGCAGGCCACGGCCATAATTATTTGCCAAAACCCACGGGGCTGCACCGCTGAAACCTGTGGGAGACCTGCAGTGCCACTCCGTGCCCTAAAACCTTTTGCCAGAGGCTGCAGAGGGTTTGGGCTCACGGGTGCTTAGAGCCCTGAAATGGGCTTTGTGGGGGGAGGGTGTTGAAGCTCCTTGCATGGGGCTGGGCTCTCCTTGGGCTCTTCCAGGGCCGAGCACACCGTGGCAGCCCCAGGGTGCTCCCAGGGATGTCACGACCCTAAGTATCTTCACCGGGCGCCGTCTCAGAGCAGGCTGGAAGGAGGGCGATGATCCACCCGCATCGACAGGACAAGCGGCAACAGCTCCACGCTGGAACAGCGGAGACAGAGATTGGCTAGAAGGAGTTTTTTTCACAGCGAAACCCTAAAACAGGCTGTGCAGAGAAGTCGTGGGTGCCCCACCCCTGGAGGTGCTCCAAGCCAGGGCGGATGGGGCTGCTGACAGCTGTCCCTGCCCATGGCAGGGGGTTGGGCCTTTAAGGGTCCCTTCCAACCCCAAGCACTCTGTGGGTTCATGGCTTTCCCCCTGGTGCCCAGCTCGCCCTTGCACGCGTCGCCCAGCCCCGGCTTTTGCTGACCCAGGAAAATCGATAGCGGCCGTCTGCTGAGGGCCAGAGCCCGGGGGAGAACTGGGCAGGAGAAACAGGGGAGGAGCAGGGGGGACGCGAGGGGAGCGGGGGCAGGAGAAGCTTTGGGCACGGGCGAGCCCTGGGGATTTGCCTCCCATCGCTGGCGGGCCGCAGGATTCACCCCACCTCCTCACAGCCCCCCCCACCCCGGCTGCTGTAGACCCACCCAGGAACTGCCGGAGGCTTCTGCTTTAATGCGAATTCACTTATTGACCTGCAGAGCCAAGGGCGGGGAAGGTGGAGGGGAGGGAGCGTAGGGAAAGAGCTGCGATCAGCAGTGCCAAAGCCAGACATTATCCCCTGGGCCAGCACAGCGGCTGGGGGGGAGCTGGGACCCCCAAGAAGAGGTGGCAGGGCTTGGGGCAGCTGCTTGGGACCACAGAAAGGTTTGGGTTCAAGTCCCCTTCCTCTCCTGCACAAGGACAGCAGCGGGAGACAATGAGACCATTCCAAAGTGGGATGAAGCGCAGGTCCCGACCACACCACGGGACTCAGAAAACAAGGCTGGGGCTTCATGGAGATGCTCTCCCTGCAGACACCTCCCCTGCTCCCCTGAAAAAGGCCCCATGAACCAGGCAGAGCGTGTCACTCGTGGGGTCCCAGCGCTTTTTTCTTGGTCACCACCCCTGCCAGCTCCAGGCACCCCAGCTGCATCCTCCTGCTCCAGCCCCGTGCTGCCTTCCCACGCTTCCCACCCACACCCCAGGTACGGGGACATGGCAACAAGTGCCGGCAGCACGGAGGAGGCAAGGGAGCGAAGGCAGCTGGCAGCCCCCAGGCCAAGCTAATCGGAGAGAAGCCGTGACGTAAGGGCAGGGGAAGCGGGGTCCCGGCCTTTCCCAGGCTCTGCCGTGCTCCGCGCTCCGCTCCCCTGCCAGTTTATCAGCCACTGGAGCACAACCAAGGGAACATCGGCCAGGACAGAACAAATAAACATCCGAGTTTGGGCTTCCTTCCTTCCTTCGAACAACTAAAAAAAAAAGAAAAAAGGGGGAGGCAAGAAATTATATAAATAAAAAGAAGTAAGTCAAATAAATAGGCATTTGTGTTTCTACGGGTACGTGAGGCATTCCGGGGGAGCGGGCAGATCAGCTCTGTGGCCCGTCCGCAGCCCCTAAGGGACTCAGGCTCTGTCCCTCAGTCACCTTGAAACCCCTTCGTCACTGCGAGAGGCAGGCGGCTTCACCCCGAACAAATGTCACGTAAGGGGAGAATTAGGAGCAACAGGAGCTCCAGCCCACGCAGCCTTCTGCCCTCGACCATTCTACAAGGATCCGTCTGGGTCTCGCTGCGCTGCGCACCCCAGATGGCTCCGTCGAGCTGAGTCGACTTGGGCTGGGCTGCGTCACTCGGGCTGGGCTGGGGTGCGCCGCTGAGGCCGGGTTGTGCTTGACGGCGTCACTCGTTCTGGGCTGCATTGCGTGGGGTCGCTCGCTCTGGGTTGGGCCGCTCATCCCGCGGTGGGTCGCTGCGGGCGTTTCGGTCGGGTTGGGTTGCGCTGTTTGGGTGGGAACGGGTTTAGCTGGGCTGGACGGTGGCGTTCAGGTTGGGTGGCTGCACATCAGAATGGAACGGTTCCTACACCCACACGAGCGTTTTTCAGTATTTTTATTCTAAAAGCCGCTTCCAGGAATATCCCCTCTCTGCTCAGCCCTCCTTTGTTCTCGCAGCTTGCGTGGAAACTGCCGTGTTTCCTGTAAAACGCAACCTCCCTGTCCTGACCTGCGGAAACGTCCCACAAATTTTGCCAGCACAAAGCCACGCGCAGAGACAAATCCCACCGTGCCCCCCACGTCAAGGAAAACACCACTTGACATCAGCGCCGGCAGCGTGACCTGCAAGGAATCCCGCGAGCGGAGAAGGACCGCCAGCACCTCCCACGAGTCACTGGAAGGGCCCGGAGGATACATCTGTAGGATGCGGGGCAGCGATGCCCCGCTGACCTCGCAGCCCCGCGGCACTGGAGCTGGTGGCTGGGACCAGCAGGGCCTTTCCCATGTGGAGGGCTAATTCCGTACCGCAGGGGCCGGATGCGGGATCTCATCACCAGCAGCCAAACAGAGAAGGGAAGGGCACTGTGTGGGCCGCTGCCTTTTTTCAGATGACCCCGGGAAGAGCATGCGAGCGAGAGGCATCGCCGTAAGGCAGGGCGGAAAGTTGGGGGGGGGGAGAGAAAATTCCCAGCTCCAGAATCACGCTGGGAAATCCCCCAGAAAGCTCCCAGTGCACAAGATCCTGCGCAGTGGGAGCAGGAGCACTGCCGAGCTCCACACCACGTTCGCTCCTCGAGGGGCGAAACAACCCCGTGGCATCGCGATGCCGCTGCCCATCCCAAACGCAGCCAACAGCCGGCGCAGCAGGTGGATCCTCCCTGCCCAGAGCCCCTATATCTCCCCTCCTCTGGGTGCCCAGCAGCCCCTTGAGGGCCAGCGGCACATTCTCATGGAGGCCGAGATGCCTCTGCCGTGAGCTCACCCGGTTGCTGACTTGTTCATCTCCTCTGGGAGCTGCACCGAGCTGTTGGGAATCAGCAGCATCCCGCCAGCTCCTCTGCTTG
>VXAV01004450.1:32029-47202 GCA_013399715.1 Alectura lathami
TTTAAAAATGCCTCCCCCCCCCCCCCCTTTTTTTTTTCTTGGGGTTGGCAGTCTGTTTCTTTCCCACTGAGCACGCTGTTTTCTGGGAGCGTGCCCCCTCCGTGCTGGTTTTGCTGTTCTTGCTGACTTCTGGGATCCCTGCGCTGAGTCAGCCGTGAGGGGCAGAAGCAGGCCGGACAGCTGAGGCACCGATGGCTGCGCTCTTAGGAGCAAAATGAAGGGAAACCAGAAGTAGGGTAAGGAGTTCTTCCTGTGCCCCTGCCTCGTCCAGCGATACTGCGTTTCTGTGCGCGTTGTTAGAATCCTGCTGGGTTTCGGCCTGGCCTTCAGAACCTGGTGAGCACGCGGCAGCGCTTAGTGAGGCTTCGTGTCTTAAAGCCTGCAGGGTTTTGCCTCTGCTCGTTGCACCGAAGCGTTGTTAGCAGCCAACCTCTGGGAGCCACCTTCCCACCTCTGGCCAAATGTTAACCGTGGCCGGTTGCTCTTCCACGCTGGCCATGTCCTTTGGCACAAGGAGATCCTCCTCCTCCTCCTCCTCCTTGGTTTGCATGCTTTTCCTAGAACTGCCCTCATTACTGGATTCCTCTGGTTCTTGCTTCTCGAACCAAGGTCACTTTCCTCTGCTTCCCTGATCCCTACAGCTCTGCCCAGGAAGGGGGAATTCAGCGTGGGAAGGCCAGAGAGGGGCCAGGACCTGCAGCAGGTGAGGTTTTGCCACTTTTGTAAAGAGCAAGGGACGCACAGCCGTCTCTTCTGGAAGCGCTCAGCCGACCTAGGCGCAGCTGCAGCACCCAGTTCCCAGAGGCTGCTCCGCGCTCTGCGTGCCAGCACCCACAACAGCGGCTGGCTCACCCCGCTCTCCCTCCCCTCCTGCCTCTCCTCAGGATGTGGTGCCGCAGGCTGGCCCGCCTGCTGGGCCTGCCGACCCCGAGGAGCGTCCCCGCCGCCGTGGCTCGCTGGCACCACACGGCCCCCGAGTCCCTCGGCTGCGCCTGGCAGTTGCACCGTGATCACCTAGGTAGGTGTGGGGCTCAGCAGACAGCTCGGAGCAGGTTTGCAACAGCCTGTTTGTGGGGTTTGGAGCCCACAGCTGTCCAGCACCTCTGCTGGGGCTGGTTAGGAGCTGCTGCTGGAGTCTTCTGTAAGCCTGTCTCTGCAGGGAGCTGCTCGGTATTTTACCTGGCACAGTGCCCCCTGAGAAAGGATGTTGTTGTACCAAGGCGTCCCCTGTGCCTCTCCGCAGAGCTCAGGTACGCCAACACCCTGATGCGCTTCGACTTCGTCTGGCTGCGGGACCACTGCCGCTCGGCCTCGTGCTACAACACCAAGACCAACCAGCGCAGCCTGGACACGGCCAGTGTGGACCTGGGCATCAGGCCCCAGGCTGTCCGAGTGGATGAGAGCACGCTCTTCCTCACATGTGAGTACAAAGCGCTTGTACCCCCAGCCCACCAAGGAGCAGCCCTCCTTCTAGGGCCGCGCGCTCCCAGAAAGCCTTATCTCAAAATCAGGAGCTGCTCTGGGAGGAGGTTAGCTGTAAGCAGCCTTGAACACCGCTGTTGTGAGCGGGGCTGTTCCTGTAAACACAGCTCTGTCTTATTTACGCCTGGTTTTTCCCTCCTTATCTTCTCCCTCCCCTCTTGGTAGGCATGTGTGCGCCTCCAGTGTCTTGCTTTGTTTGAACGTGGCGGCGGTGCAGATCGTGAGCAGATCGGTCCAGCACTGCCTGGTTTTCTTTTCTTCACCCTGTCCCATGTGAACTGGCGTTCCTTATCAGAATTCATATCTTGTGTCCTTTCTCCTCTGCTTCCCTGCTGCTTTCTTCCCTCTGCTGCAGTTTCCTTTCATCTGCGGTGCCTCCATTTACGGCCCAGTGGCAGCGCTTTGCTTCTCCTTGCAGTCCTGTCACTAAAAGCAAAAGCACTGAAGCAGAAACGCTTGGCTCTGAATTTGGAGTTGTTGACAGTACTTCTAGGACTTGTGGCCTGAACTAGGTAACGCTTCGGCTGGCACCAGGGCACGCAGAGCCTGCCGTCAGGCACCGTTACAAGCACGAGGACCGCCCAGGCTGGTGGCGGTGATCTCAGGCCGCTCAGCGCGGTGGCGGCTGACCCTCCTCGCCTGTCGCAGGGCCGGATGGGCATGTCACGCGGTACGGGCTGGAGTGGCTGGTGAGGAACAGCTACGAGGGGCAGAAGCAGCAGGTCATGCACCCGCGGATCCTCTGGAACGCCGAGATCTACCGCCAGGCCCAGGTCCCATCCGTCGACTGCCGGAGCTTCCTGGAGACGGACGAGGGCCTGAAGGAGTTCCTGCAGAACTTCCTGCTCTACGGGATCGCTTTCGTCGAGAACGTCACTCCCACCAAAGAGGACACGCAGACTTTAGCAGAAAGGGTCAGCTTAATCAGGTGAGCGGTTCTGCCCCAGGAAGGCCCCAGCTTTGTGGAAGAGCCACGAGTGGCAGACTGCTGTTTCCTTCTCCTTTGGCAAGGTGCTGCCCTCCTGTCCCGCGCGCTGTGCAGCGTGGCCTGGGTCTGGGTTGTCTGCAGCCCCTGTCCAGGCCACATGGGCAGAGGTGGAGAGCCAGACCCCCTGTGGGGTCTGGCTGCTTTCTGGGGGGAGGCCGGGAGTTGCTGGGTTACGGAGCTGCCTCGGGGGCATGCAGTGACTCCTGTGGTGGAGGGACTGCGCAGAGAGGAGTGCCTGAAGGAAGCAGCATGTCTGGGAAGGCTTGAGCTCTGCGAGGAGAGGCGTTTCCTGTTATGGCTTGAAGGGTTAGGAGGGCAGCTCTGGCCCTGGGAGCCAGGGAGATCAAAAACAATTTGTAGCTGTTGCTAAAGAAAAATACTGGGAAATGTTTCCTGTGTGTGTGTTAAAGGCACACCAGCAGCATGGCAAGCCTGGTTTTGAGTTTCAAGTTTTATCCGAAATGCGGAAACAGTTTGACGTGCTTTGGGCCATCAGAAGAGGAGGGATGTGTGCTGGCGAGTAGCCACTCCAAGTGGAAGTGAAGGGCTCTGAGGAATACCCAGCAACACTTCTCTCCAGACCCTTACCCTCATCAGATGGAGGGGATGAACCCCAAAGTGCTGGAGAGGATCAGCTGAACCCCCGCAGCGCTCGGTGATAACTGCCCTCCTCTCGTTGCAGGGAGACCATCTATGGCAGGATGTGGTACTTCACCTCCGACTTTTCCCGGGGCGACACCGCCTACACCAAGCTGGCTCTGGACCGGCACACCGACACCACCTACTTCCAGGAGCCCTGCGGGTGGGTGCTGCTGCTGCTGCCTCCCAGACCCCGCAGCAGGCAGGGGTGATTCACGGTTTGGGCTTTGTTTCCAGCACTGTGGTGCTAGTCAGGCGGCCATTCCGGATCCTGCCTTTGGAGCAGGGTACCCTGTAGATCACCTTTTCCTATGTTTTAAACTCCTACGTCTTCCAGAATGCAGGCAGCAGAGGAGGTGTAAGTACTCCTTGTAGCCTGTTGTACAAAGTTTGCTTCGGCTTAATCCTGCTGACCTGGGGCAAGCCCACGCCAGCGCTGTGCTTCTCTGGCAGAGCTCCGTTAGTGGCAGCCCCTGGAGAAAGAGGGAGCAGCTCGCCTGGACACAGCCTGCCCCAGCTGCCTCTGCCCTCCCGGGCTGCAGGAGCAGTATGGGAAGTACACGTGCTGTCCTCAGCACCCTGTGCAGGTGCTCCGCTTCAGACTGGTTGGGATTTGCATTTTGGCAGGGGTGCAGCCCTTCAAAGTTTTTTTAAAAAAAAAAAAAAAACAAGTTTGTAGCTACAACATTGTTTCCCAAATGCCTGTCTGCAGACTGCGCTTCCAATGCGGCATCTGGGCTGCAAGTGCTGTACCCAGCTGGAGGAGGAAAGGCAGCAGCCCTGGCCGTGCTTCACGCTGAATTCCTGCCTTAATTCTCTTTGTTTGCCCTCATCTCAGTCAAGAGGGGAGGCATGAAATGGCCCTGGGGGGAGGTAGGGTGACTTCATATGGAAGGAGGGCTGCAAAGGCCAGGAGAAGTCATCCCAGCCGCGCCTCCTGCCCTAGGGTGGGATTAGCTCTTCCCAGTGAGGCTGCTGGGTGCCCGAGCACCTCGGTGGGAAGGCTCTGTGAGGCAGAGGAGGTCCAAGGGCTGTGAGGTCTTTTGGCTGCACGTGGATTTCAGAGCAGCCTCTTCGACCAGGAAGGTTCCTTGGCCTGTGCAGTTGCCTGCCTGCCTGTCTTGTTTCAGGAGCTCCCAAAATCAAAAGAAAATTGGTTGGTAATCAGAGCTTCAGCCTACAGATGTCCTCTAATTAAACTGCTCAGTGTGAGAACTCTTGAGCTCATCAGCTATTTCTGTACCTTTCTTTTCCGCTTGGAAGGGCTCCCTTTCTTTTGGGTGGGTGTACTCTCGTTGCAGCTGAGTGAAGGGTGTCAAGCAATGATAGCGTGGACTGGGCTAGTCGGGCTGACCATAATGCTTGTGATCCTGCAAAGCCATAGTTGTGCAAGAAGGGCGTGAATTTCTGGCTTTCCTGAGCACATCTCTCTGCCAGAAATCCCTTCTCGGACTGTTTCAGGCTAATTCTGAAACGCTTTAAACTGTCTTTGACCTGCTTCTAAAGGAAGTGGGGTGTTTTTCAAGAAAGATGTGTTCATTTGAATGCCTGCTTTCCCCACTGAAGTCGACCATGGCTGACAAGTCCCAGGTTAAACTGCCACAAAGGGTCGAGGAGAGAACGTCCCCAAGACATGGGAAAGGCTGCAGCAGGATCCCACCGGCCAGGCAGCAGGGAGCCTGCCCTCACGGGAGGCTTTCTCTGTGCCGTGAGCTGCAGGAGGAGCTGCAGGAGGTTATTGCCTTCAAAGCTCAGAGCCACCAGGCCTCGGGCAACCCCTGCTCCTGCTCTTGTGGACTGACTGGCTGAAATTATCCTGACCCTGCGGTGGGTGTAAGGGGCGATGAGAGCCCAGGTGAAGAGGTGCTGTTAGCAGAGCTGGAGAGCTTCCTACCAGGATGCCCCTGTAGGGAAGCTTCTCCTTCGATGTCTCTGCTCCAGGCTTCCTGAGGGGTCTTTGTGTTGCCCCCGGGGGCTTCTGGCCACCTGTGGGAGACCAGGACGTATGGATGTGCCTTCGTGTGAGAGCTGCTCTGAGCCCTCCTGGTGGCTGGAGACCTCAGCAGCACCACCAGCACGTCTTTACCTGCTCTTTTGCTCTGAGATGCTCTGGGGAAGTCAGTTTTCTGCTTTTAAACTTCGTTTACGTAAACGGACGTTTGTTGGGGTCCACAGGGAGCACAGCCTCTCCCCAGGAGAGGCAGCTGAGGCCTTTTGTGCTCTCACCCTTGCAGCATCCAAGTGTTTCACTGCCTCAAGCACGAGGGGACGGGCGGGCGGACGCTGCTGGTGGATGGCTTCTACGCGGCGGAGCAGGTTCTCCGGCAAGCCCCCGATCAGTTTGAGCTGCTGAGCAAGGTGCCCCTGAAGCACGAGTACATCGAGAATGTGGGAGGGTGTCACAACCACATGATCGGGGTCGGGCCGGTCCTCAACGTCTACCCCTGGAACAACGAGCTCTATCTGATCAGGTAGCGTCAGCATGAGTCGTGCTTACGGGAGGAGGTGGCGTTGGGCGGGCTGTGGTGTTTGAGGCACCAGAAGCGTGTTGGAGGGAGGGGGGAAACCACAAAAACACTGTGCGTTTCCTTCTGGGCTTCGCAGTGCTGCTTTTGAGGAAGCGGCAGAACCACCGGTACGCAGATGGGCATCAGTGCTGGGCCGTGATTGATTGATTTTTGTTCCTACCTTCAGCTCCTTGCCCCAAATGTTATGTGATCTCCCTGAGTCCTGCACTTGCTCCCTTGAATACTGGCTAATCCCGTGGCTCCCAAGGTTCCCTCCGGAACCGCGTGGCCGCTCCATGCTCGCGGGGCCACATGAGCAATCTTCCTTCCCCTTTACTTCTAGGTACAACAACTATGACCGCGCAGTCATCAACACCGTGCCGCACGACGTTGTGCGCCGCTGGTACACTGCCCACCGCACGCTCACCACCGAGCTCAGGAGACCAGAAAATGAGCTCTGGGTCAAACTGAAGCCAGGCAAGGTAGGACTTGGAGGCTCGAGTGTGTGCGGTGCAGGGAGGGGGGCAGGGTGCTCCGACGGGCGTGCAGGCCTCTTGCCGCTGAAGTAAAAGCTTCAGGCAGCTCCCTGTGCTGCAGTTTTCCCCCTTTAGTTTTGAGGTGCGTGGTATTCCAGCACTGGCACCCGCAGCGTGTGTGTTCTTACTGCTGTGAAAGAATATCAGAAGCAATGAATTCACAGTCAGCCTCAGAGGGAGGTTCTCCCAGGCTGGGGGAGAGGAGAACATCTTCCCCGTCACTGAACGAGGGCCCTCAGAGGCAGAGAGGCTGTGGGAGCACTTCATGCTCAGCTTCTGACTTCTTCCAGAAGCAGAGAGTCTTTGAATAGAAACAGAGCGCATGTGGGAAGCTGAAATTACTTCTGTTCTGAGGTTGTACTTGAATCCTCGCGCTGTCAGGGAATCGCAGGAGCCCTGGGCTCTCGTCGCTGTCCCAGAAGTGCCTTAGCACACCTTGGAGTTGAAAGGAAGAGGCGCTGCCCCGGCTTGGGAGGGCTGATGCTGGGTGCACAGCTCGAGCTGCAGGTGCAGCCTTAGAAGAAGCCATGCACTGTAACACCTCGGCCAGCTGTGCCTGCTGAAGGGGTTTTTGTCCCTGCGGGGTCGAGATTCAGCCTGAACCCATGGGCTGAGACATGAGAGAGTGAAACAGATGCTCACAGCAAAGAGCCCCTACACCTCTCTGTGCTCAAGGACATCTGGGAAAAGTGACACCTTAGAGGCTGAAGGCAGCTGCTTTCTGTTGCTGGTGAGCTGCTGCCCAACCTCTCTGTCAAAGAAAAAAAAAAAAAAAAAAAAAAGGGCAAAGAAATGACCCAGAAACACATTGCTGGCTGTTGGCTTAACCTGTGGCTAGCAGCAGAGCAGAGCTGCTGGCAGTGCTGAACAGGGAGGGCCGGGGACCTCCAGCCCTGGGACCCAACACATTGGAGGGAGGGTCCTGGCAGGGCGCGGGGTTCTGACGACCTTTCCCTTTCCCACGCAGGCTCTGTTCATAGACAACTGGCGCGTCCTGCACGGGAGGGAAGCCTTCACGGGGTACCGCCAGCTGTGCGGCTGCTACCTGACCAGGGACGACGTGCTCAACACCGCGCGCCTGCTGGGCCTGCAGGCGTAGCCCGGGCCGCCCGGAGAGGCAGGCAGAGCTCCTGCTGCGCGTACCTCAGACACCTCCGCCCTCCCTCAGCAGTCCTCTCTTGCGCCTGCTTGGGAGAGGGAGCAGGTGGAAGCCAAAGGTTACGGGAGCTTGACGGGACTGTGTTCTGCCTTGGTCTGAGCGTGGCCGGCTCCCGCTGTCGGCTCACCCGGCCCGGTGTTTCCAGCCAGCCAGTCTGGCCCAGCTCCAGGGAGTCGGGGTGATCACGCTCTGCAAAGTGCTCCTCCCGTCAAGTGCCTTCACCGTCTGAAATCTCTTTCTCCCTGTTGTTCAGCCTCAGTTTTCTGGCGTAGCAGAGCAGAATGGATGCGTGTGGGGTGTTGTTGCACCCCAGGCCAGGCTTGATACCTTCTAGAGAAAATGGAAATCGCTGCTTGGTGGAAGTGCCACCACCCAGACTGAGGGCTCTTGGCATGCATCACTGACTACCTGAACGTGCTGCGTACCCCTCGGCTGATCCATACCCCTGATCCAAGCCATGCTGCTTGAGGGTGGCCTGGAAAGAGAAGCTCATGCAGTTAGGGTGTTTCTTCAAGGTTTAGGGTAGAGGGGGAAGAGGGAAGGAGCGAGATCTGCGTGTTGGGAAGGAGAGGTGGCAGTGGCTGAGGAGTGTATTTCTCACGTTTCCTTGAGTTTCAGTAATGACCGTTGGTCTGGTGTTCCTTCTGCCTGCTGCACCGTGCTGGTACGGAGGGTGGAGGCTCAGCGGCTGCAGTGTGTGACGGATTTCCCACTGCGCCTACTCTCTCAGCGTCTCTGAAGCGGGAGTTTCTGTCAGGGCGTCTTTACCCTGGCTGCTGGGCAGGGCTGGCTTTCTTTCACCAGATTTTCCTGTATGAAGGTAATGAGCACAGAGGTGCCTTAACTGCTGGTAGCAGGGAGGTTGTTTGTACAGTGGCACACTGAACCACCACACCGTAAGGGAGAAAAATAAATCTTATCACTAGAAAAACTGAAATTTTAGATCCAAGAGGGGATTATAGGTTTTATTTTTCATTCTTCCATATCTATGGGTGGTATTCACTCTGCTCTGACTGGACCTGAAGACAGGGCTGGTCCTGTTCGCTCCTGGCTTCCCTGTGCAAGAAGGATGCTGTTATCCCAAGGAGTAAGTGCAGTGCAGATGCGCTAAGCCTGCTGCCCTCGCTGATCTGCGTGCTGCATGGGTGCGTCCTCGCGTTGGAGCACTCAGAGCTTCTGTTCCTGAGGACTGAGCTGAGCCGTGCTGTCATCTGCAGTCAGCAGGAGCTGAACAGGCTTGCAGAGGGCGGCCTGGGGGGAAGCTGCTTACCAGAGGAAGTGAAACACCAGCGGTAGCAGCAGGCTTGAAGCGAGCCACGTACGTCTGCCCAGGGCTGGGAACAGCGGCCTCAGCCACAGGCAGGAGCTCGAGTTCTTCTCTAGGCTGAGCCCGTGGGTGCCTCGAGCAGCCCCAGATGTTACTTCACCAGACGTCTGGTTTGCAGGTTCTCCTTAGGTGCCAGCTGTGCCAGCATAACTGGGCTGTGGGGTTCTGCAGGCCTCCACCACTCGTGCTGAAGCAGCAAACCCCTGCGGTCACGTCTGCTCTCGCACAGCCCCTCTCAGGTGCTCCAGGGCTGTCCCACCTCGTACTTCTGGAGCGTGGGGGGAGAGGTGGTGGCAGAATCACCTCTGTTAATTGACACAGGAGGGGACATGGGAACCTGATCAGGATTTCAAAGCCTGTCCAGGGTTCCTGAGCTGCTCTTGTACCCCTGTGCCCACAGGTTAATGTGGAACCCATCCCTTCCCCAGTGGGCTGGACTTTACCCTCCTCTTTGCGGGGGAGCTCCTGTTTTTATCAGCTGCAAGCCAAAAATCTGCCGCTGCCCTGGGCTGGAGAGTGCGGGATCGTGACTAGCACAAGGGAGAGCTGTCCCGGGCTGCGTTGGCAGCTGCAGCAACACAGGTGCCTTTGTGTGGAGGAACGTGGTGATCGCAGCTCTGCCTCCTGCTGCCAAGGGCTGTGGTCTTCAGCCACCAAACTCCTCCCTGAGCCGACCCCAAGCCACCTCGAGGTGACTGTGAGATGTGTTTTGGAGGAAACTGTTCACCGAGAATGTAGCAGAAACTTCCTCAGAGTCAGTGTTCCATTGAATTTAGTTACTTCCGAAATACAATGGGGAGAGAGCTTTGTGTAGTCCTGTGCTCTACCTCTTCCTCACTTCCCAGGTGGACTAAATTCTTCCTAAGCATCTTGTGAGTGTCAAGGCTGTGTTTGTAGGAACAGCCTTCTTGGCAGGCGCAGCCCGTGTGACCTGCTGTGCTGTTACAGAACAGGCTGCTTGCTGTAACGGTCTCGGATCGCTTTCTGTAATCAAGCTTTTCAGTTCTTTCAGCCAATAAATGACGAACTGCTGCTTTCTCCCTCCCGGTACCTAAGGGCTCCCCTGTATCTGTTTTTAGGGCACTTCCCAAAAGCCAGAAATGAAGGAAGCGGTGATGTCTTTGGACGAGCGAATCGCAGAGTGGTCGGGTTAACGAGACCCCCGGTTCCAGCACCCTGAGCTCGGTCACCGGCGGACAAAATCCGAGGAGGGCAAATCGCCGCCTCTCCCCTGGCTTCTTGTGGCTCGCTCTAGGCGCTGGCCGCACGGTGGCAGAAGAGGCGAGGAACAGCGGCGAGCTGCTTCCCCCCGCGGCTCCGGGGCTGGCGCTGCCCCGTTTCTCTGCCCTGCTCCTGCGAAGCCCGGGGGCTGCTGCTCGGACGCCTGCAGGGCGATGAAGGCGTTGAGGGAGCAGCAGGACGCGGTGTGCATCGTGTCACAGGGGGTGAGAGGGGAACGGAGATGTGAGGGCGTGCGGGGGGGATTTGGGGGTGGGGTGGTTTGGCACGGAGCGGAGGGAGGGAGCTGGTCAGCGCGCGGTCGGGGGGCGGCAGAGTCGGCCTGACGGCCCACGGGAGGGAGAGGAGCTCCCTGAGGGCTCCTGGGGGGCAGCGTGCCCCCGGGGCCCTCGGTTCCCACCCACGTGTGTCGCAGGACCTGCGGTTCGTTCCCCAGGGGCACCCGAGCGGGTTCCCGCGCTGCACGCCCACCTGCGTTCGTCTCTGCTTGTCCCCTGGTCCCATCCCGGTGCCTCCTTTTGCCCCCAGTGCCTCCCGCATCCTCCTTTGGGGTCTCGTCCCCTAGGAATCGCTCAGCTGTTGGTGCTGCTGCAGTCCTGCCAGGGCACCAGAGCCTCCCCGTGAAAAAAACCCTTTTATTCAGAGCTTGCCATGCGGACGTTCTTAGCCAAGCTGAAGAGGATTTCCATTTTTGTCTCCTCATTTTTGTTTCCTCATAAACATAGAAGCTGTTTGAATAAGCTCCCTTATCTAAGTTGACAGCAAAACTTAGAAAAGATAACTTTATTACCTGAGGTTAATGATTAACTTAAACTCTAGTTAAAACCAGCGCTGCCAGGATTGTGGAGACCAACAAATTTTCTGTGAAATGGGGCAATATGAAGTCACTTAGAAAAAAAAAAAAGAAAACGAAGTGGAATCAAGTTACCATTTGACAGATGTCACACTTCTGAGAAAAGACAGATGGTGCAGGAGAAATTCGATGTCACTGACCTCTGAGACACGCGGGAACGGTGGGCTGCTGCTTGCAGCGCGTGGGATGTGGGGAGTGACGTGGGGGCAAGCAGCAAGCGCTGCCACAACCAGCCTTCCTCAGAACCCTTCCTTTCAGCCCCTGCTTTCCAGATGCGCTGCAGACTCTTCGGTAAACCTCAGCGACGTGGTTGTGGCACCTGAAGGAACAGGTGGGAAAAATGGAGTCCTGTGCGGACAGCGCTTGTGGCGGAGCTCGAGCCCAGCCGTGACGGCCAGCTGTGGCTGTGCTGGATGTTTGGGGGCTGAAGGCCTTTTTTTTTTTTTTTTTTTTTTTTTTTTTTTCCCCTCGCAGCAGCACTGGGGGAGCCCTGAAAGCCCACGAGAGGTGGCTCTGTTGAGCAGGATTTGGGTCTGAATTTCTCATCCCGACAGCTCGCAGCAAGCACCTGCACATAGATTTAGCGGTGAGATACGAAACGGGGGAGATGGGGACAGGTGGCAGTGGGTTTTGCGCTCCGTCCTCGGCGCTCGGCTGTCGCAGTGTGTGCGGACACCAAAGTCAGCCCGTTCTTGACCTCACGCCCCACGAGGCAGGACGCTGAAGCAGGACCGTGCTGCGGTTGGCATGGGCTCTCAGAGGGCTGCAGCCGGTGCCACCCTGACGAGTGGCAGCGCGGGACGCCGTGCTCACAGAGGGCTTTGCACCTCAGCCTGCTGCACTCGGCGCAAGAAGTAGCTGCTGCCTGCCAGGGTGAGCTGCTGGTGCAGGAGGGCTGCCGCATCGGCAGGGTGGCCCCGCTCCCCTCCAGCTGCTGGGCATTTTGCTCGAGAGGGAAGTGCAAGCTTTGCTCGACCCTGACGCAGGGCAGGCTCAGCCCTCAGAGCTTGTGGTGTCACCGCGCTGACCAGGTGAGAAACCCCGTGGGGGAGCAGCACGGCGAGCAGGATTCGGCTGGTCTACGGATGCCTTTCTGCTCAGAGACGGAAGCAGAGAGAGGATGGCTCATTTCCTCAAGCTGTTTCCACAGCATCGCGTTATCAAACACCTGCAGAGTGGTGGCAAAAATGATTTCATCTGCCCGCTGGTACAAAGTACACATGAAGCAGATGGTGATGCTTCCTGTTCAGAGAGATGCAGGACGGGGCAAAATGCTCTTCCTGCAAAAGTGCAGGGAAGGGAGAAGTTAGTGTATTCTGAATTAACAGGTTGTGTGTGTCCAAGCCCTGGAGGAATTCCAGTTTAGCTCATCTGGAAAAGTTCATATGCTCTGCTGGCCGAGCCCCCCAAACACAGCCCGCAGCCCCTGGCGAGGTTTGCATCACCAAGTTTGCAGCAAATCAGCTGGACAGAGGATGCATGTAGGTTTTTTCCTCCTTTTTTTTTTTTTTTTTTTTTTTTTTTTCAGGTTTAATCTTGGTGCAATGAGATTGCACATGCTTCGGCACTTGTTCTACGGTTTGAAGGTTGCAATCACACCTGCAAGCAAAGCAATGTCACTGTCCCCATTGTCTTCACCAGCCCTTCAGCCAGCCCAGCAGAGACCTCTGATGCACCCTCAGCCCTCTGGCACCCCCTGGGCAGGCTGCACCCCAGTGCTGAGCTTGAGCCCCTCCTGGCCAGCTGTGCCTAGCAGCAGCAAGCAGGGGACGTTTCCCTCCTCCCAAGCTTCTCAGCAATGAATTTAACGAGTCTTACAGCAAGGGCCATGCTGCAGCCTGAACCTGCGATGTGATTTTAGCTGCGCAAAAGCTGTGGTTGGAACTTCCGACGCCAAGCACTGCAGTGGGGAAGATGGGGCTGGACCCATCACTCCGAGCTTACCCCAGCCTCAGGGAGATCACGTGCCAGCTGAATTGCAGGAGGAAGCCCTGCAAACCGTGATGAATCTTGAAAATCTGTGAGCAAAGCGCTGGGTTACGGCAAGGTGTGGAAGGGTGTGACTTTTCTGGTTGTCACCAAAGCGCTGCGGGTGCTGTGGCTTTGAAGTCCCCCACAGCAGCTGGCTGCAATTCCATCCCAGGTGAGTGACCCAGCCAAGCGAAGGTCACAGCCCAGTGCTGAGCATCCAGCTCTGGGACATAGCGAATTGCTGCCATCGTCCAAGAGGTGTTGGGAATGGGAGAAAAAGAGATGTGAAAGTGCAGCTCTTGGAGACGTGGGTTTGGGGAACTTGGAAGCTCCTGGTGAACTGTGGAGCTCCCTGCTACCCCAAAGGTGGTCAGTGCAAGCTAGAAACCGTGAGGCGTGCGGCATCCCAGGCTGAGCTGCAGCAGGATGTAGAAAAGCAAAGAGGGACGTGGTGAAGGGGTGGGGGAACTCCTCTGATGTGGTCCATGCTCACAAACCAGCAGCTGCCCCCCCTGCCGTGCTTGTGCAGAGATGGCTCCCAAGCATCCTTAGTGCCCTGCCCTGCAAGATCCAGGCTGCTTCGGGTCCTTTGCTGCCACCAGAGCTTCCCTTCCAGCTCCTTTTCTTGTCACATGCAGCATTGCACAGATGTGCAACGTTGGCCACAGGAAGCTTCTGCCTCTCCACCTGCCCACAGGCCACGCATGCATCCCTGGCAGGTGTTCTTCCTTTCTAAATTGAAAGCCCCACCATAAGAGCAGCTGGTTGAGAGATTCCTGCAGCATTTCCAGAAGGGAGGTACAGCTCCTCACCATGGGGCTGCTCTGTTGGGAAACGGGCGGACCGGGATACGCACAGGATGATTGTACATCACAGAACAGGGCAAAAGGCTCCCTTGCAAGAAGCTCCTTTCAGTGCACTACCTCTGCTGACTTGCTGGAGGGCTGACCTCCTCCCTGAGACGTGTCTACGTGCAAATTGCAAATTATGAGGTCAGCGCCTGGCTGCTTGTCCGAGGCCGAGGGGACAGGATGTCTGCACGGGGCTGCAGCGTGGTCTGCTCCGTCCTGGTGCTGGTGGGTGAGTTGAGATAGGGCAAGCTGAAAGCACCCTGAGGTAAGCTGGCAGCTGGCAGCAGGATAAGGCTGAGCTGATGGATGGGGAAGGAAGAAGCTGGCGGTGAGCACGGGGGGGCAGAAACGGTGGGGAAAGCAACACAAGGTTGGTGTGCTCGCTGCTAAACGTCTGCCAAGGGCTGGAGCCAGCAGAGGTGGATGTTCCTTGTGCTCCTGGTCACTGCTGCTGCTGCTCTGTGAGTGCTGCTGGTTTACCAGTGGCAAGGATGGAGAGCCCCCGAAGGGTGGCAGCTGCAGGATGGCCCTGCAAGCCGGAGAGCTGCACCCCTTCAAAAATGCCCACAAAACAGGAAAGCAACGGATGCTTTTGGCTGGGAGCTGGCTGCTGTGCATGAAGAAGGGCGGTGGGAGGCGGGGTGCTGCCGATGCTGTGCGCCCAGACTGGGGCAAAGAAGCTGCTGAGCAGCCTCTTCCCGCTCTGCAGGGCAAACCCTGGGTGTTCTCGTGGAAATCCCGCAGGATGCAGTCAATGGCACCGTGGGGCAGGCCGTGCTCCTGCCCGTCTCCTACAGAGTCAGCAGCTCCTCTGCGTTCCCGGTGTTGTTTTGGTGGATGTTCGAGAACAGCTCACACCCAATCATCTCCTGCGCAGTGCAGAACTGCTCCCTGGATGCTGAGGGAGCTCCCAAGACCTGCTCTGCAAACAGTTTCTCCAAGCCTGCATACAGCGACCGTGCTGAGCTCTTCCCCAAGAACGCATCCCTTCTGCTGCGGCACCTGCAGCTCAGTGACAGCGGGGTGTACACCGTCACCGTCCAACCGCCGAGCAAGAGCAGGCACATCGCCCTGACCGTGCACGAGCAGCACGTGTCCCCCGAGCATCCTGGCGAGGGTAAGTGTCCCTGTGCCTGCACAGACCCCTCCTGCTCTGCCTGGGGACAGCAGAGACATCCCCGGGGGAGGTGGCAGCCTCCCGCAGCTGCCTCTCCTCTCTCCTTGTGGCATGGGCTGAGCAAGGAGGAGGAGGGACGGCCGTGCATATCCCATGCTACAGCCTCGGAGCCTGCTACTGCGTCATCCTGCTGATCCTGCAGCTGCTCTTCCACCTGCTGTGGCTGCGGGGTGGCCACCAGCAGCAGGGCAGATCTGGGCAAGCTCGTGGCTGCTGACCGGGAGAGGAGTGACAGTGAGCAGGAGCAGCTGGAGCCGGCACCCCAGGGCACAGCAGGGCCCGGGCACACTGACCGTGCTCAGCGGTGCCTCGTGCTGGAAGCAGCCTCCTGGCACCAGCCCCCGTGCTGGAGGGACCTGGGCATCCCCAGGCACCCGTCCCCACCTGCAGAGCACAACCACTGCCCGCACTCACATCCCCCACCATTAAATACCCTGCTGACAA
>VXAV01004450.1:49603-59727 GCA_013399715.1 Alectura lathami
GGCTCCTGCCCCCGCCCCAGCCCAGGAGCCTCCCGGAGGTCCCATGGGCTCCTGCCCCCTTCCCGTCGGCATCGGGCGGCTGCTCGGGATGCCGTGCAGCGAGAAGCAGCACCCGCAGCCTCCCCTCTCCCCGCAGCCCCCCTCTCCCCGCAGAGGCACAGGAAGGAGCCGGGTCTCACCCGCCCACCCGCAGCGAACCCAAAGGCGCCGAGGGGCCGAGCCAGAGCCTCCGACTTCCTCCCGGGCCGGGCGAGCACGGCAGCCACAGGAGATGTGCCCCGGCCGGTGCTGCTGGGGCCCCGGCTCCCTCCTGCTGCTGCTGCTGCTGCTGGGTGAGTCGGGGCCGGGGCCAGGGGTGAAGCTGGAGCCGGCGACCGGGAGCGAGGCTGCTCGGCCAGGGGCGGTGGGAGTTGGGGCGCTGCCGATGCTGTGCGCCCAGATTGGGGCGAAGCAGCTGCTGAGCTGCCTCTTCCCGCTCTGCAGGGCAAACCCTGGGTGTTCTCGTGGACATCCCGCAGGATGCGGTCAATGGCACCGTGGGGCAGGCCGTGCTCCTGCCCGTCTCCTACAGAGTCAGCAGCTCCTCTGTGTTCCCAGTGTTGATTCGGTGGACGTTTGGGAACAGCTCATACACGATCATCTCCTGCACGGTGCAGAACTGCTCCCTGGATGCTGAGGGAGCTCCCAAGACCTGCTCTGCAAACTGTTTCTCCAAGTCTGCATACAGCGACCGTGCTGAGCTCTTCCCCAAGAACGCATCCCTTCTGCTGCGGCACCTGCAGCTCAGTGACAGGGGGGTGTACGCCGTCACCGTCCAACCGCCGAGCGAGAGCAGGCACATCGCCCTGACCGTGCACGAGCAGCATGTGTCCCCCGAGCATCCTGGCAAGGGTAAGTGTCCCTGTGCCCGGACAGACCCCTGCTGCGCTGCCATGGCCTTGGGAAGCATTGGGCACAGGCAGGAGTTGGATCCCTCTTCCCAAGGGGATGAGCTGCTCTGCTGATGGGAGGATTTCCAGGGTATCCCAGCTGCTGCTGGCCATGCGGCTCCACTCATAGCAGCAGACCCATCCTGTGCCCCTCTGCCAGCTTAGTCAGAAGTCAGAGAGCTTCTTGTGCAGCTGGTTGTCTCTGCATGAGACACACTTGTAGCAGCCTCGCCTTTACCTGAAGTGAATGGCTGCAGGTGGGAGAGGTGGGCTCAGAAACCCAAGCACTGGGTCTGAGTCCTGTGCTAGGGGAAATCCAACATTTGGGGGGGAAGCAGGGTACTCAGGGATAAATCAGTGACCACAGAGGCTGGTAAATACACACCCACTGCTCTTCTACCACTCTGGTGCCACCCCACCTACGAAGCACGGGAAATCCTCACCGCTGTTCCCCAGGACCCTGGCACTCCTTCAGGGAGCACTCACAGCACTTGTTGTCTTCCAAACACCAGGCACCGAGCACCAAGGCGGCAAGGATTACTACAAAATCAGTATTTGCGCTTCTGTCGGCATCCTTCTCCTGCTCCTGGTCCCCTGCGTTTTGTGGTGGGGTAGGTGGATCTGCTGCTGCATGCTTCCCTTTGAGCCTGCACGTGCCTGGCGTATTCCTGGGGGTTTTCAGCAGGGCTCTGCACACCAGAATTATTCCTTCCCTAAGAGCTCCCCTTCGGTGTGCCGCCTCCCTTGCATTTCTAAAGAGCTTCAATTCTGTGATGCTTACAGAGCTTACTGAGGCAGAAGCACAGCACGGGGCTGTTGTGGTGGTTTTCTGCAGATCTCATGCATTTTGGGGCTGAGACCAGAATCAAGCTGCCGCATCTCATCTGGTCTGTAACAGAGTACAACATACAGACTCAGAAGTGCAGTCTCTGAGCGTGGCCGTGGCTATTTGCTGGTAGGCACTCTAAAACTCTGAGGATGCCTTTGTTAGGAAGCTAATGCATTTGTTTCCACGTGGGACATTTTGGCTGTTGCTGGATAAAGTAGCCATGGAAATTTCTGCCTTTAAGGCAAAATCCCCACCACCCCCCGGTGAAAGTGCCAGTAGGGTACCTCTGGTCCTCCAGGGCTCGGGGAGAGGAGGGTGCAGCCCATCTGCACATCTGCCAGGTACTAAAGCTCTCTTTTTCCCAGGTGCAGTGTGGCAGAAGAAGAGGAGAAATAATACGCAGCAGCAGGTACAGGAAAAAAGTCTGAAAGCTCTTTGGGTAAAAGCTGACAGCTTGCATAGGATGCACTGAGCTGCAAGAATTGGTTGCTGCATGTAAAATTAGGAAGTTAATTCAGTGTTGTAAGGGCAAGTTGCAAAGTGCCTGCCCTTCCCCCAGCTGCCTGTTTCCCGTTTCCCTCCCTCCCAGACCCCAAAGAGCAGGGTTTTAGGGAGTCAAGAAGCCTGGGGACTGCTTTGGCCGACAGCCGCAGCAGGGTGGGTGCAGGGTGGGCCAGTGCAGAGGAACATGCAGGTAATTCCCCTTCCCTGCTCGCGTGTGGTCAGCAGCTCTGGACCCCTTCTGATCCCAGCACCTTTGGTGTTTGTACTTCTCCAGGCCTCAAATGCGGAGGAGAACCACGTGGAGAACACCAGCGGGAGGGACATGAAAACTGTTTATGCCAGAGTTGGAGACAGGTTTGAACAGCCAAAGCCAAGGGCGTGCCCAGAGGTCGTCTACACATCCATAACCATCGCTAGTCAACCGCCTCCGNCGAAGCAGCTGCTGAGCTGCCTCTTCCCGCTTTGCAGGGCAAACCCTGGGTGTTCTCGTGGACATCCCGCAGGATGCGGTCAATGGCACCGTGGGGCAGGCCGTGCTCCTGCCCGTCTCCTACAGAGTCAGCAGCTCCTCTGTGTTCCCAGTGTTGATTCGGTGGACGTTTGGGAACAGCTCATACACGATCATCTCCTGCACGGTGCAGAACTGCTCCCTGGATGCTGAGGGAGCTCCCAAGACCTGCTCTGCAAACTGTTTCTCCAAGTCTGCATACAGCGACCGTGCTGAGCTCTTCCCCAAGAACGCATCCCTTCTGCTGCGGCACCTGCAGCTCAGTGACAGGGGGGTGTACGCCGTCACCGTCCAACCGCCGAGCGAGAGCAGGCACATCGCCCTGACCGTGCACGAGCAGCATGTGTCCCCCGAGCATCCTGGCAAGGGTAAGTGTCCCTGTGCCCGGACAGACCCCTGCTGCGCTGCCATGGCCTTGGGAAGCATTGGGCACAGGCAGGAGTTGGATCCCTCTTCCCAAGGGGATGAGCTGCTCTGCTGATGGGAGGATTTCCAGGGTATCCCAGCTGCTGCTGGCCATGCGGCTCCACTCATAGCAGCAGACCCATCCTGTGCCCCTCTGCCAGCTTAGTCAGAAGTCAGAGAGCTTCTTGTGCAGCTGGTTGTCTCTGCATGAGACACACTTGTAGCAGCCTCGCCTTTACCTGAAGTGAATGGCTGCAGGTGGGAGAGGTGGGCTCAGAAACCCAAGCACTGGGTCTGAGTCCTGTGCTAGGGGAAATCCAACATTTGGGGGGGAAGCAGGGTACTCAGGGATAAATCAGTGACCACAGAGGCTGGTAAATACACACCCACTGCTCTTCTACCACTCTGGTGCCACCCCACCTACGAAGCACGGGAAATCCTCACCGCTGTTCCCCAGGACCCTGGCACTCCTTCAGGGAGCACTCACAGCACTTGTTGTCTTCCAAACACCAGGCACCGAGCACCAAGGCGGCAAGGATTACTACAAAATCAGTATTTGCGCTTCTGTCGGCATCCTTCTCCTGCTCCTGGTCCCCTGCGTTTTGTGGTGGGGTAGGTGGATCTGCTGCTGCATGCTTCCCTTTGAGCCTGCACGTGCCTGGCGTATTCCTGGGGGTTTTCAGCAGGGCTCTGCACACCAGAATTATTCCTTCCCTAAGAGCTCCCCTTCGGTGTGCCGCCTCCCTTGCATTTCTAAAGAGCTTCAATTCTGTGATGCTTACAGAGCTTACTGAGGCAGAAGCACAGCACGGGGCTGTTGTGGTGGTTTTCTGCAGATCTCATGCATTTTGGGGCTGAGACCAGAATCAAGCTGCCGCATCTCATCTGGTCTGTAACAGAGTACAACATACAGACTCAGAAGTGCAGTCTCTGAGCGTGGCCGTGGCTATTTGCTGGTAGGCACTCTAAAACTCTGAGGATGCCTTTGTTAGGAAGCTAATGCATTTGTTTCCACGTGGGACATTTTGGCTGTTGCTGGATAAAGTAGCCATGGAAATTTCTGCCTTTAAGGCAAAATCCCCACCACCCCCCGGTGAAAGTGCCAGTAGGGTACCTCTGGTCCTCCAGGGCTCGGGGAGAGGAGGGTGCAGCCCATCTGCACATCTGCCAGGTACTAAAGCTCTCTTTTTCCCAGGTGCAGTGTGGCAGAAGAAGAGGAGAAATAATACGCAGCAGCAGGTACAGGAAAAAAGTCTGAAAGCTCTTTGGGTAAAAGCTGACAGCTTGCATAGGATGCACTGAGCTGCAAGAATTGGTTGCTGCATGTAAAATTAGGAAGTTAATTCAGTGTTGTAAGGGCAAGTTGCAAAGTGCCTGCCCTTCCCCCAGCTGCCTGTTTCCCGTTTCCCTCCCTCCCAGACCCCAAAGAGCAGGGTTTTAGGGAGTCAAGAAGCCTGGGGACTGCTTTGGCCGACAGCCGCAGCAGGGTGGGTGCAGGGTGGGCCAGTGCAGAGGAACATGCAGGTAATTCCCCTTCCCTGCTCGCGTGTGGTCAGCAGCTCTGGACCCCTTCTGATCCCAGCACCTTTGGTGTTTGTACTTCTCCAGGCCTCAAATGCGGAGGAGAACCACGTGGAGAACACCAGCGGGAGGGACATGAAAACTGTTTATGCCAGAGTTGGAGACAGGTTTGAACAGCCAAAGCCAAGGGCGTGCCCAGAGGTCGTCTACACATCCATAACCATCGCTAGTCAACCGCCTCCGGCTCTGGCTCCGAGATTTGCAGGAGATGGCACTGCCGCAAGGCCAAGGTGAGGGTCTCGTCTCTCTGTCCCTCGTGACGGGACCCTTGGTGATCCCACTCCTGCCCACAGAGTGCCTAGAGCAGCAGACTATGGAAACGCGTTAGCTTGCCTTGAGCTGCAGTTTCTCTTGAATGTGAAGGATGAGCTGGTTTTAGTTTCATCTTGAGACTTCCTGAGAGTGCAAAGACACCAAGTGCAAGAGAAAGATGCCGAAAGCAGAGGAAAATCAACAATTCGCCCGTGGGAAGCTTGCTCCCATAGACACACCGTAATTTGAGGGGTAATGGAGAGCACTGAATGTTTTTCAGTCTTGTGTCCCAGGGTCGCTTACCAATTGCCTTGTCCTATTAAAAGAATGTATGAAGACCCTTGGACCTGGAAAGCTGTCCTTATGTTTATGAGTATGCCAAGTAATTCCTGAGCAGACCCTTCCTGCAGTGAAATTTGCTCGACCGTGGGGTCCCACTGCAACAGCATTTCAGGGTGTCTGCAAAATGCATTGAGGGCATAAATTGATCTGGTTCCCCTGGGGGTTTCATGGGAAAGCAGATGCTGCGTACTGAAACACGGAGCCCCATCAGTGATAAATGGACATTGGGACAGGATAAGAGTGCTAGGCGCCTCCCAACCACAACCAGGCTCCCTCCCTCCCTCCCGCTTGCGTGCTCCTCTGTTGGCTGGGATGGTGTTCAAGAGGGATGACAACGATGATGGTGGTGATCACAGCCCCTCTCCTGGCACCGGGTGAAGGACGGGGCTGCTCTGCCCACAGAAAGCCCTGCTGACATTCATGACAGCAGAGGTTAACTTCAGAAAATAGAAGTGCTTTGTGACACTAAAACCACAGATGCTGAAGAACTGCCTTAGGTACGAACAGAGCCTTTGCAGTGGTTAGCATGAGGTCAGAAGTAACAGGGGAGAAGGAAGAACTAAAAAAAGGAAAGCAGCAGCAGCGCTGCTGCAGGAAATGTGTCAGTCTTCAGGATGAAGCACACGTGGTCACTGCCTTACTGCTTGTCCTCTGCAGTTGTCCCTGCCCCACTGCTGCAGGGTTTGGAAACAACTTCCCTGGAGAGCGTGGAAGGACAAGGGAGGGGTGCTGAGGGCGCAGACCTGCTCCTCCGTAGCTGTGAGCCCAGGCAGAAAAAAAGCTTGGTCTCCCCAGTGCCTGCTAAGCAATAAAATAACCTCAACACTGCAGCAAAGTAAAGCCAGGTCTAAATTTGTACATCCAGCATTCCTTCAGAAACAGCCACACCACATCCACTCGGAAACGCAGCCACACCGTTACGAGCCTTGCACCTCCCAGAGCAGCTTCTCCTTAGAGAAGTTACCTTTGGAGAGCCCAGCCCATGGCATGTCATCTGCAAAGAGGACCTGCAGGGCAGGGGGCATTAAATCCTCCCTGTAGGACTGGGGTCTTGCAGGGTGGCAGCAGGGAGAGCTGGTAGGAGGTCCAAGTCCTGCGGCACCTGTGCTCAGCTAATGCACAGGGAGCAGAAATGCCCCTCCTGCTTCCACGGGTTTTCTCAGCTCCAGGAACGGACTTGAACACGGCACGCACCCTGAACGGGCTGATAGCTGAAGAGCTTTCTGCAGGAACAAGCTACAGGCTGCTGGGGTGTGACACGAGGGTTTGGGCTCGGTTATGTAACTTCCCTCTTGGCGTGAGAACATACATCAGCAAACAGAGGAAGATATATTTCCCCCTAATTATCCCCAAGACAAGCTGAAAACAGGAAGAAGTGAAGTTTTGCATGAATTTCCCGAGTTTTGCCTTATCTTTCTGCTCTTCGGTGGCACTGAGGTGCATGGTGGCTAATTGTCAGCTTGAAAGAGCGGCTGATGTGCCATGGACGGAGTGAGTTAGATGCCGGTGACGGGGAGAGGAAAAGAGCAGCAAGGTCTGGGTGAGCCCATCAAAACCAAAAGGCAATTAGAGCAGATTCGGAACGTTCCATAAAAGTGCTGTGATTTTCACTTTAACACACCCACTGGAAAATGCTTTATTTTTGGCAACTCACTTGCTTTGGGGCTAAAATCCACTTTCTGCCATCCTCAGTCTCGGGACAGGGGGTTTGTCCTTCTGCTGGGCTGGCGCCACGTGAAAAGAGCTGCAGGATTTGGGGTGATCCAGGGACTTCAGTGCCCAGTTCTGGAAGTGCTGGGAAGCATTTGGCCCATGCACCTCTACAGAGAGGCTGGAGTCTGCTGGTGGATGCTGCGTTGGCACCAGTGCTGTGCAGTTTGTGCTAACGAAGCTTGCCCAGCCCTGCCCTCCATGCTCACCTGTATGCAAAGGGGATAACCGCGTCTGGGGCACGGTGTGGCCGAATCTCCGCGCTGCTCTGGCAGACTGCACGTGCAGCCCAGAAGAGGGGAAAGCAGGTTCTCCCTCTGCAGAGCAGCGCGAGGAGCCCATGTCTCCCCTTGCAGCCCTCTGTGCGAAACGCAGAGCAAATGGCAGAAACCCAAGGAAAACAAACAGAAAGAGAGAGTTGGAACAGCTGGCTGTGTTTGCTCTGCGTGCTCTGCACGCTGCCGTGTTCCTGCCCTCTCCCCTCCACCCGTCCTGGCGTTCTGCTCCCACCGCCGGCGACATTTTGTCTCGACCTCTCGCCCAAGCCGCAGCCTCTCCGGCTGCCTCTGCCTGCTCATTTCCTCCTCTGAGCAGCTTCTTCACAGGGCTTGGCCTCCCAGGCCCCTTCTTTGCTTGCTCTTTGGAGCTCTTAAAGGTCAGTGTGGCTTTCTTTGTGGCTGCAAATGGCTTGGTGCCCCCCCTCAGACACTCGCTAGCAGCATCTCAGAGCAGCTTCCTACGCTGCCTATGTGCAGCCCCTGGTTTTAAAGGCTTCTTCTCATGAACAGCTCCTCCCAGTGGCCTTGCTGGAACCATCCTAGTTCGTTATTCCACGATGTAACCGATCCCGTGTGGCTGAAAGGCATCTTCTGGGCCTGCTGCTGAGGGGGGCAGGGGGCCTGGTGATGAAGGACAGGGAAAATGCCAAGGTGCCTTCTTCACCTCACTCTTCACCAGCAAGACCAGCCTTCAGCAATCCAAGAGCCTAGAGCAAGTCTGGAGCAAGGAGGACGTGCCCTTGGTGGGGGGGGGAGAGGGTTAGGGAGCACTCAGGCTGCTTGACACAGGTAGGCCCATAGGTCCTGACAGATGCACCCGCAAGCGCTGGGGGAGCGGCTGACAGCACAGCGAGGCCACTACTGATCGCCTGTGAGAGGCTGTGGCAGCTCTGAGAGGTTTCTGAAGGCAGGTGGAGGGCAAACGTCACTCCCACCTTCAGCAAAGGGCAAGGAGGAGGCCCTGGGGGAGCTGCAGGCTGGTCGGCCAGGTCAGACATCCAGAACCCAAGAGGACATGGTCCTGGCAGCCATCTCTAGGAGACCCGGTGTGAGCAAGGCGTTGGGTGAGAAAGGGTACCTGCAGGCCTCCAGTTGATCTGCCATTCCAGGACTCTGACCTGCTATTTGCTTAGAGTGAGAAAGGGACTTCGCAGGACTGATCAGGTGGAGAAGTGTCCCAGCTGTTTTATTTTCCCTCTCTTTCAACCCTAGAAAAGCTCTGGGAAATCCCCCAGCCAAGTACCACTTCGGCAAAGGCCAGGGTCCTCCAAACTGCCTGCAGCAGGGATGCTGAGATCGACCAACAAATGCCACGTTCTTTTTCACCCAGACGCTTCTGATTTCTAGCAGAGACCGATGATCGTCCCTTCGTGACCATTTAGGTTACAGCAGCATGGGAGTGGGAAAGATTGACCTGAGGCTTTGCTTTCAGACAGGCTGTGACATAAAATTCTCATCTGCTGGTGGCTGGCTGCTCTTATCTCTCTCCGACCACAGTAAGCTGCACTGCACTGGCCCAAAGCAGCGTGTGTGCAAACTCTTCCCCACAGTCAATATTTACAGGTTTGTGCTGCTGTGTGTGCTGTTTGATCTCTCCCACCCCCACGAAAGGTGCAGCATGCAACACGGGTGCCAGAAAAGCTGTTGAAGTGCTTGTGAAAGGCATTAACTTGCCTCATTTTTCATGTCGTTTATCTGAGATTACATGGAGAACATGACTTGAAAGTTTCCTTCCAAAGAGGGTGGGAGGAATAACGTGGATACAGTGGCTGGCTGATAAGTGGCTCTTTGGAGAGGTGGGTGTGGATGATGGGGACGTGGTGGGAGTGCCACCAGGGAGGGGACAGAGCTGCTAGCCCTCGTGACAAATTGCACTTTTCTGCTGCTGTTTTGCACCAGCGCCTTCACATCTCTTTCAGTTGCGTGTGGTTTTGCAGCTGTCCCAAGCTCGGTGGATGCAGCATTGCTTTGTTACAACAGAGTGCGAGTGGCCCCATGGCGTGACCCTGCACTGAGGAACCAGGGAGATGGGAACAGAGAGCCTGCTGGGTACAGGGAGAAGGAGAAGTTAAATTAAAAATGAAAGTGCACTGTTGGCAACAAAACGATGTGAAAAGGCAAGATCCAAGTGGGAGCAGCCTCTGCTTTAGCAAAAAAAAAAAAAAAAAGTGATATCATCAGCTGTGACAAATCACGGGGTGAGAAGCATCAAAGCTTGGAGGTAGAACTGCACATGGCAAGGGGTTGGGCTGCAGGATCTTCCAACCCAGACCACTTGGTTGTTCTGTGGTTCTGTGTAACAAAACAAGGGCCAATAGGGAAGAGGTAAGTATGGGCGTATTTATTTGGAAAGAGGCTGGGACAGAGAATGGAAGGGTCAAGAAATGGGAAAGCGGATGGCAAAATAAACAAGATAAACTTGGGTCAGGTGGTGGCATCAGGTGGCTCAGACGGGCTTCTCTGGCTGGCATGGGGCATGGACAGGGCTGATGGAGCAGCCGGGCGTCACCGTGTTGGTGGTGCCTGCTTTGGGCTTGATGGCGTCCGCCCGTCACTTCCTAAGGCTGCGCAGCCAGGTCCCAGCATCCGTCTCGTTCTGGTTTTGATGGTCCAGAGGAGTCAGATGGAGCCAGCTGTGCTCAGCAGGGCAGGAAATACTTCCCTGGAGCTCTGGCTCAGAGCTCCAGCCTCCCAAGCCTCTGACCTCTCTGATCATGAAAGTTGGCCCCCAGGTGCTCGTCCAGTACACAAAGCGAAATTCCCTTTGCAGAAAGCTTGTAGCACAT
>VXAV01004452.1:0-23782 GCA_013399715.1 Alectura lathami
CTACTGTATGAGGAAAGGCTGAGGGAACTGGGGCTCTTCAGCCTGCAGAAGAGGAAACTAAGAGGAGATCTAACCAATGTATACAAATATCTGAAATGTGGAAGCCGAATGGACAAGGCTGGGCTCTTTTCAGTAGTGCCCAGTGNCCCAAATGGATTAGGCCAGGCTCTTTTCAGTGATGTTGATTGACAGGACGAGGGGCAATGGGCAAAAACTGGAACACAGCAGGTTCCATACAGATCTAAGGAAAACCCTCCTTACTGTAAGGGTATCGGAGCCCTGGAACAGGCTGCCCAGAGAGGTTGTGGAGTCTCCTTCTCTGGAGATATTCAAGACCAGCCTAAACGCCTTTCAGTGCGACCTGCTGCAGGGAACCTGCTTTTGCAGGGGGGTTGGACTAGATGATCTCCTGTGGTCCCTTCCAACCCCTACGATTCTGTGATTCTGTGAATGTAAAAACTTTTATTCTCTCAAAGAATGTAACTGATCAAATACTGCAAACAGTGAGTCGCAGATTGTGAGAACAATTGTTGCAGCCTCAGTGGAGGTCTCCTCTGTAGGCCGCAGACCTTGCCTTCAGGGCTGCTGGGCACCTTCAGGAAGGGATATTGCACAGAGATGTGAGCATCTGAGAGGAAAGTTACAAAGATGCAGACCTAGGACACAGCCAGACTGTAAGGTCAATATATGGTGTGTGTGTTTGTACCTTGACAGATGTCAGCATTTATCATCATCATTCACGGCTGCCTTACTTGTCTGCTCAGCCCAGCAGCCCTGTGATGTGCTGTGTATGTGACAGCCATTTCCCAGGGCTCTGCCAGACGGGTGCGTGGCACCTGGGCCAGCAGGCAGGCTGCTGCACCCTGCTCTTGCCACAGATGTCAGGAAAATAGGTTGTTTAAAGCACATTAGGATGGCCTGACCTCTGTTTTGTTTCCAGGAGGCACTCACTATGCAGTAGGGTGTGCTTGGTGCTTGCATCCAGCCAGATAATGCCCTTATTTGATTTGGGAAACATGTTTGAATGCAGTCCTGTCTAACTGAACTCAGCAGCAGAATTCCTACAGTTAGGATATCGACTGTTGTCATGGGCTCTCTGTGAGGAGATTGCATTCTCATCACATCATTGTATTGTAGTGGGTAAATGAAAACTGATGGAAGAAGCTCTAAATGATTTATTTTACTTTCTTAGTTGATTTTTGTCAAGCTCTTCCAAGATGTACTTGTCTATGTAGGAGGGAGACCCTCAAACACCCACGCAAAGATGTCTTTGCATTTTTCAATGATGCTTCTGTGAAAGTAGGGTGGCTGTGACAGGATATGAGAAGTCTTCTGTGATGCAGTATCTGGTGCTTCACATAGCAAGCATACCTGGCCCTCATTTGGAGTTTATCACTGAATAGCAGTTAGGAAGCCATTGCTTTTTCAGGTACCATCATCCTTTTCCATTAATTCACATTAGGAAATGACTGAAGGAGCACACCGTTCTGTGTTGGTGTAACAGTTGCTTTCTGATGTAGTGACTTCTCAACTTAGCATGTAGCTGATGGCTGTTCTTCAAAGGGCAGAGCCATCAGTAGATCCTAATGCTGATCAGTCTTGGGGAGACAGCTAAATTGTCGTGGGATCTTTAATCTATTTAAGTCTTGACAATTCCTTTGTTGAGCTAGCTGGAAGAGGAGTTGCACTGTCCGTAACCTTATGCTACTCATAGTATGCTAATGATAAAATTAAGCGGGGCACGTTTAATTTTACGCGGTGATGGACCAGAAGCCAATATAAGTTTCTGTAGAATTGGGGATAATTGTTCTGTTTTTGTCATGTGAATTTGGGGGCTTGGGGAACACAGTCTAGCATGTATAAACCCAAGGATGGAAAACTAAAACTTTTGACTTCAAACTTGATAGGCAGAAGCAAGAAGAGAAACATCAGTTCTGAACAGAGTTAACCTAAAATTTCATTAATCTTATGATGTGTAAAGAAGTAGTTTGGGCTGTGTGGGCACTGTCATCAGAGGGAAAAAAAATGCTTATAGTATCACTTCAAATTCAGTTGGGATCCCTATTAAATGTAATGTAAAATGTAGCAGGGGATTTCAGACTTCTAATTAAACACCAGGGATTGCATATCTTTGCTGTTGCAAGATATGAAATCTAAAATTTGTGGTTTGAAAATTCTCCACAAAAGTTATGCCTCCTTTTATTCTTTTGCAACCTCTATGAGCCCTTTGTGAAATAATAAACTATTATATTTGGAAAAGCATCTATGGAGCATCAACATTTTCAGGCTTTTATTAAATGCCCAGTCTCTATAGCATTTGTGGATTCCAAAGCTGAAACATTGTTAGATAATGCATGCTGAAGAGTACATAATCTCACATTCATTCCACTGAGGCCTTTGTTTGGGGATTCATGAAGTCTCGTGGATCTTCTGAAAATTAGCAGATGTGAGCACTGTAATGGCTCAGTAATGTCATCTGTCTGGTATCAGGGGCCCTGTTTTGCAGTAGCTTAAGTGTCTTTTGATATGTGCCCTGGTCTGCTAATGTTGTAAAGCTCTCTGGCTTCACTAAGGAGTAAATGACTGAGTATCAGCAGATTCTAAAGCCTTTTAATACTGCTGAAAGAATAGATAATGACAGTGTACAGTGCTAGAACAGGAAAACAAAGACTGTATGTACAAATGTTGATGGCCACTTAGTTTCTAAAATAATTACAGTTCATGGAGTTCTGGCTTTTACAAGTTTGGAGTATAATTGCTGTTTGTTGAATTTCTATAAAGTGTTATTCATGAAAGTCATTTCTGCAAGAAAACTGTCAAATGTTTATAGACAGAAAGTGAAAACATTTTTTTGAAAGGTGTCATCTGTCAGTATGTTCATTAATTTTTGAAAAGCCACCAAAACAACTGTTCATTAAAAAGGAAGAAATACTCTCAAATAAGATACATCCTTCTTGTGTTAAAATTTATATTAGGTTTTTTGCTGACTTTATGCAGAGAATTTATGCAGACCTAATCTAGTGGGAGATAAGAAATTATATACTGTGCCTGGCCAAATACAATAAAAAGAGGATCTGTGGATTATTCAGAAATGTTTACAGGAAATATATCATTTCTTGTAAAGCAAGTCATGAGAGGCTGCAGAAAGGACAGACAAACTGTCTTGTAAAAGTAAAAAGTTCCTTTTCTGTCTGCCTACTGCAGCACTTAATCTCAGTCAAGTAGCAAAAGGAAACTCTCTATCTACTCTCACTACCAAAGGAATGCATTCACCTCAGTTCAGAAAGTATACTTTCATTAAAAAAGGTTAATATCTTTTTCACTGACCTTTGTATTAAATAAGACCTCATGTAAATAATTTAATTATAAATTCCTGTGTAGTGCATTGTTAAAACTAGAACTGTTTCAGTAGAACACTTCCTGCAAAACTTCAGGTGTCTATTGACATCCTTCTATAATTGTTAATAACACTATTGTTAGTTGTTTCATGTTTAAAGTAGTTGACTACCTTTAGAGTACAAAAAAAAAAAAGTTTATTTATTGCTGTTCTTAATGCTGACAGCCTTACCTACTGCTCTTTGTTACAAAGTTAAAGAGGTAACCACCCTCGCATTCAAACAATTTTCCACTCAAAAGAAACAATCAAAAAGAAAGAGTTCCTACAAATTTGATATAAGACTGGTTTGCACATGTGTGCATGTTCACACTGATGAGAACTGAAACAGCTGATGACAGCACCATGCTGAAAGGGAGGAAGAAGTTTTGACCCGGCTCAGATCCAAAGGCTTAGGCTGAGGGTATGGTGTTTCACATCATTTAATTTCAGGTTGTCTTCTGATCAGGTTGTCCTTTTTGGGTGATCTGTCAGGTCAGAACCTAATCTTTTCTTAACTAGGTTTCTTTTCTCTTGGATCAATGAACTTGAGAATACTAGAATTCTGAATGCAGATGTGAGGAGAGAGGGCAGGGGTTTGCAGTAAGGCACAGAAAAAGAGCTCTAGACCTCTCCATATCTTCTTGGCAACAAGTTGTCATTAGTTCAGGGCAGGCCCAGTGTGAAAATCTGCCCTAATTTAAGTGCCAGCTTTTCCACTCAGGTGAAAGACAGTGTTGGAGAGAGCTATAAGGACCATTCTTGCAAAAAAGGGAGTATGGCCATGGAATGTACAGCCCTGATTTCCCTTCTCCTCCTCCCCAGCTGCTGTTCCATTTTGTGGAGACTAGCTCACTCTGCAATGCTGTGACACTTCCCAGCAAAGCAGAGAAGAATGACTTTAAAGAAATAAGTTGTTTCTGGTCTACATGAACCTCCCTTTTTACACCCGCAATTGTATAGGATACGTGGAAGATGATTTGAAGGCACATTTCAGTACTTAAACTACCTTGATGAGCTGGAGACTGCAGATTCAATTGCTGGCAGAGAAGAGGAAACTACTTTTATATCCCGGCCCTTAGTGCTTTTATAGTAGCAAAGAGAATTGTATGGCTAACTTCATTTTTTATCCAGCAGTCAAGTTAGTTCAGGTTTAATTGCATTTTTTTTTTTCTCATCTGAGATTTCAGCAGGTGCTTTGTTATGGGTCAAGGCACCTGTACCGAATATATCACAATTAGTTCGATTTTAAGCAGTATTTAAACTATTTTTCTATCCGTTTTAAATCTTTGAGTCTTTCCCTCCTCTTTCTGTTTTCCCTGTGACATTTGGTATTTCTGCTAAACCAGTGCAGTGACTTAGGTAAATTTTGTCTGATTAAACATGTGAGAAAGCGCACGTTTGAAGTTCAGAGTGTCTCAGTCATGCCAACTGTTGGCTTTATGTCTGGAAATTCTGGTTTTTGATATTAAACAACAGATATATCACGCTTTTCCCAGCATATACTTGTGTGAATATATCTCTCAGTGTTAAAAACAGCCAAGATTTTAAGCTTCTAAGATTGAGGAAGAAAGGAATGTGGTTTAATTAAGCAGAAATTTTATTATCTTACACAACAATTACCCAGCAACAAGCATTATGTGTTGAAACACACACAATTTATTGGACCCAGCCTAATGCTGGGAACCTAGTATCAAGATAAAAGGAGAAAGAGGAAAAGTCTTACTTCATCTTTACTTTCTGTGCAGTTTTGTAGAGGATAATCCAGACAATCGCTTTCTATAGCAATGAGCTCCTGTTATAGAACCAATTATGAGCTTAAAAATGAGGCGTGTCAATTCAGAGATCCCCTATGATGCATTAGAAAGCCTGTAGCATTTTGGAGTAAATAATAAGGGGTGCAAAAAGTCAGTTGTCCTTGTGTTCTGCCTTTGGTTAAAAAACAAAAACAAAAACAACAACAACAACAACAAAAAAACCAATATCTTAAGATGTGAATCTTAAAGGAGGCACAAACACTTTTCCTGTTTTGCTGTCCTTAAGACTAGTGATATTTATCTTGACGTTAAAGGCATGTAGGCACTGAGAGATTAAAGTTGATTTTCTGCTTCAAATTTTACTCTGATGAATGAATCTATTAGTTTCAGTCTAATTGTTGTGTGCACAAATTTAAGCCAACTAAACTGTGGAATGTAATTATGAACTAATTTATCTTGTAGTTTAGGCTGCAAAATAGTGAACTACCAAATTGTTGCAGTGAAACAGCTTGAGTCAGTATACTGCTACAGAAGGAAAAAATAAGGACTGGGAATAAGGAGTGGGAGAGAAGTGCTCCAATTTTGCCTCCAGCTGTTATCAGCCAGTCTATGCTGTTGAAATGTTCCTCTCTAAGAGGGTATTTTATTATTAATTTAGTATTTTATTACTTCCAAAAGCCATATCTCAAAGCCTCTACCTACATATGGGGTAGGTTGTTCCTGTCTGACTGATATGTTCCCCAACGGACTTTTTTTCCCATGTCCCTTCCTCTGCATAGATGGCTACTCACTCAGCAGTGCGGAACACAGCTCTTCCTCCAATCTGGTGCTATCCAGCTACCTTACAGCTTTCAGGAAGGCAGAAAAGGCAGCAGATGTTTGCCTTCAAGAAGGAAAGTTGCTTAGGAGAGCTCAGGCTGGGGGAGGGAGGGAAGACATACATTCCCAACTGGTTGCCTTAAAGTCCTGCATTGATTTCTTGCTTCTTGCCATAAGGAGATGCTCTGATCTCATAGTGGGTGTACACAATGGCAACCCTCATAAACTTCACAAAACGACATGCTGAGTTGCCTTTACTCTTGCTCTGTCCATGTGCCCTGTGAATAGTTTCCCAGGAGCCCTAAGTAACCCTTTAACTCTTTCTCGTAGGCCACACAAAAATTACAGAAGTTGTCTTCACAAGTCTTGCTTCCCACAAGTCTTGCTTTGAGTTGCATTATTCTTCTGACCAAATTTGAATTGGGTGGAACCCTAGGGAATAATGCCTACAGGGAAGTTAAAGGTGAGAAGAAAAACCAGGCTGATTTGAGAGATTTAAGAGCGGGAGATCAAAACTTAGATTCCTCCCAACGGTGCAGTAGTTTCTACGTGTCCTTACAGACCCAATTAAAATAACATTTGATTAAAATGAATAGAACAAAGCACCGTTTTAAGTGGTTCTAAGTCTCTGGATAAATTGAAAAACCAGCAAAACTTAATTTTATATTGAAGATTAAAGAGTACTTTCTGGTCTTAGTTATATCATGGTTTCTCTGGCGTATAAGCAGTAAGGCAATTTAATGTAAAATTAAAAATCTGTGGACAGCGGAATCTCTCCCTATTTAAATTAGCATGGCTGAGAGAATCATTTTAGCCTTTAATGTTGATTTACAGCAATTTTGCATTCTTTACATGTTGAAATCAAGAACAGTGTTATGCTAATACAGCTGTGTCACCGGCAGGTGTTACATCAGAGGTGAGTGAGCGGTTCTTTGTATCTTCTTTAAAGGATCAAAATATCAAGATGCACAAAGGAGGAAGGTCTGGCTCACAAGCTGTTGTGATACATGCATTGTTATTCTAACTATGACTGAATTGACTTAAAATTTGGCCGCAGAGTAAGATAATTTATAAAAGCTATACAGCACAGCTGAGTGTTTGACATAATCAAAGCTAGTTAGGAATATTATATATTTTCACTTTTTAATGGTCTTCCTCTTGCAATGCTGCAATTTTTCCTCTACCTTGAAGAATCTTTCTTTCTTTAAGTCAATATTTATTATTAACTTTGTGGGATGATACTATTTGTGCCTAGAATAATATTAATGTAATGGGAAAATAAAATTTGAAAGAATACATTGAATAGCAAAGTAGCCACTGGTGTGACAGTGCAGAACTGCGCTGAGCTTAATTTATACGGGGTGATGGGGGAAGAGTTACTATTGTTGCGGTGTGTGCTGCTTGCATTTGAGATCTTGATTTAAAGGAGAAGTTAGTTGTAATAAGCTAAAGAAAACCATAGTAAACATGTCGGTATGAAAGAAATTTCTTTTATTGCCTCATTGGTAGTGTGAATGTGAAATTCAAATGAATCTGTACATTTTTACATCAAAGTATAATGTTTACTCACATAATAGATATGAAGTCCTGGATAAGTTTTTTTGTTCCATTAGTGAATAGCGTACACACACAAAAATGCTGGGAAAGCTATTTCTATGTTACAGAACAAACTGGATTAACTTCTCTGTGAATAAATGAGCTTTTTTTACCCTAAAGGTTTGAATTAATGATTTATATAAAGAAGCTCACTCAGGCTCTAGTTCTTGGCTTTGTCCTATTGCTGCTTTGTTAAACTGCACCTAAAATTACATTATTTTAGTGGTATTAAGTGCTTCCCTGATTCTTGTAAATGGAAAATTGAAAATATTCTTAACATACAAAATACATTTGAAATGAAAGGGCATCGGCATGGGAATGTAGGTTAGCACTTCTCATGTAGAAGCTTTCAGTTTGATAATGATATTTTAAAATCTCTATTAGGAGTGCAAGATTTATTGTGAGAATTAAGCTGCAGCGTTTTATTTCTGGTACATTAAAATCAAAAATACATTAAATTAAAAAGCCGTATTAATCCTTTACCAGTGAAATTTTCCACATTTACATAAAAGTGAAATGCATAAAAATAAGCCCTTCATTTATATTTTGGAATTTTATTTTTTTTTATGTCTGTGATAATGCAGATACAAGAAAATGGCTAGCACAGAGATTTAAGAATATCAGCTGCAATAAAGATTATAGAGCAAATCTTAAGGGTTTTAATCAGGCTTAGTTCAGATGAAACCAGTGGCAGATCTGATTGAACAACACCAGCAGAATGAGGAGTCCATCTGAAGTATACCAATTTTACTGTGTTGTACCTGTTATTCTAAGTTGTCCTCCTAAAGTAAACTAGCATTGAGCATTTGGGTATTTAGATAAAATAAATAATAAAGAATGGAATAGACCTGGTAGTTGTGGGCAGCAGCTGACTCCAATTGGATGTAATAAAAGGTGAAATGTTGGTTCATCCTCGATGTCACCTTTGCTTCCTACCATTTTCTGCAAGGCACTTTTCCTTCCCTGAACTAAAAACCTTCACTTCTTTGTAAGGCTAGCCATAGTGTTGACTAATAAAAAGCAATATGATAAGGAGGCTACCCATCATTTGTGCAGTTCAGCTTCTGAGTCAAGGTCAGGGCTGTGGAAGTGTCACTTACATACAGATCTGTGGTATCATCTCTCAGTGTACTCAAAATTTCCTGTCATTTGCCTTATAATGGATCCTTGCTCGATCCACAACTTATTTGAACCCTCCAAATATTGGTGCTTTTAAATATTCTGTAATTACAGCAAGATTGTTTTTTTTTCCTTTCCCTTTTTTCTTCCCGTGAAATATCTGTAATGCTGTTTCAGCCATTTTTAAAGGTGAAATATACACTGAAATAATTTGCCACTGTGAATTCCCTGTAAAAGAGAATACATAGCAAATTTTCATATGCAAAACACTGGGCTCTTGCAGGGTCAGTTTATTTACGCAATCACGTTCCAGATCATGGCTGAACACTGCTGGAAAATAGCTTCTGTTTTCACATTAATATCTCTTTATTTCTGTTTACCTACATCTGACTGTGTGTAAAGTTTTAACATGTAATTCCAACCTTAATGCCTTTAAATATATGAACACTTCCTTTCCGTCTTGCCTCTCCCGTCCACCTAGCAAACCATAGACACTGCTGTTTATTTGCTACCCTCTATCCCATTGGCATGCTTTGGTGCCTATTGCCTATCCTGCTTCTTCTCCCCCAGCTCCAATCCCAAAGCAACATCTGCTCCATCTCTTTCTGGGTCAGCCTGACACCTAATGGAGGACTGACACTACTGTTAATATTTCTGGACAGAAGGCAATGCATCTGACCAGAGCGTGTCCTCTTCCATGAGCATGGAAGAAATCCTGGCGGTGCAGCAAGGAGGAATTGACCCACGTTGTGGTTGCTGTCTCTGCCTCTCAGTGGAAGCTGCTGAAGGCACACAACAAGTGTCTTTGCTTTCTCAAGTGCCAGCCAAATAAGTCAGCTTTTCACTGTCTGTTGGCATCACCCAGTTAAGTTCTGCGTCTGTTCATTCTATTCGGCTTCCGCATTTCAGATATGTCTATACATTGATTAGACCCTCTCTCAGTATCCTCTTCTCCAGGCTGAAGAGCCCCAGTTCTCTCAGCATTTCCTCGTACAGGAGATGTTCCAGACCCCTAATCACCTTTCCCTAATGTCTTTCTTCTTACTGAGGAGCCCAGAAGTGAACACAGCACTCCAGATGCAGCCTCACCGGGGCAGAGTAGAGGGGGAGGATCACCTCTCTCAACCTGCTGGCCATGCTTTTTTTTAACGCACCCCAGGATACTGCTGGCCTTCTTGGCCACAAGGGCGCACTGCCGGCTCATGTCCAACCCGTTGCCCACCAGAACACCCAGGTCCTTCTCCTCAGATCTCCTTTCCAGCAGGTCAGCCCGTAGCCTGTGCTGGTGCATGCGGCTGTTCCTCCCCAGGTGCAGGACTCTACACTTGCCCTTGTTGAACCTCATCAGGTTCCTCTCTGCCCAGCTCTCCAGCCTGTCCAGATCTTGCTGAATGGCAGCACAGCCCTCTGGGCTGTCAGCCGGAGAGTCCCAGAGAGCCTAGGTGTTCAGGGAACTGAAAGCTCTGCAAGGTTATATTTGAAAAATAGAAACACACAAAGGCAATAGCAAAAATGGAAAATAGAATGCCAACCTTCCCTGCTTTGCTTAGTCTATAGAGTCCAGGTGGCCAAGTGCAGCCAGCAGTTCTTGAGAAGGTGATAAGTAGATCTTTGCATGTTGTTATGAATTACTTGAGAGTGAGGGGGAACTGGAATACTCATACAGAGATGTGGTAATATTCAAGTGGGCTAGTTCTTTTGGCCATTGTCAGGACAGTACTCGTCCCTGTGTAGGTGACCTGCAGCATACCTGGGTGTGATGATCTGGTTGTGAGACATGGCACAATGCTGGCCATGTCTGCAAGTTTGGAGGAGTTGCTTTGCTTGTTCAGACATCACTTCTTTCTGCTCGGAAGAGCAGCAGCATGAATGAACATGAATGAGAGCAGGGACAGACCTGATCTGCACAACTGTAATCATTGTGGATGTTACCAGCATTTTCCAAGAAAGAGGCAGGGACGTTTCTAAAGCTTTGAAGTGTTTGGATCTCAGCTCTTGGTAAATATTAATTTCAATTTTTAATGTTTTGCAGAGATTCTAAAGCTAAGAGATGCCATTGCAACTCCCGTAATAGAATTAATTCAAATTAAAAACAGAAAATGTGCTAACTTTCCTGCTAAACAGATATGACGTGTAGCTGCCCAGTCCCCAGCCCCCATTGCCCCAAAACCTACCCAGGGAGCTTGCTGCAGCTCGTACAGTTTGTTCCCTCAGTGCTGTTTACCCTCCTTTGTTCATGTACTTGTTAGAGTTTTAGATCTGACAGAATGCCTTAGTCCTCAGTTTCTGGCACTGTCCCTGCTCTGAGTGACCTCCTCCCTAGCATCACAATTCTGGCATTTCATGCTAATATTAGTGGTTTCTGCTCTACTTCCCAGAGAGAGGAGTTTCCCTATCTTTGAATCAGATTCTGCCCTTTTGCACAGTAAGCTTTTCACAAGAATATCTCCAGGATTGCAGAAATGGTTCTAGACAGATAGTGCTTTTGGGGTTAGCTCCAGGGATGTAAAGAAGGTAATTAACCAGAGTAATGCAGAATGCGTTATCATCTCAGAAGCAAGCTCTTTGAAGCCCCTGTTCTGGCTTCAGCTGGGTTAAAAGAAAAATAATTAAAAAAAAAAAAGGAAAAAAAAAAAAAAAAAAAAAAAAAAAANGAAACCCTTCATCATATCTCCTGAGCAAAGAAATTAGCATTTCAGGGAGTTTTTCAGCTGAGCATCCCGTTTGCATATTTACAAGGGAGGAACCGCAGGGGCTGTGATCAGCCCTCGCTCAGGATGATGGTGCATTTTCCTCCTGCCCACTCTGCGGTTTTCCTTCCAGTTCTGTTTGCACAGCACAGTATTGCTACAGTAGCAGTCTGATGATTCATAGATCTATTTTTCACAAGCATTTCTTTTCTCTATTGCAAAACTTCCAGAGGGAAATTGATGGACTACTTGAAAGCTTTGTCTTGTTGAAATTCAGCCTGAATTAGACGTACTGAATGTGGACTTAATGAGCACATGGATCCTTTATGTGTTTCTAATGATGTTAAAGCATGGATTGAAGAGCTGTTCTAACAATGCCACCATGTGGGTAGCTTTTTTTTGACATCGAGGTGACTGCAAAATGTGTTTTCTTAATTTATTTTCTTGCACTCACTCTGAATCTTTTTTAACTCACTGAGAAATGTAATACTCAAGCTGAACTCCTTACTTCCTTTGATCACCATACCTAGTGATGCCCTTCAAGGAAAACTATGTTTTTCTAAACCTGTGCGAGTTATGTTTTCTCTCTCTCTGGTGAATCCACACAGTGTTCAGCAGCTTTGCAAAGCTGCACTCATTTCAATCACTTTAACCATGTTTTTGAAACAGAGAAAAAAAAACAATACATGGAGAAGAGATGAAGCATATTTGCATGGGCCATTTGCTCATGACACTAAAGGACTACTGCAATGAATAGCATTAAAACATGATTTTAATGCTCTATTCCATCTTCTGTTGTAAATGAGAGTGATGAAAGGAAGGTGAAGAAGACTGAATCCAGTAGAGGTTTTAGGACACCAGAAAGGATCCAAGTGAAACTGAAACGTTTGAGTTTAAATTTGCAATCCAAAAATGACGTTCACCCTCTGATTTGACTCTGGAGGCATCTAAACTTGCAGGGCACGCTAGCTTTGCATCCCTGTTTGAGAGGCATCCACAGCTTTGCTCTGCCATCTATGTAATCGCCCCAGTCAAAGCAGCTTATACTTTAATCTGAGCAGGATCTAGAAAACAAATGCTCCTCTGTTTAAATCCTCATCAGGGCCAAATCCAGTGTAGGTCCTCAGGGAATACACAAGACAACTGTAAAAGGACAGCTCAGCCCTGCTCCAGTCTTTTAAAAAAACTGCTCTAAGTGGCTGCTCTGAAGACAAGATTTCAGTTTGTGGATCGTGGCTGATTTTACACGCTTACCTGTTTGTTTTTTTTTTTACTCTGTATTTCTGGACACTTCTAGGATGTGGCACTTGCACTTCTAGAGCAGATGTTAGAAATAAGACTGCTGAGTGGAAATTTTAAGGACCTACATCCTTGTTTTTTAAGCTGTATCGCAGTGCTCATAGTGGTTTGCCAATGAGCTGCAGTTAGCAGCTATAAAATGTTACCACACAAAAAGCTCCCAGAAGAAAAAGAAGAAAAACAGACAAACAAAAATTAACAAAAACAATAAAATCACAATGAAAAAAGCAAAACCTCAAACCAACAAGTAAACAAATCAAGTTCCAAATCACCTGTGCCTTGTCAATGTGGAAAAGATAGGAGATGCTTTTTCCTAAACAGGGGCTTTCTCCTGGCTCCCATTCGCTGAGTGAGTGGTGCTGGAGGAAGTACAGAATTGCCCAGGCAGGCGTGCACCTTCATGTGCACCTTTCAAGTGCAGCTCAGTAGCGATGCAAAATGGGTGGATAATGGAGCTTTTTGGTGCTGGTCCTGTAGCTGGTACTAAAGCTACACTAAAGGCAATGGGTGTTGTTGTGTTGGGGCTGTGCAAATGCGTAGTTGGCACTGGTACTTGTGTGAAAGAGCCTCTGTGCTAATGGCAGATGTGTTGGCCATTGCCATGGGGGGGACATAAGTAGACAAATACTGAGTTTATTTTTATAGGAATAAGCCTTAAGAACAGAACAGGATTATCACTGTTGTGTGAGCTGCTTCACAAACATTTTCTTCTTTTGCTGTTGGTTTAAAGGATTATAAGTAACACGATAAACGTGAAGAAAAAACATATTTCACATTAGGATGGAGAGCTTTTTTAGACGCTAGTAGACTTTAATGGATACTAAACAACACATACTGGAGATGCATATTTTTGATCAGCAGATCTCAGTGTGATGGATCTGCCTTTGAGTTTTGGAAGAGACAGTGGGGGAGATTTCTGGTTCACAGGTTTTAATTTTTAATACGTTCCTTGAGACTGGAAGAAAGCTGGTGTTCTGCCCAGATTCAGAGTAGACAAGCAGATTGAGCAGGGTAAATATAGCCTGATATAAATCACAGTGAACATATGGAAAAAGCTGATTGAGGATTCAGCTGATAGGGAATTAAAGGCCATGAGCAAAATTAATTCTACTCAACATAGTTTTATGGAAAGTAGGGCTTGTACAACAAATAATTGATGAAAACCTGATTTTAATGTTTCAATATTTGATAAAATTACAAGTTTGCTAAGATGATGCTGTTGATGCAATAGGCTTTGAAAAACATTTTACTTGTTGCCATGTGAAAATGACTGGTAAATACAGTAAATACAGAAATGGAACTATATAATGAAACCGACCAGATGTGAATGAACAGCAGACTAGCTAGCAGATCTTAATATATGACTGTGCTAAAGAAGCATCAAGTGACTAAGTGGTTTTCCCATAGTGTTCTCATGAGGAGCAATGCGAAAGCCAATGACGTTTAACATTTTCTTTGCGGACTCGATCAGCTGTAATTTTACACATTGAGATTAGCGGGTGATGGTTGGAAGAACAGCAATAATCCTGAGCACAAGGCAGTCATTAAGACAGATTGAGGTGACTGAGTGAGCCAGACTTTTGTTTTTAAATACTGTTAAATGCAAATAATCCATCTAAGAAGGAAGCTAGTAGGCCAAGTGTTGTGGTTTAACCAAATATCTTACCAGTTTTTCAGGATTCTGCATTTGTACAGGGGTGAAGTTCTAAAACACTGGAGGTGCCCACTGTCCTAGGTATCTGCCCACATACCCTGCCACTCCTAACTAGCCAGCCTTAGGACAGATCTCTGGGTGGTATTCCTAAATAGATGTTCAGCCTTAAACAAAATGTGAAACACATTCAGGCGACAGGCCAGTCTGCGTCAGCTGTCCTGGTTCTGTCCCCTCCCAGCTCCTTGTGCAAGCTCATCCCTCTGGCTGGCGGGGCACTGTGAGAAGACAAAAATTCCTTAACTTAGTGCAACCACTGCTCTGCAACAGCTGAAACATTGGTATGTTATCAACACTGTTTTCATCTTAAATCCAAATCACAGCACCATACCAGCTGCTAGGAAGAAAGTAACTATCCCAGCTAAAACCAGGACTCCGTGCTTGGAGAACGGGAGATGAGAGTAGAGAGACTGGAAATTCTGTTTGGGTCCTAGGAAGGGAGTAGACCAGTGTGAGTGCTGCAGTACGATGTTGGAGCCTACAGAGTAATGCTGAGTGTAAGGGAAATCCATGAGCATGACTAGGCAGATGATTTTACACTGTGCAGGACTGCTAAGAACATTTGGAGTGCTGCACGCGGCTCTGCTGTCTGCCTTTGTGAAAAATAGCTAACCATCTAACACCAATAAATCTGTGTTAGTGTTGAGGCATTCCATGCTGAATTCAAGAGTTCTGTCCATGTAGTTTGTTCTTCATCTAGCCTTCTTTACCAAGGATGTCCCTGTAGCACATGACATAGCAAAAAGGAAAGCAAGGGGCATAAGCTTTGTAAACTGGAGGTCAGATAAGGCAATTTTATATTCTTTGGTGGCTTTAAATGATGTATCTGCAGTAGACTGTGACAAATGGTTAATTTGGAGGAATGCAAAGTTTTCCAGAGTTCTCGTGGATTAAAAGTGGTTCTAAGTTGGTGTGCTTTGGAAAGTTTTGTATTTTTTTTTTTTGTGTACCCCTGTATTTTGCCACCCCAGATCGATGTGTCCTATGGTAAGAAGTTTAAGAGCATCTAACGGTAAATAAGCCATGTATGGACAATTTGCATGTAACAGATGAAAGAGACGTCCTCTTAAAGGAATATTGCAGCTGTCGTTACAAGGAGATTGAGGATGCAATGTGCGTATATGAAAGCTGTTGTAAGGATATTCCACCTCTGCTGTATCAGAGTAACAAGTTCCCTCTGTCAACAGTGCCTTAATGGATTAAACTTTAAGGTGTCCACTGAGAGTGTGTCTGTATTAATATCCTAATTCGTAATTAGTAATACTCAGTACTAGTATGTTATAATGAAATATACCACACTATGCACATTCTGTGATCATGATCTGTTCAGTTGATAACTCCCTCCCTGGCAGATTTTGACCTGTGCCAACCATAACTCTCCTCATCGATGCCTGAGTGTGATGCAGGGAATTGTGCAGTGCCTGCTGCTATGGTAAATTTATGGATATGGAGGCTTCCTTAGAGGGAAAGGGACGTGAGCAGCGATGTCTCATTTTCTCTTCAAACCAGGAGAAGGTTCCTGGCCCATTTTATTTAAGATAAGAGAAGAGGGCTTCTGCCCCCCAGTTGATTTCTTCCATGTGAGTGTTGTTTTTCCTAGTTCCTGTGGTATTTTCAAAGCTTCTGTTTTTGTCATTCTGTCCTTTTTTATTCCTGACCAAAAGTGTCCAGACCTGTGTGTGAGTCACAGCAAAGAGGTCACTGGCACCAAGCTGTGTTGTGCCCCTGCCAAATGTTCTGCCTCAGGTTCATGGGCGCTTTCTCAGTCAGTCTTTCTGTAGCTCAGCCGTGCAAAGCAATCATACCCTTTTTGAAAATAAAATTTTAAAAAAGGTAGTGAAAAAGTAGGTGTCTGTCATTTGATCCTAGCTCCTTTCTAATACATAAAAAGCTGTGCCTTTGAGATCCAGTATTAGACTTCATGAGGACGTACTATTATACTTGTGTTCATACTAACCTTGGATCCCGTTTGCTACACCATAGTTTCAACCTTCAGTCCATGTTTTTACTATCACCATCTCAATGTGAAGCATGGGAGACGTAAAAAGTGGTGTTTTATTATGTACATAGGAGGTGTGTAAGCACAGAGAATCTTATTTTGTACGAATCAGTGAATAGACTCCTAAATGAGCTGTCAAAATCGATGCATTTTCCTATGAAAAGGGTAGGACAAAATGTCTGCATTTTATGAATTAGCTGGAGGAAAAGGCACTCTGCTGTATAAATATTTCGGGTTTTGAAACTGAAGCATTTTCGTTGATCTGCATTTAGAGGCCTGGCCTATTTTGTAGCAGATAATATTATGTCAAAACAATGCTTAGTTCCAGTCAGCAGCTGTTGCATTCATCCTAAATTATGTCAGATTTAATCATGAATGAGTTCAACGAGAGCATGCAGTTGTGCTGACAAACCTAAAATCGTTTTCAGTTAAATATGTCCTATCACAAGTCATCTGGGCACTCTGCCTCTCCCAGTGACATCAGTGTGCGAGCTCAGCTTTGTCATTCCGGCTGCATGTTGAATTCCTGCATCACACCGAAACAGCAGACCTAATAGGTGTCTTACTGGCACGTTGCAATAGAGGCAGTAGATGATGGGAGGCATTTTCTCAAGGGTTTTATTTTCACAATCACTTTAATTGCACACGCCTGATTCACCTCTGCCTGCGTATTCATTTGTACTTGTTCAAAGGGAGTGCGATTTAATTCTAAAATATTCTCAAATTACTGCAATACTCACTGTACACAATGGAAGAACAAGACTATAAATTGGATAATTAGATTCTCAGAGTTTCTTAAATAAAAGTGAAATTTTGCCTGGGGAAGAAACAATGAAAGTTCATTGCAAAACAGTTCAAAGAGTGTCTCTAAATCCTGGGTCAGACACCTTATACAGAGGGAGCAACTTGTAAACGCAGATAGACAATGATGTAATGAGGAGGTTGCGTAAAGATCAGGAGAGCAGTCTGTGAAAATCTAGTTCAGCTGAAGAAGAGCAGACAGCTGTAGTCAGTGGAATGAAGTCAGCTCTTCTGGAGAGCACTCCAGTGTAGGAAGCATCCTGGAGTGCTCTACATCATGCTAAGGGAAGCTGTTCTCCTGCCTACTGACTGCTGAGGGAGCGTGGCAAACCAACCCGCTATGTGCCAAAAATGGAAAGGAGGAAACATTTCTCCCCTTCCCAAGTTAAACCCCCAGCATTTTAGGATGCTCATTTAAAATGTGTGAGGGTTCAGTTTAGGAGAGTGTGAATCCATCCACCCGTCATGCTTTGCTGTCGCACACTTTGGCCACTTACTAGGTACTATGGAGTCAGGCTGGCCACCTTATCTCTTTATGCAGTTCCAGTTCATATAAACCATTACCCAAGCATTAGAGCTCAGGTGTTCTCTTTCCTGATGAGTTTTGTTTCTGCCACCTCTTCATGTAGCAAAGGAAAGAAGAGTTTCCTAGTGTGTTGCAGTTAATTAGATTTTGGCATTCGCTAGATGTGACATAGTATTTTGATGTTATCTGTTGTGGCTGGAATTAGAAATCCAGTGATAGGAGCCTAGATTCCTATGCAGTACATAAGCCAGCACCTCAGCATGGCAATTCATAAAGTCTTCTGTATTCAGTCTACAGCTGTCTGTTAGAAACAGCTTGGGAGGGAAGAAGCTGTCTAACTCAAAGCAGCCGGCACATCTCACGGTTTATGTAGGAGGTTTCTGGCCAGATGTGTTCTCGTTGGGCTAGATGCCTAAAATAACTTTCCATGACTTATGCAGAGTATTTGAAAGAGACTAGGCGGGCATTCAGGGCTTTAATCTGCCAAAATCTACTTCAGATTACTATTATCCGCAGTATATGATGTTTTTTAGCTAGGACTAATGGTTTATCCGTCTTAGAAAAGCCATTTGTATTTCCATTCAACAGGTTTATAGGTGTTGGTTACCTTCCTTGGGAACTGCTGCAAGCAGTATGATCTAGGTGTCCTAGGAATTTCTGGATCTCTGCTTGGATTTCAGTAGAGCACATGGTCTAATCATTATCCCTGGGTATAATAAGTAGATCGCTGGTATTTTATAATGTTACTAACATAAAATCATTCAACTCTTCACAGTATCTACATGTTGTTATTCTCTTATGTACCAGGCTTCTGGTCTATATTACATAACTATTCCAATCTACCCAGTCTGATGAAGGTGGACTTCATTTTCAGGTGTGATTTACTCAGTACAGCCTAAAATCATGATGAAAAAGAGAGGCATATCTGCAAGCAAAGCTTCCTTGGTTTTCCTTCTGTGCCAAATGATTTCTGCATTGGATGTACCTCTTGACTGTAAGTATTAATTTGCTAAATAACTGCAAAGTAATAATAATTTCTGTACAGCAAGATGAAGATAGCTCCAACATGGAACTAAACATAGAGTGTGTTTTCTCAGTTAATTCTGGGTGTTTTGATTATGAATATTTACATGAATTTACTGAAGACTTTCAAAAACTGTGTATATAAAATGACTTCCTTGAGAAAGGTTACACAAATACACCAAACTTCAGCGTGTCTTTTGTGAACAGACACACTAAATAATTTATAATAATAATTAGCAGTAGATCACAATTAATAGATAATAATGTATGAAATTTATGAAAATGAAGGGCAGAGAAGCCCAATTCAATGCTAATTATCTGTGAAACTAGGATCATATTGGCAATTTCAGTACACCTGAAAGGAGCATGCACAGAGGATGAAGCCAGGCTCTTGTCAGTGGTGCCCAGTGCCAGGACAGGAGGCAGTGGGCACAAACTGGAGCACAGGAGGCTCCCTCTGAGCACCAGGCAGCACTGCTGTGCTGTGCGGGTGACGGAGCACTGGCACAGGCTGCCCAGAGGCTGTGGGGTCTCCTCCTCGGGGATCTTCATGGTGCTGGGCGCCCTGCTCTGGGTGTCACTGCTGGAGCAGGGGTTGGGCCAGATGGACCCAGAGGTCCCTGCCAACCTCAGCCATTCTGAGATTCTGTGTGAATTTGCTAAATAAAAACAGGAAGTTCCTATCTGCTGTGAAACAACCACCCTTTTCCTCATATAAGAGGTTTCTAGGACCTGATATGAGATCCAGTAAAAGATTTGATGTTAGGAAGAAGTTCTTCACTGAGAGAGTGGTGAGGCACTGGCACAGGCTGCCCAGAGAAGCTGTGGCTGCCCCATCCCTGGCTGTGTTCAAGGCCAGGCTGGATGGGTTCCTGGGCAGTTTGATCTGGTGAGCTAGTGGCTGGCAGCCCTGTCCACGGCAGGGGGGTTGGAACTAGATGATCTCTGAGGTCCCTTCCAACCCAAGCCGTTCTATGATTCAAATACCCACAATGTGGGAACATCTAATTTTTTGGTATAGAAGAGTGAGTTAAACTTTTAGATTTCCTGAACGGTGCCTGAAAATAGTTAAGTACCTAACTTTAAGATAAAAGTATGTGTGCTAAGCAGGAAACTTTAGTCAATCAGGAAACATCCAGAAGCGGAGAAATCCCAAGATCTGAAATTATGTCAGTGGGGAGCCAGAGCCTTGAAAGTAATACTCCATGCTGGAAAGGAAGCAATGGTAGCTGCTGTGTCTTAAAGCCCTAGCAGCTAATTCTATGGATTTATTCATGCTTCAAGTTGTTATTTTCATCTTATTATAAGCATGATCACATTTTCAGAATTCAGTGAACCATGTTGCACCTCGCATTGACTGTTCATTTTTTAAACTAATTATCAAAGAAGAGAGCATCTGGACTGGCATTAAATAAATGAATTAATACATGAGTGAATTCACCTATGGTTCTAATCGTCATGGCTTTCTTTACCGCTATGTTTTTGATACTTACCTACTGTTCATAAATACATGTTTTTCTTTAGTAATCATTGACACAAAGTACAACTGCTTTGGTATGTTTTTCCACCCCCAAACATATTTCCAAGCCTCTAGAACAAATGACCTTTATTTCTGTAACAAGATCAATATATCTAAATGAAGAGACTTGCAGTAGTGCTGTGAATGCCTTTAGAGCATTAAACTGTGTTTTAAAAAGAGCTTTAAAAGTGTGATGAACAAAAGACTTTGTTTTCTAAACTTATTTTTTCTCCGCAAGTGTTTTTGCAGGCTAGAAATATTAATATCTTGTAGTTTAGAAACTAATGTGAATTGTGCACCATTCTAGTATCTTCTGTACGGAGCAGCACTTCAGAAATGCATCAACTGACAAAAACAAGTAGCCCTTTTAGATGTATCGCATTAGCTCTCAATTCGCATGTTCCATACTACTTAATAGCTGTGTTAGATCTGATAAAGTCAAACACTTGAATTTTCTGCCAAAAATTAGGTTAACCAAAGTTATGTCTATAATTATGTCATTGTTTTCATACATAATGGCTAGGATGGCATCTGGGAGAGCACCACAAGGGAAGGACTGTGTTGTATTTTCTGTAGGTCTTCCCCACACACCCACCACAGGGACACAGTGGTAAGAACATACGTGATTACTTGAACCTTAGGTTTCATACAAGTTAGCAGTTCCTGTGCTCTTCAGTGCCTCCAAGTAGGTAAGGGATGACAAGGCGTAGCTGACAAAAAGCAGTTTACTTGCTCTAAAACATCATTGATGAGGAGAGATATATGCAAAATTGTTGAAGTAAGCAATAAAGATGTGATAACCAAGACATTCCTCTTTGTTATTTTTCAAACTAAAAGGGATTGCATGTCTGTTGAGTAAAATTAAATGCTTTCATCTTTGTGAGAGTAATTTTAGCCTGAAGCTTTCTCTTTGTTCTTCGGTATGGTCATATGGGTAGATTGATTTTAACTGCAGCATGAGGGCAATGCACTCCATTAATTCTAATTTGCTGTCTCCTCAGTATGTGTTCTGTGTCCTTGTAAGGCCAAAATCACATACCACGGTTACCCTTAAAAAGTTGACACTTCAGAAAATCTCCTCATGGACTTTGAGATAACTGTGGTGATTTCTGACACAGTCAAAATTGTTGCTGGAAGTTAAGGACCAGATTACATTCTGGCCCTTGTTATAATGCTACAAGTTTTCTTTTTAATGGTGACCAATTTACTTATTAGGGATACTTATCTTCCCTCTCAAATATGCTAATTTTCTTTTAACTAACAAATGTTTCTCTTTAATCTCCATTTGTCCATTCACCCGCTGATTCTGATGGGGGAATAAAAGCAAAACTTCTAGAAGAATGTAAGTTCCTGTCCACAAAATCTAGACTGTGTGCTGCTGGAAATTAATACTGACTGTGTTGCAAATTGAGAATGCAGTCCAAAATGCATGATTCTGACATTTTGTTCATAATTTGGTTTGCTGTAGCTAGATGCTTTGTGCATGCAGTGTTCAATAAATGTTACTGTACGTAAATCCTTCTGGTATTTTGAGCAAATGAATGGTATGATTTTTGATTGTATGCTATCAAAACATTAAAATTACAAATATCAGCATGAGCAATGTTTTCCTACTACTTTCAGGAGTAAATACATTTGATAAAAAAATAACTTAATTGGAATATGTGTAACGTATATATGCCATTGTACGTAAGAGTTGGAAATCTTTTTTAAGTCCTTAAAAAAGAATGTATACTGTTAGGTAAGTAAGCCTCATCCTTTATGGGGTGTTCTAATGCAACTCTAGTGTCCTGGCTAATTTAATGAGTTTTAAGCTCAGTGCAGAGCACAGCAGCAGAGCCTTCAGGTCTTTGATGTGCATCATGTGGAATATGCCCTGTGTGGTACATTGCTGGTGTCATCTCCCTTTTCAGAGTGTGCCTGCTTTTCCCAAGGAGGCACCTGATTTGTACTGACCCTATGAACTGCCTCTGAGAGGACAAAGGGCTCTCTTCACTGCCTCTCTAAATACGAAACGTCATCATCATGTAATAACATTGACTTCATTTTTAAGTCATTCTCGCTGCAGTGAGGAGGAAAAGCAAAACTTAGCTCTGCATGGACTGTTCTTTCCTGCTTAGCTGTTATATCTCATTATGATGCTTGCCGTGATATGAATTTTCTTCCTGGCTATTTCTTGTGGGCGGTGCTTTACAGACCACTACCTCTTTCTTCAGAACCCTTACTCTGTGTGTAATGGTAGAGAAAATGTAAAATAAAAGTCCCGGTTTTAGAATTTTAACTAGCAAGGGTGCGACATGAGAACACAGATAACTAATGATTAAAATACTTGGGCTAGAAATGACCCCAAAGTAGTAGCAGAGTGTATTGCTGGACGATTTACAATATTTGCACAGGGAAGTTAGCAAGGATGTGCTTAATTGGTTTCCTTTAGTTGACACTAAACTTTAAACAGATTGAAAACACTGAGGAGGCCACATTTCTCACTATCTTCATATCATAAAGGGGATTTATCCATGAAAAATGCACATAGCCAGTGTAACAGATTATAAACTACTTTGAATAGGTAGGCACCATCCGCTTTGTCAAGCGGATAGATTCTATTTTATGGTGCTAATTCCAGAATGCTTCGTAAATCCTGAGTATTAAATGTTTGTTTCTCCAGGGGCAATTCACAAGATTGACTATATATTTTTCATTTTTATTTTATGATAATCAGTACTAGACTTTTCCTATGTTTACTCTATTTGGAAACTCTTAGTATTTTTGTCATCTTTTACACAGTCTTTTACTTCTAACATTTTTTACTCCTGAAAAGTATCTCCTAAAAGCGTGCTTTTTAGATTCAGTATGTTGAGCACAGTAAATTTGTGAAAAGTTCACAACAGTAGAGAATATGGAAATATATCAAATGTTTAGAAATGCAAAAGCAGTATTTTTTTTTCCTTGTGTTAAAACGTATTTTGTGTGGATTTGTATCTCACAACTGTTCGTTTAGGATATGTTGGGCTTTGAATTCAAGTGTCCTTTGACTTCATGAAGGTCTGTTGAAATCTGATATGCAGAAAATAAGCTTGTTGGCCAAGATTTTCCTCCACAGTAAACTGGCATAGCTCAATTGGAAGTTAATATCTGATCTACAAGAGTAGAGGGCTTCAGCCTCCAAATGCAAAGGATACTTAAATCCCACTCTTTTGTTGATGATTTTGCTGCTGATTGTAGTTCTGCTTTCTCCACTTACAAAACTGTCTTGCTGATGCTTTGAAGATATTGTTAAATTCCTCTCTGTTTCTTATATTCCACAATGAAGTGTCTCAACCTCCAACGATAATTCAGCAATCTCCAAAAGATTACATTGTTGATCCTCGGGAGAATATTGTAATACAGTGTGAAGCAAAAGGAAAACCACCTCCTAGGTTAGTAGTGTCTTATTTTGCTTTTGTAGGCCTAATAGGTTAGGAAAACTAGGAGAAAATAATGTACCTTTTGTAAACTAGCAAGTATTTGCTTTTGTGTACGCTTGAAAAAAAAAAAAAAAAAAAAAGAAAAA
>VXAV01004452.1:36198-50147 GCA_013399715.1 Alectura lathami
ATAATTAAAAGACAACTTTCCCAGGTGCCTCTGATATAAAATATATGATATTAGACTGCTAAAGGAATATTTGCCTTGAATCATTAATATTTGGGAGATGACAGTCTACTCAGTAAGCAGCACCCTCTAATTTGTTGTGATTTCAAAGGCATGTCTACATGAGATTCAATATCTTTTAACTTCAGTGGCTCACATGGGGCACAGCCAAGGTTTAAACACAGTGCAGTGACAAGTAGCTATACTTGGCTCAGCACTGATATTTTTTTTCTTGATTTCTCATAGGAAAAGTTTCTGTCTCCTAACAGCTCTGGTATTATATTTATGATGTTCATGAAGCATTAGAATATTGCTCAAACAAAGGACAGCTGTAAAGATATCATTATCAAAAGTTACTCTTAAAGAATCATGAACATCAGTTTAAAAGTGTAAGTGCAGCAAGGTCTGATATATACCTATATCCATTTATTAACCACCAGGGTTTTTAGATTAATCAGCTGACAAATGTATTCCATAATTATTAAGCCTACAAACAGATGGCCATTGACAGTGTTAGTGAGGCTTGCGTTTTCCTAGAAGCAAATGCTAGCATATCTTGCACATTTGCTGGACATGCCCCAAAATCTGAGCAAAGACTCTAAAAATAATTGTTTGTAAAATGTATGTTCAAAAAGTTAACATCTAGAACTCATCTTCCTTGCTGGTGGTCCCGTAATTTTATCTGTACTTTTGCTTCCCCAGACCCACACCAGTAATCCGCTGGATTAAAGAAGGAGGTGAACTGCCAGCCAACCGAACATTTTTTGAAAATTTTAAGAAAACTCTCAAGATTATAGATGTCTCTGAAGCTGACTCTGGGAACTACAAATGTATAGCAAGGAATATATTAGGTTCTACTCATCATGTCATTTCAGTAACTGTGAAAGGTAATACTAAAGTAATCCTTAATTCAAAACTGTCAGAATGCAAGACTGAAATATGCTTGCTAGGATAGTAAATTACAGCTGAAAGGATGGATGATAATGGTAAAAAATAACTGAGGAAATGATCATTAAGCTAACTGAATTCTGCCATCAGATGGACTTTGCTATCTCTAAATTCTGTTTCTCTTTTTATTACGTTACTTTGTCAAGCAACAGGCTAAACTGAGGCTGTACCATAACAGTAAAATAATTCCTTAGCTTGGACCTGTGCTACATTTATTTTAGATCTTTTGATGAACTGTCATCAGACTGCTTCTTTCCTTCATTTTTTTTCTCTTCCCCCACATCCCTTTTTTTCACTTCCTTTTTACTTTCTGTCTTTTCTGCTCTCCGTTCATATAGCCCAGCTTTTTTCTCTTCTCTTTTTCTGTCCATCTTACTCTCCTTTTACTCCCTTAATGAACATTTCTATTTTTCTGTTTCCTTGATGTCTTCCACCCATGCTATTGACTTACAAGTGCTAAAAACACTTGCAATATGTTTGTCCAAATAGAAACTGTAAGTATATTTTGAATGCCAGGAAACAAAAAATTTGGGATGACAGCTAATTAGTCATTTAAATAACCAACTGTATTGCTCACTTTGCATACTAAGTAGCTGTTTATACTGCTCTAGTCCAGCATCACTTTATGGTCGTGTGTAACCTCCTTTTCAAGAACAGAAGTTTTCTGTTTGCATCTATCTGTCAATCCAAAATCTGAAGTTTAATTGCAAGATGTGATAACATATGATATTTGTGGTTATTTTTTGCACCAAAAAGAGATGTTGACATGGATGCATTTTGATCTCTGTGTGTGTTCAACTGTGTTGAACATCTAACCCTACTGAAACCACCCACTGGATGCAGTGAGACCAAAGATTTTACCATTTATAAATTTCACCCTTGACGTGAAATATTTTTGTGTAATCTAGCCTAACTTCAGTTCTAACAGCCCAACTGCTGGGAACATGGATATCTCTGAAATTAATCAAAATACCATTCTAGCCTCTGTAGATGCTATAGTCAGATAAATATTGCCTTCTTTATAAAAGGAAATTTTGATTCAAAACAAGCAGCCCTAAATGAAAGAAAGAACATCTTGTTATTCGTCTCAGAATTTTGAAGTAAAAAGCTACCCCCTTATTTAATGCCGACAATAATTTATTTTAGCCAAAGTATAGTTTACCAGATCATCACTGAATATCAGGTGTACAAAAAAAAAAAAAAAATTACTGTGCAAGTGTATGTCTATACCTATACATACCTTGTTTGAATTATATTATGATTTCCACGATTATGCCTCATGATTTTCTGTACATAATTTTGGAAAATGATTGCTGTTTCTCTCCTAACCTCAGCTGCCCCGTACTGGATAACAGCACCCAGAAACTTGGTCTTATCTCCTGGAGAAGATGGGACATTGATCTGCAGAGCTAACGGCAACCCAAAACCTAGTATAAGCTGGTTAGCAAATGGCGTTCCCATAGCAAGTAAGATGTTTGTTTACCTTACAGGAGGATAATTAAGGAAATATGAGAAATACCTTTTTTTTTTCCAAAAAATATAAATACAGAGCATGCATTTGAATAGTTTTTGCCTGACAGGTAGTACTGAATTATAAATAAAGTGGTACAAATACTGTAGATACTAGATGGAACAGTAAACCGATCCTTTAGTGTGCTTGAGCACACCGGATTTGTGAGCGTACACTTGGTTATCCCATCCGGTGTTCTGCTGGTAGCACCCTTACACAGAGCCATAGCAACAAAGCTGTGCCATGCCCGTTGGAGGGATGTTACTGGGTATCACTTCCTCCATTGTGTTGCTGTGGCAGTCATGTTTGCCAGCTCTCTCATTTGCTGCCCCAGAGCTACACTTAATTTTGCCTAAGAATTGGAAAGGTGACGTAAAAGGTCAAGTCATCACCTCTGTAGATGTTCAGATCACTTTTGCGGGGTTTGCAGTTTCGATCATGCTGAGGCTTTGCAGGCTTCAGCACTAAAAAACAGCAGCAAAACTGACTGGGTGCATCATGAAGTGCCTGAAAAACAGCATGTGCCAAGTAGGTGTCAAAGAAAAGGAATCCCTAAGGCAGCAAAACAGCTGTTTCTGTGTGCATGGGTAAGAAAAGCAACCCAGAATTGATGACTGAGTCACTTAATTGTTGCTCTGCTGTGACTGGTGATGCTGTGTGGCAGACACAAGGTAGCTGCTGTATAAAACACGACTTGGGAAGAACTTGCCGGAGAACATTGCAGTGTGTTGTTGGTTGGTTGTTCACTCAGCAGAGCTGCTTCCATCAAATCCCACTTGGTTTGTCTAGATTTATCCTTCATTTTTCATAAAACAGTATTAAGACAGTCCACTTTGCCCTGTAAGAGATAAGGTACTGCAAAATACTGGTCTATTCTGACCTATGGGATGTATGACTGTAACTTTAAGGAGTGTCAGGAGATGAGAATATAGGAAATACAGTGAGAATATAGGAAATAGCAAAAGGCAGACAAAGACCTTCATTAGATTCAAAATAATAGAAATAGTTGGGATACAAGAGAACTGGAACTAAACTGGAGGGTAAAAATATTCAACTGTGGGGGAAAATTTAAGGGTAAAGTATTTACAGAAGACTTTCTGTTATTCTAATTTCCATTAGGGCATGTGTAATAGCATAGTAGACTGCAGAAGCCAACAGAGTATACCATGGTGTACGGTTGTTGTTGTTTTTTTTTTTTTTTTCTTTTTTACCAAAAAAGTGAAGCAAGGGAAAGTATTGAAACAAACATTTAGCAAAGAACCTCTTTCAGGAATCTTAATTAAATGTAAGCTGAGATTTCTGGCCTGAGATTTCAAACAAGTTTCCATTAGTAAAGTAAGTTATGTAAGCTGACATTAAGCACCATTTCAGAGAGGTCTTTCTTACCTCTTTGTTCACCAAACAATGGTGAGTATTCTAGGAAAATAGGAAAATAACAAAGTAATCTTGTGTACCTATCCTGTTCTTACATTTCTGGATTTCAGATAGTCTCAACATCCTTACAATTTTTATATAGTTGCCATTAATCTTGTTTTGTTCTGTGGACATTTTTGTCTTGCCGATGGTTTAACCCTCCAGTGCTCCTGACTAATAAAGTCTTCTGCAGTTGATTATGTCGTGCACCTTTGCCTTGCACTGCTTCCTTGTCAAAGCTGTGGGAGTTGCTATTAAAATGACAAGTAAATTTTCCATAAAAGCTGTGATATGTCTTGCATTATTGCAGTATTGCAGTATAGCAGTAAAACATTAAGAAATGGTACAGAAGCAGCTGCATGATACCACCAAACTTCCTAAATATGAAGGCAGCATATATTGGCTGGCTGGCCTTGAGAAATCAGTATACAAAATTGTATTCAAGGGAACTCAGGAAAAAATAAGAGACTTGAACAAAATTACCCACTCAACCTCAGCAGGAAAAAAAAAAAAAAAAAAAAGGCAAAGCAAAAGAACACAGCAAATAATAACTGGGTAGCTCAGCTTATGTTAAAGGTCACTTTCACTGTTGAGGAAGAGTGAAGTTTCAGCACCTTAAATATTTAAGTTCAAGTTCACTGGATGCTCCAGAACAGTGAATTTGTCAGAGCATCAAAGAGAGAAAAGTATCATGATCACAGAAACTGCAGTGCTTAAGATTCGGGTGCTTTTGTGTTATTCTGAGTTATCAAAAAGCTGGTCTGGAAACTACCAAGTACAGTGTGCTCTTTTGTTCGCTTGTTACTAAATGACAGAATTGAGCCCCTCTTCCAACTGAATGATTAGTAAATCACTGTAAAAGGAAACTAAAGCAGCTGTTTCAGCTTCAGGGCAGTGCTGAGCGAGCTACACCCATGGCAGTATTTCAAAGAAAAAGAGCTACATTTGAATTTCAAAGCCCTGCTGTCATCATATATCCCACAATGTGCCTCCTGTGGCCCAGTAATCTGTTTGCAATACTTTAATTTTCTATTGGAAAGCACAACTGGGAGATGCTTAATTCTTCCGGTTTTGTTTTTCCATAATAGAGTCAGGCAAGGAAGGGGAATGTTGAAGAAAGAGGTATCCATCTGTATCTCAGTGAAAGCGTGAGGCTTGAATAACAGAAAGGGAAAGAAAAATGGAAAAGGGAAGAAAGATGAAGATCAGATTTATATCAAACTAAAGAAAAAAATTAATATACCTTAAGTATCCATGAAAAAAGTGAAAAGTTCCAGGTTATATTATCCAGCATAAAGAGATACTTTTAAGATTTTAGGTTTCTTTGAAATCATTTAGTTCATTTTCTTCAACAATAATGCTTCGAGGAAAAACTTGCTTTAAATTTAAAGCAAGCTGTTTCAGGCATGCTGGAGCGTTAGGGAGCTAACCTTGTAATATTTACTCATAGGAGTAATTTGAACCCACATGCACAGTCCCATCGAGGTCAATTAGAATTACTTTTGCAAGTAGCAATTGAAAGTTCAGGCCGTGACTCTGCCTTGCCTTGCGCTTCAATTAACACTTCAGTTCTGCATTATTTATACCGCTGCATAATCCGTTGTGTTTTGCTGCTTAGATATTCAGCATGGTTTTACAAAAGGGAAACCATGCATAAAGTATCTCTACTTTTAAAAAAGTAACAACCCAGATTAATTGGGAAGGGGAAGCTCTTTCATAATTGAACTTCAGAAGGACATTGCAAATACTGCACAAAAGACTAATTTATTGGTTCAGTGGTTTACAGTTCATGATAAGCTATTAAATATTAAATACAAACACTTAGATTTAGACAAAGTAGTGCACTGAAAGGCACCGTTTATCTTCTATCAACATGTGCTTCACTTGTTTATATCACATTTCACATTGAATCTTAGTTTCGAGTTAGACTCCATTAGTAATTATACTGAAGTTAAAGGAGAAAAATTAGCTCTTAGTTTTCCTTCTTGAAAGACCTCAATAATCCCTGGCTCAGAGATTCGTCATCTGTCATGCTCTCCATGAATACACACAGGAGCTGCTCACCAGGGCCATAGGAGGGTGGGGGTAAACCTGCTGGATTCCAGTCCTCCAGCGAGACGAATCTGGCCTAGGACGTGTGGTAGACAGGAAAACCTCCGATAAGCAGCTTTATTTATTCTGCATAAAATAGTGAAAGGACAGTTGTGGTTTGTGGAGATAATAACCTGCCATTCCTTTGGTGTTAACCATTGAATCATAGAATCATTTGAGTCGGAAGGGACCTTTAAAGGCCATCTAGTCCAACTCCCCTGCAGTGCACAGGGACAGCTACAGCTGGATCAGGTTGCTCAGAGCCCTGTCCAGGCTGACCAGGGATGAGGCATCCATCTGGGCAACCTGTGCCAGTGCTTCACTACCCTCTGAGTCAAAAACTTGTTCCTTGCATCAAGTCTAAATCTCCCCTCTCTCAGTTTGACCATTTCCCCTAGTCCGATCACAACAGGCCCTGCTAAAGAGTCCTTCTTTCTTGTAGCCCCCCTTTAGATACTGAAGGGCTGCTATCAGGTCTCCCGGGAGCCTTCTCTTCTACAGACTGAACAGCCCCAACTCTCTCAGTCTGTCCTCATATCAAAATCAAAAGCTTGCACTGGATCAAGGATTGCGTGATCCTGGGGAAATATTTTTCTGAGGAGCAAGTGAGATTATCAAGAAAATTAAAAGGGCACTTCTTTGTTCCGTCTCTTCTAGATTTAAGTCTTTGACAGTTCACTGTAGCTGGTAGAGTAAGGCAAAGCTGAATTGCTTAAGTTTCTTGGTCTTCTCTCTTAGTTTCAGTCGTGTATGACCCTGTAGGTTTTCAAGTCTTTCTGATGCACTGTTCTGCCCACTCTTGCTATTTTACTACCAGCTTTTGTCCAATTTTGCTCAATTCTGAAAGTAGAGCCTCAGCCTCTGCTGGGTCAGAACCCACAGCTTTTCTGCGCATACCATGGGAACTGTGTGCATCTGTGCAGAAATACATCTATAACTCTACGTGACCATGGAAGTTCAGCCAAGTAAGGCAAAACATTGGTTAAAACCTCTTTCTTGTTCTTCCTTTCTCCTCTCCTTCCACCCCAAGAAAGGAAGAAGAAAGGATTCTAGTCAATTAATGTTCCCTATATGCGTAATATGGTATTGAGGCAGCATAATCAGGGATCTGGTAGAACAGGACTGTCTTCCATTATGTCCCCTATTTAGGCTCTCAAATGTTATCAGGCAAGTCAACTACAGCCAAAAAGCTGATAACTGGTTTCATGGACCACATAATTTGTGACACACAGAAAACCAGGAGGTGCCTGCATGAAGAAAATGACTTCTTATCAAGCCACCTTGATGACTACACACTGGATCTTCCTCTCAGTTTTCTTGTTTGGCTGCTTGTTAACGTTAGGTCCTGGCTCTGTAGCATTCTGTTGTCATAGATGATCCGTTACAAATGTACAACATTTTACAAATAATTCTTCAAAATTACCATTTCAGTCACTCAGTAGTTAGTTTTAACTGCAGAAAGATCTCTTCATTTTGAGAACACTTTGTTCATGAATTACTCATGAACATGAGTTTTTGGAGAAAGAAGCAAGTAAAGAAAAATGATAGGTTATCTTCAGCAAAAGTTATAACAAAAGCAATCCTCTGATATTGTCAGAACTTGAAAGTCATCACTATACAAGGATCATATGATTCTAAATTCTTATCAGAAAAAAAAAAAAAAACTACAGTCTTTATTTTCTTAATATTTTTCAACAATGACAGGGTCTTCAAAGCTATCTCTGAGGTTAGAGTTGAAATGATGTGTTAAGAGCCAGAACTGACCTCAGGCCACAATTACATTCACTATTATTTGTCCATGAACTTAAGGAAAGAATTATAGTATGAGTAGAACTACTGCAACAAATGTTCAGTATAAAAATCTAAATTAAATACTTGTCTCAGCTTCTCTGAGAAACTAATTGTCTGCTACTGATGGAAAACTCAGCTTTACTAAAGAGATGAAAGAATGACTATGAACTGTAACACTTAAACAACAGACCTTCTGTTCTTACATTGCTATCAGTTTGTGCAGTTCCTGTGTAGTTCTCAACTCTGAAACCATCTTATTCATGCATTAAAAAATATAAAAATTGTTATCTGTAAGGTTTTTCAGCAATCATCTATAGTTACTGTGAATGCATAGAATTACTTGTTGTTCACAACTTTGATTTGCTAAATAAAATGCAGGCATCTAAAGACAATCATGAATCTTCCTGCTCTTTTCGGAAGAGAAATTCTTTGTTCTTACTGTTTTTTTTTGTGACATTTATCTGGGTAAGATTCTTGCTCTTGCCAAAACTGTATGTGTTCCCATTGGGAACACACAGGGAAAGTCAAGCATGTGAGTTTGTTTCTTTCTTCTCCAGCTTGTTTTCAGCCAGAGGGATTCTCAGCTACAGTGTCTGAAGATGACATCAACATTTTCAATATAGAATAGAAACAGTTAGTACACATACCCTACAAACTTGACTGTAATCTACAATATGCTTCTGGGGAAAAAATAAAATAAATAAATAAAAAGATACATTGCCTTAGGTTACGTCATGCAACAATAAAAAATATCTATTTCTGTGCCCTGTGGGACCTAGACCATAAGTTAGCAGAGCTGAGAAGATCTGATGTCAGCTGGATCTCATACTCACTTGGTTGCACTTCAGAATGTGGTAACAGTATAAGGGAGTCCAGTTTCAGGATCTCTGAATTTAACGTTGTTAGCCTTTTTGTGAATAACAGTAATAGCAGTATATACCTCCTTCTCAGCGAGCAATTCCTTATTGTCAATCCATGTTTTTAATCAGGTTATTTTAAAATCACAGAATCACAGAATAGCTGGAAGGAACAGAGGTCATCTAGTCCAACATGTCTCCTCAAAGCAGAGTGTTATCTGCATCAGGTTGCTCCGGACCTGAGCAAAAAAAAAGAATAAATCTCCAAGCAATGTATGTAACTTTTTCCCATTTTACCTAAAACTCAAAGACGTAAGGTAAAGAATTTTAAAATCAGTAGACCAATTTCATGTCTTAATAATTTTTTGCAAAATATGTGTCTTTTTCAAATTCTGTCAGGCTGAAGTTTATATCGTTTACTTGGACTGATAACATTATATTACAGACTGCATCATCATTTGACAGTTGTTCTGATCTTCATTTGTTTAGCTTCCTGAGATTGCACAAATAAATACTGACCAGCAATTAGAATTGATCAGGAAAATTAAATACTTTCATAGAAAATGGTAAAAAATTCTCAACAAAATCTGGAATTTTTCATCCTATTTTAAGCATAATGGTGTGTCTTAACTGCTTCTGTCCTTTAAACATACTAGTAAAAGTAATTGCCTGGGCTGTCAAAATTTTATGAAACAGAATGAGAAAATGCGGACAAAGATGTTCAGGGTGCTGATAACTAACTGTATCTCACAGAGGCCTCACCTTCTCTGTGGAGAGAGAGGCCGTACGTAGCTATACAGTCAAGAAGCTGTCTTGTTTTGCAAAGTGGTGGAGAAATAAAGTGAAAGGCAATCAGGTCTTTCTGCGTGTTCTTAGGCTGAGACTCGGTGATTTTGAGACTGAATGTTGGCTGATACAGAACCAACGCTCAGCTATCCATTACAACAGCAGAAATTCTGTAGCAAGTCCTCACATTCGTATCCTCGGTAGTACACATCCATTTTAAGTACTGTGTAGTTCTTTGCTACTTTGCCTGTCAGTGCCAAATTCAGATCCATCAAACACGTCAAAAGCGTTTTCTCCTTTTCGTGCAGCCATCCTGTAAGGTGACCGCTGTCTTCATAAAGGCAAACAAGCAGCGTCAGAGTGCAGCAGTAGAGCAGCTGCATGATGCAGCACCTAACTTTTAGGGCCTGGTCCTGCAAGATGCAGTATAGTACATGGGCACAGATGTGTGAGAATACGTGTGTCAGAAGACAGTCTGACGGTGCTGGGTAGATGCCTGCCTCAATGCAGTGCTCTTCAGCGTGCAGGCAGCTAGATGAGACAAAAGGAGGCACTGACTAATCTGATACTTCCTTCAGCGTTTTTGGTTTTTGTTTTGTTTTTCTCCTGGCATCCACATCTTGAAATCCTTTTCTTAGAACAGGCTTCTACTTCCTTTCCTTCAAAGAGCTGAAGAGGGATAGCTCTGCTTTTCCTTAAATGCAGCAGCGGGAAGGGAAGACGCTACCCTTCTTTTTACACAACTGTATGGGTGGCTCATTATTTTTAAGATCCAGTTCCTTCTTCAGTCAGAGAGGACTGTGCTAATGGCTTGCATCTCTCTGAGGGGCCCTAGCAAGCCCATGAGCTAGGATGTATGGGAGTGCCTGTGAGGGAGGTGGTTTACCTGCAGAAAATGGTACGAGATTAAGAAATCAGGAGTGAAGGGATGCATGGAGCATGGGGCAGTGGAGCAGCCTCCTGGGGGGATGCAGGAGGCCTTTTTCCTTGTAACGGTGATGTGTATACAGAAAGAACCCCCTTCTCGGGAATGACAGGGCTGCCTGCTGGGCTACTCACCTACGCCACCTGTTTTCAGCCATGAGCCTTTAAATGAACATGTCATGTACATGGGAACATGAAGCAAGGTGGAACACAGAACAAAACAGGAGTAAAGTAAGTGAAGACAAAGAAAAGAAAAAAGATGGTCCAGCAATGCAGTAGCCCAGAGGATAGTTAAGCATTTAAAATTCTTGTAGTACCTTTTTCTTGATTTCAGAACTTTGGAATTTGTGGTAATGATTTGAACTCAAAACTATTCTTGAGGTGTCTGGAAATTGATGTAATTTATATGCAAAATGGCCTCAGAATTCACCCAAGATGGAAATGTCCTTAGGCAGGAGCTCAGGACAGTGGTCCTTTCATCTGGCTTCTTCTCTCTTAAAGAATGTTCAGTAGACTTGAGAAATGTAGGAGAAATTTCTTGATTTTCTTTAAGGTTGAGTACTGAGATATTGTCTGATCAAAAGACTTTGTCACTTACAGAAAATCTATTTTAATTTATTTCATCAATTTTCTTTATTAAACCAAAGAAATCAAAAATAATTTTATATTAAAATGTCTTCTACAAATACACTTATTTTCTCCAATAACATACATTGGTGTCAATTTTGATGATGCAGCCAAACTATGATGTATTTATTTATTCACATATGCACTTATTTTTCATGTTATATAGCAATAATATAACAGCAATATATAATATAGCAATCAGTTCATCAGTGTTTCAATATTGATAATACTTTGATATATTTTTACTCAAATATTGTAAATATTGAGTTTGTGCATTTTTGTGCAGTGTTACAAGCTAATTTTTTCGCTGTTACACCTCTGTAACTCCATCCAGTTGTATCATAACTGACAGATATTGTTATTCAGTTGTATCTCAGAATTTTATTTTCAGTTATATTCTTGATTCTGGGATGCAGGAGCTGTTTGACGGTTCATGCTGCTACAGAATAGCTGAAGAAATCGCACTGTGTAACAGTTACATAAGGGAAAGAGTGCCACCTACTGTATTACTATCACTGCTCTTTGTGAGGACTATTGATTTTGTGCGAAATAATTGTGTTTTACTCTGCGAGAGTTTGAAACTGACTAAGGCTGTTTTTTATATTTGGAGAATTATTTAAGTATTTAAAAACTGATTTGAAAAACTGAAACCTTTAAACTAGAGACTTTAAAGTTCCAATGTCATTCTAACATAATTTTCTTTGGACATTCAGAAATATTTCCTTATTTTTGTAAATATTGCCTGCATTTCCCTGAATCTTATTCTATCTGTATTTTTCCTTGTTATTGTATGTAAAATATTATCTCAGCTTTGCTTCGTTGGGAGAAACAAAACAAAACAAACAAACAAAAAAAAAACCACCACCACCACCAACAATAAAAGCAACAAACACAAAAACCTCTAAAAACAGGAACTCTACCATCTGGAATTAAATGTGTGTTACTTCTTTTCAGAAGTAAGAAACATGCCATGCAATGGCAGTTTAAGAAGAATAACGTTTTTTTTTCTTTACACCAACAGTTGCCCTAGAAGATCCTAGCAGAAAGGTAGACGGTGATACCATTATTTTCTCAGCTGTGCAAGAACGGTCAAGTGCTGTCTATCAGTGCAATGCCTCTAATGAGTATGGATACTTGCTAGCAAATGCATTTGTGAATGTTCTAGGTAAGTAACAAATTTTTATGCTTTTCAGTCTTTCTGGGTATTCAGTTGTCTCCTGCTGCTACACAGATTGTATGCCCAAGCCCTTGTTGAGGTCTTTAGTACGTGGGAATGGACATATTTACAGAGCGTTGTAAAAGCCCAGGGCATAGATGTCTTGGGGTTTTTTTTTGGTAGGATATTCCTGAATTTCCCTTCTACTACTCTTTGGTAAAAAGGATAGTTGTGGAAACTTAGAATAAATTTTCTCTTTTTTTTTTTTTATTTAACATAAGCATAACAAGGCAGGAATTAATATTCCTAAAGTTGATGTCCTTCAGTACACCTTCATTTGTTGTTGGTGTTTTGGGTCATTTAAATATTTATTCTGTTTGCAAACTGCAGTGTAGAACACATTCCATTCCTGCAGTGATCCCAGATTCAGATAATCCCTGAAATAGACACAGCTAAACTCCATCATAAAAAAAGATTGTCTGGAAATTGCTATTGCAAGGGCAGATGGTTATGCATTTGTCATGAAGGCCTCCAAGGATGCATTTGAAGTTATGAGGTTTTGTAGGCTCTCTATTTTCCCACTAAATTTAACAAAGCTAGTAGAAGGATGGCCCCTGAAGACTATCCTGAAGGAACTGGCAGATCCTTTGATTGAGTGACAGTCTTTTAAATTAAAGAACCTCAAAAATGTAGGTGTTTCACCAAAAATACATCTTAGCTTCTTTCTGCCTGGAGATTTGCTTGGAATTATGTAGTTCAGTCTGTTCCCAAGAGTTTCTCTTCATGAAGTATGTTCTGATTTAAATTTTCCAATTGAAATCACTGGTATTAGAGCCCATCCCTATTTGTAGTGAACAGGAAACAAGCGGGTTTTTTTCAGACAAAAATTTTGTTACATTAATGTTTCCTTGGGCTGCTAGTGGTAGAATATAATTGGACCTAGGCTGAGAGTAGAAATCACACACAAAAAGGCTGTTAATGGATACTTCTTTAGGCCCTTCTTGATGTCTTCATATTTTGTATGTGTATCTTTGTATCTATATCCAGATATCCTCATCCAGATATCTTTATCTTTTCAGCTGAGCCACCAAGAATTCTAACTCCTGCTAATAAACTGTATCAAGTCATCGCAGATAGTCCTGCATTAATAGACTGTGCTTATTTTGGTTCACCTAAGCCTGAAATTGAATGGTAGGTTGTAGTTGTTGTGTTTAAATTATGTAAAAGGTCCTGTTATATCTATGGAAACAGACATTAATTATACTTGACATAGCAATGTATTTAAGTTTAAAGTTTAAACTTAAATTTAAACTCCAAGTTTAAATTTCATTATGTGATGCTGTCTGTATTTGCTACTGTAGTAGTTACAAGGTTGTATTTACTGATAATGAAAACGGTAGAATTTAAGTATGGTGTTGGATAACGGTATTACCTTTCATATAAAGGTTTAAGGGAGTGAAAGGTAGCATCTTGCGTGGAAATGAATACGTTTTCCATGATAATGGAACCTTGGAAATTCCAGTGGCTCAGAAGGATAGTATTGGCACATACACATGTGTTGCAAGGAATAAATTGGGAAAGACACAAAATGAAGTACATTTGGAAGTTAAAGGTAAGAAAAGAATCATTCTTTTATCACCGAATACTGTAGAAATTAAGACATTCTAAATATCTAATAGTCATTTTAAATTTAAATTTCAGACCCAACGATGATAATTAAACAGCCAGAATACAAAGTGATTCAGAGATCTGGCCAAGTTTCATTTGAGTGTATAATAAAACATGATCCTACCTTAATACCAACAGTCAT
>VXAV01004452.1:74490-103941 GCA_013399715.1 Alectura lathami
TAACACTGAGACATGGGCTTGAATTCTGGCCTGTAACTGAATATTGTTCCATTTCCTTGTTAGTGTGCTTTCCAGTCCAGTGCAGTCTCTTGTCAGCTCTTGTCAGCCAAGCAAGGCTCCAATATTGCTCAGAGGACACCAGCGCAGGCATGTTCCCAGCTGACATTCTCTGTTTTTTGTAAAGGGGAGAGTTTGCACTGTGTTACCTGGACTTGGGGTTTAATGAGCTTGGACAGTCAGTGCTCCATTGAAAATCGAGTTCTCTTAAAGACCTATCTCCTCTAAGGAGAGGTGGAAATCTTTATGGGGCTTTAAGACTTTCACACTTCTGTGTGTAAAGCTGTTCATGCATCGTGTCCTCACTGAAAGCAAGTCCACAGACCTTGCATAGTGGATATGGGTGAAATGTGCCATGGGAGGTGATACACTGAACAGAGAGGTCTTTATAGAATCATAGACTATCCCAAGTTGGAAGGGACCCACAAGGATCGAGTCCAGCTCCCTAATATAATCTGGTCCTAATAAAAAGTATCTGCTAAACTGAGATCTGAAGTACTGTTGAGCCTTAAAAAAACTGACATCTCATGAAGCCAGAAAGAAAAGGTACTGTATGAGGAAGCCTTCTGCATATGACATTCCTCATTCATGTGGGAAGATGATCTGTTTCTGTTTCTCAACTAGAGAGAGACCTACTGGGTAGCTCTTCATTGAGTTTTAAAGTCTTGGGTTTGGGGGCTGGAGGAGGAGCAAGAATGAAGATATGGTTCAATGGATGTCCATCTTCTTCCCCTTCTTGTCTTCTTCTATCTGTAGCCCACATCCCCAGCTCCTCTCACCTTTCCCACTTTCTCCAAACAGCAGTTGCCTTAGGATTTTTTTTTTTTTTTTTTCCAAATAGGAAAGTAGTTGTTTTCCAAACAGTACAGCAGAAAATAAATTTCACATGGAAAATCCTCCTAATGTGTTGGAGACTAGCAGGAGGGTTCCAGCCAACAAACCATAATTTGTTTAGGCAGATAATTTCTGCCTTCACTAGTGGCTGTAGTGTTTCCTGTGTGGTTTGCTCATCATTTACTTTATTTTCTAGCTAGGGTCAGCGTTTGGAGAGAAACAGTGCCAAGGAAAGGCTTCCCAATTGCCTTGTGTTAAGTCCTCACTAATGCTAAATTATGGCAATCATGATAAATTGTAGGATGAGGTATGGATTTGAGGAGAGGAAGAAAACATTATGCTTAATAAGGCTNAATGGGTGTGCATTAGCTAATGAGTATTGGCTTTTTATTCATTTCAATAATCCAGTCTAAGTGTTTGTGTGAATTATAATTTGCAGTTTCATTTCAGCAGTTTAATTAATGTAAAATGGTTGAAAATAGTTATGAAATTTGTGATAAACAATATAGTATGTGTACATGTTTTGCAAAGTAGTTGCTAAGCCTACATGTTGAACTAAGTTGGCAGAATTCTCATACATTCAAAAGTAAGGTCTGTGCACTTATACTTGGAAACATTTTAAATACTGAAAATGTTCACAAAATATTTTGTGTGTCACTGTTTTTCTTAATACTAATTTTCACAATGGGTGTTATTCCTTAATTAATAAATGATGTATACTCTCTGATCTTTATTTTAATTTATATAACATTTTAGTACAAGAAAACATCTCAATATTTTTCTTCTTCTATTCTCCAGCAATGGCGAGTCGGCAGGTAGACATTGCTACTCAAGGATGGTTCATTGGCCTTATGTGTGCTGTTGCGCTTCTTATCTTGATTTTACTGATTGTTTGCTTCATAAGGAGGAATAAGGGTGGCAAATATCCAGGTATGGTAAATAACAATAAGAGTAAAACTTATCTGCTGGTAATCAATTCATTAAGACAGATCTCAGGTTTACTGGGGAAATTACATTTGCTGCTAGTTTACATTGACATCGAGTGCATGGTAAATCAGTCCTGTCATTTGTAGGCTTGTTGAAAGCAATCTGTCTGATGGAAGAAAACCAAACCCTTTAAGCATAAGAAGAGTGTCTTCCTCATCCATGGAGGGTTATATTACCCTACATTACCACTTTAGGGAGAGTTGAGCTTTGTTTGAGATACTTGGCTGTCCTGCTAGGACTGCACAGCCCACGCTCTGAAGTGTGGTGTTGTGACTCACTCAAATGAGCTGAGTTATAAATGAGTTGATCAGAAGGTCTTGTCATGTTACTTTAATGCCCTGGGAATGTAGCATATTGCAGGGGAGATCCTTTCTTACAGTATCTTCTTTCAAATACTTTACTGTCCTCAGAATCTGCCTTCTTCAGTCTCAGTATTTTTGCATCTAAATTTCAACACCCATTGTCCAGTTAAGGTGTTTTGGAAAATTCCTAGATTCCTGAATGCTTATGAAGTTGACTAAAGCTTGAAGTTCATCTCTTTAATTTGGACAAGAAAAAGCTGAATGCACTTACAAAAGTACAAAAAATAAAGTCCATACTATGTTTCTCCCGCTTTTGAAAACGTGTCAGGGAACTAGCTTTTTCTCTTCATAAGCAAATCTTTAAAGCTGAGCTTAGCATAACAGATTATTTTTACAGGAAAATCAAATCACCTTGTTAAGTACAAGAATCCTTCTCTGCCCAATTTAACTTTTTCATTGATTTATGGAGAAAGTAAAGATTTGTAGTAACAGCAAAGATGAAGTGAGAGAAGCTTCTGTCCTAATATCTCACAACCATGGAGAAAAGACAGATGATTAAGGAACAGAGTGTTACGTGTGGGTAGCATGACAGGCTGAAGACATCATCTTAGTTTTTCTCCTAATATTTGGGAAAACGATATTTAGGAAAAATAATATTTTTTAGAGAAAATGATATTGGAGAGGATATAGTGACCGTTAGTGGATATAATCGAAAAAAATAAGAAGTAGAGTGAAACAAGATAAGTGACAAAATGTATAGTGGAGGAGAACTTGGAGTGAGCCACCATCTAGAAAAGGGTAAAAGCGTAAAAGTGAAGGAGGCAGTTGGATGCTGAGGATATCATTACTTTTTGGAAGTCTTTGCTATGCCCTTCTTGGCTACATGCTTCTGGAATTTTACCGCATGGAAGGCAGTGACTCTTTTAGGCGCACATATGTAAACATACATACATACACATATGGATGTATGCCCTGACAAGATGTGGCAGACCATGACTCTGTATGATTGGATTTCCAGAGTGAATATGTGCGCTTGTTTGTAATAGTAACTCTAGTGCTAATTGTATTTCCTGCCTCACTGCAAATGCACTGTGCCACCAATGAAATGACAAAGCACAGTCATTAACTCTTTTTTGTCTCAATTCTAGCATGTCATCTTCAGATTACCAATGGTTATGAAAAAGTAGTCTGTTATTTCACCTCTAGTGGCACAATACGAATGCCCCCAGCTGTCCCTCTTAATCATGGCCCCGTTTCCGAAAACCAACAAAATAGAACCGGAGTCCTATTCCATTATTCCTAGCTGGAGTATGATTTCAGTATGAAATTATAGCAGCCAGATATATTTCGCAGTGTTGTGCATTACCACAATCAGGAATGATTCATATCATCTTAAATAACAGCATACAAACGGAATGTGGAAATTATCAGAATAAGAGATTGTATTTTGGATTGTATAACTGTGTCTGCTAAACAGGGGAAGGGTTTGAATAACAGCCGGAAGACCAGAAATGAAAAGGCAAAGGGAAGAACCATAAGGAAGATAATTCTTCCTAAATATAAAAAACATATTATTTTACTCTGTCAACAATCTTAATTTATAGGAACATATGTATTCTATAAACATCCATCTGCTCAGGTACCAGCAGGTTTCTGTGCTACATAGTTGTACAGGGATAAATTACATGCAATGATTAATGCAAGATGCGTGGATGCTTACCAGTGAACGGTGGCAAGATTACTAAACCTGTAACAGGGATGTGCAAGAGATGTGATTGTCCTAAATTTAGGCTCCAGTCTAGGTGGTTTTGCTTTGCTTTTGGTCATGATATAGAAAAGAAAGGAAAGAAGGAATGAACAGCCCAAACCCATTTTTTCCAATATCAATATTTTTTAAATGCTATTTAAAATTTCCTGGAGACTCTGTTACATTACCTTTACTGTATTGTTAGTGCATTACATGAAAGCAGAAGGAAACTAACAGTGAACACAAGCAAATCTGATTCAGTTTTGTCAGTTGGTGTGAGGGGAATATCAAGAGGCAATATGGAGCATGGATAAGTAAAACTAAATTGTTCAGATTTCAGTAAACAATAACGGCTAATAACATGAGTGAAGAAAGTATGTTAATAAAAATTTTAACATATCTTTAGTTTGAAAGGAAGAAAAATTTTTACTAGTGCAGAATGACACAGTATTTTGTACTTGAGTGAAGATAAAATTCTGTAACTGATTAACAGATCTTTTCTTTCAAAAGAAAACATGTAACAATCTAAGGCCTCAGTTCAAAAAATGATTTTTATTCAAACCACATTCCTGCCAAATGTGATCATTTTGAGAAATTAGGATCTTAATGTTTCTAGTCTTGCAGTTTAGTGATAAAAGTTACTATTTCAAATATTTCAGTGAAGGAAAAGGAGGATGCACATGCTGATCCTGAAATACAGCCTATGAAGGAAGACGATGGAACATTTGGTGAATACAGGTGAGCAACTGATGTGGTTTGTCTTGTTCAATCTTCATATCACACATAATTTATATAATATCACACTAATTCAAAATTCATTTTCAGTGTTGAAAAAGATTATGCTTCCCTTGTTTTAAAGAGCTATATATAGCATTTCAACAACACTATTAGAAAAAAAAAAAAATTAACATGTAAGATTTATGAACTGAGAGTTTAGAATCAGCCACTAAAGCAAGTTGAAGCCCCGGTTCAAACATGATTGTCTCAAAGTGAGGAATCTTTTTTTACAAACCCGTGTTTCAGGTAATTGAAATATCAGACAGAGTGTACTTTTGTCCTTTCAGTTAGGGTACATTTGACATTATGTTTTTTGAAAATACGTTTCCAGCTGAAGCGTAATAAAGACAATCTTGTGTTCCACTGGCTGGAAAACAAGTGCATTTGAAGTGGCACCCAATACTAACACATAATCCAATAACAAGGAAGCAACATTAAACACGGAGGTGAGGGAATGTCCTGCTAAAAAAAAAAAAAAAATAGATCTTCCTATCATGTATCTCAGTGCAAGAAATGGAGAAAGCAGCTTCAAAGCATGCAACACTGCTCTTATTCCTGACTCTCTTCCTTTATTGTAAAACTGCTCTACCTGAATCTCCTGACATCACAAAAAGCATGCTTTGGCAATTGTTCATATAACAGTTATGAGCATAGTTTACTAAAAAAACAGCATTTTATTTGGTGTTTTTAAACCATTATTTTAGAAATAACATTCTTAATTTCTAAATATGCCTATGCCATCATATTTTACTTGGGTATTATAATGCATTTTGCAGTGTATTCCTATGTCAAAAAGATTGTAAAAACCCTTTATTATTTAGAAGATGTGAAATTTACACATGGACATAGAACAGTTTTTGCAAGAAGGATTGGCTTTGTTGCTGTAGCTTTCTCATGTAAGGGAAATGTGCATCTGGATCTTACTGGAATAGATTTCCAATTCTGAATGCCAAAGAGCAGTTTCTGTTTCTCATTTATTACAGTGTTAAGTGCATGTGTATTTATTAGCTTTAGCTGATAAAAAGAGTAGTGTAAAGCAGTGTTTAGAAGTGTATGTAAATAAGTACTGTATAAATTTTCCTGTGCAGTCCAGTTTGCATTCTCATTTATCGCTCTTCTGCTTTTCTGTACTTGGAAATTGCAGCAGCAGAAACTGGCCTTTGTACATAATTGTACAAATGATGTGACTTGAATATGTGTTTTCTCACGTCTAGACTAAAATTATTCAGGTCTGCTTTCATGTGTGACCTGTAGCATGATTTGAATTTCTGTCCTGATTTCAGAGGCTTAAGTTAAACTATAGACTCATCTGGTGCTTTATTAAATGATTTTATAATGCATTTATCAACCACTTGTCTGGTGAAAATGAACAGTTGCATGCCTAGCTTTCAGACTTGTTCATATGCTCATCCTATTTACCATGCAAAAACTCCTTTCTAAATTTTTTTTTTTTTTTTTTTTTTTGTAATTAGTCTATATTGGGCTTTCCTCTTTTTTCCTTAGAGACAGGGCAGCAGCAGCAACCAGTCAGATTACAGAAGATATCTTGGCACCCTCTCTGCAGCCCAACATCCCTGCAGTCACTCAGTTCCCAGTTTGTCTGTCTCACATGGCACTGGTCATGATGCAGAGCTTTTTTGAGGAAAAAGGGCATAGGGTTGCTCTTGAACAAAAAAGTAATTTTTGAAAGGTCTAGAAATTCGAGTATTTTGAACTTTTTTCATCACTTCAGGTCCATGTCTCCTTGGACAGGAAAGAAAATGGACAAGGAAAAGGAAAGAAAAGGTAGCTGTGCCAGTTCTCCTGAAGCAGACCCTGTCTGTACCAAAGCAAAGTCTGTGAGATCTGACAGACTCAACTTCTTCAAAAGGTCAGGGGATCAATACTCCAACACCCGATCAGAGACCTCCTACACCACAAGGAGGGCTAGGCAGTCTTCAGAACTTACAAGGGTTAGTTCTGTCTCTGCTTCCCTCTGCCAAGAGGAAAAGAGGAGGTCAGACGAATGGAAGTACAGGCATGGCTCTAGGCGCCATGCTTCTGAGCAACAGATAACGGGTTTGGAGGAGGGCTCAGATTCTCAGGCAGGACAGCCACCCCCTTTCCGTCAGCCCCTCATCTGCAACTCAATTCGTGGCTCACTGGCAAGGCAGCATTCTTCTCTCCAGCACCGGTTCAGCCAGACCCCAGACTACAGCTCAGATTCAGACGACATTCAGAGCTTCTACCACAGGAAGGTAAGACCTTCTGCTACTACTCATTTCTCTGAATCTGAAAGGAATTCATTAATGAAAGCTGTAATTCTGCCTGAGCTAGCTACTGTCTTAAAGGATACACTGACAGCAGTCAGACAAAGTATAACGTCTGTGGCACAGGCGAGGTCCCAGTCAGTAAAGCATCCCAGGGTACCAATCACAGAAGTTCCAGTGGTTCCTCTAGAAGCAGCTGGGAGCTGTTCCCAAAATTTTGAACCTGACTATGTGGACAGTTTAAAAGATCAAAAAGCTTCTGGGATGGAGAAAGCCGAGGTTGATACGGCTTTGGAGGTTGAGTCATCCCCTGAAGACGAGGAGGTGTCATCTGAATCCTCTGCAGAAGAGCAAGAAGGACCAGAGGCTGTGCGTAAGTTTGACATGGAGAATCAGAATTACCTGTTCAAGCACATTAAAAGAGTGTTAATGCTGAAAAATTCCAAATGTGAATGCCCTTCAGAAGAAATGCCTACCTTATCTGAAGAAGACAAGGTGGATAATGCACTGCCTATCCATTCAGCAGTGGAAAATCTTGTCAGTAGGATTTGGGGTAATCCAGAGGCAAAACACGAAGCACCAGAAATCCTCCGTAAGCTGTATCCTCTCCCAGCGGATAAAGCTTCTTTGTGGGGCACCTTGCCTAAGGTAGACAGGGCACTGGTTGCTGGTGAGTCTGTCCTTTCAATTCCTGCTAATATGGATGCTCTCCCTAAAGATCCTACTGATAGAAAGATTGAGGAAGCAATTAAAAGATCTTTCAAGCTGGTTGCAGCCCAGCTTGGAGTATCTATCTACTGCACCTATGCTTCTAGAGCATTACTGATATGGCTGGAGGAAGAACAAGCCAGAGTCAAAAGAAAATGGGTCCCATCTGGTGCCATACAGAGGAAACGCAGGCTGTGTAAACTCACAGCTAATTTTATTCATGATGCAGCTGAGGATTCTCTTAGACTCACAGTTAAAAATATGGCATGCCTCACAGTAGCCTGGAGAGCTATATGGCTGCGTCCTTGGACCTCATCACTAGATCTCAGTTGTCAGCTGCTGTCTTTGCCATACACAGGTGGCAAGCTGTTTGGTGAATCCTTGGTCCAGATCATGAAAGACTTCGCAGAACACAAACATTCCTTACAGCAGATGAAAAAAAAAAGTTCTCTCGGAAGCTCTTCCTCTTCATTTTCTTATCCTCACAGGTCCCTGAGTTCCTTCCGTTCTCCTCCAAAGTTTAAAGGAGGGAAGGGAAAATATAAGGTCTCACAATCATTTCATGCCAACTATGAAAGGACATCTCATTTTCAGAGAGGCGCCAGACCATCAAGAGCAACCTTCTAAGAACGTAGACAAGCTTCCTTTCTCAGGAAATGGGAAGACTGAAATTTATACTGAATAGACTTAAATATTTCTGGACAAGTAAAGCCAATGCTTTACAACAAATTTGTTGTTTCAAAATATGACTTAAATTATAAAATGACTTAAATCTTAATTACTAATTATAATTTTCTATAGAATTCATAGCTCTTATGTTTAAGAGAGGTTTTTGTCACATTCAGCTTCTAGGCTTCCCAGTATTCTTGGGATGGCTTGGACTTGTTTGAAATTTTGCACTCTTCAGTGGTGTTTCTTGTTCTAAGAACACACCTTCTGCAGAACCTGCCAACACCAGATTTTTTCTGCCATACTGATCTAATGGAGGAAATAATGCTCTAGGAAATGTAGATGGTTTCAGTACTCTGTATAAAGGAAGAACCAACAGGACAAGGCATCTGCAGTAGTAGGACTGCTAGTGTGGTTACACAGGAGATTTGCACATTTTGTTGAATTCCTTTGCCTCATTTCTTCAACATTTTGGCACAAAAACGTTTTCCTAGAAATTCCTAGCTATGCTATGAGAGCCCTTCTGGAAATGTTTGATGGAGAGTTCTGAGACTGACAGATAATTTATTAGTCTTCCTGCTTTTTCTAGGTTCATAACATGAGGATGTAGTTTGTAAATACAACAGTATTTTTTTCTGCTACACTTATAGAAGGTCTTTTTTTTTTTTTTTTTTAACCTGTTGCCAGAAGCTTAATCTGCCATGTTTTGCAGCTTCTGCCAACATTAAAGATTACAGACATGCTAAAGAATGTCTTCTCAGAGAAAAAAAAAAAAAAGTGCATTTGTCTTAGCTAGATTAGAAATAGTAAAAAGTTTTGAAATCTGAATTGTTACAGGTGCATAAGTGTGTAGGGAATGTATCGTCTGCACAGTCCTCAGGACCCCTGTCAATTTAGGAGCGTGAGCAGAAACCCATTAGGTACTGGGGCAGAGTTTCTCCTGGAGTCTTCAGGAAAGCCACGATTTAAGGTGCTTCTGTGCCTCTGTGTGGCTGCTTATGCTTAAATATTTCTGGGCTGTTGACCTGAAGGCACAGAAAAAGAAATTCACTGTTCTTCTTTCTGCATCCAGTAGCCCAGAATGCTTTACCCATTTTGTTTGTTTTGTGTTACCTTTCCTCTGACAGCTGTGCTATAAGGAAAAGGAGTATATTGCTAACCATGTATTGAGTTGTTTTGCATGTCCATGAATGTGGCAAAGTTTAGTGGGAACTAGTTGCCTGCTGGACTGCAGAGGCACCGTAATACTGTCTTCCCCATTCTGACTGGTTGCTGCATGTGCCCATATCTAAGGAAGAAAAGTTGAAAGAAGAAAGGAGATTTCAAGGTACATATTTCTTTCAATAACTGATGACCTTGTGAAATGGAAGTACTTTTTTTTGTAAAAAATAAGCTTGTACTTTGTATTTACACATTATTGTTACCTCCATAGTTTGTCTCTCAATCACTAGCAGCAAGTTTGCTGTGGGCTTCATTAAACTAAGAGGGAAAGATGCATGCATTCATATATTAGCCATCATTTATGAAAAATATTCAAAGGTTTAAGAGTCTGCTTTAATATCAAATGTACTGTTCTTACTGAAAGGGCATGAAGTGTGTGGTACATGTTGGTACATATCAAAATGACTGGTGCATTTCAGTCTTTATTGAGAAACTTTCATCCTTAAAAGCTGGTAGTATGAGTTATTTATAAGACAACAAACAAAAAAAGTATCCTTAGGTTTCACTTTCATGGTCCTCTGATCTAAATATAAAATTCATGCACATTCTTATCTCTTGTTCTGTTCCTTCCCAATACTTGTTGTCTCACTGTTAAATGTAGGCACTACATACATTACACATTTCAAAATACTTCTCAAATTTTCCACTGTAATTTTAGTTAACTCAACTCGTACTTTATTTTTCATTTCAGAATATTACACTAAATAAATTTCAAAGTCAGCAAGCAAAAGCACAAACAAAAACTAAAAGAAAGTATGATCTATTCTGGTTGTATTTTGGCATAGTTTTATGAACAATCATAAAAAAGATTAGCAAATCTTGTAGATACTGTATCAAATTTTCTGACATTAATGTGTTTTTTTTTATATATTCTAAAGCCTAAAGTGTCGTATAACTCTTTGGACATCAGTATTCATAATGAGACAACTCAGTGGCTCTTCTAGTTTGCTTCTTGGCAGCACACAGAAAACCCATCCATTTCCCCAGAGCACTAGTGTCCCTTCTCTGTTTTGCACCAGGGTCCCTTCTCTGTTTTGTTACAAAAGTGCTGTCTGAAATATTGGTGTCTTCACTGTTTTTTTTCTCTCAAGGTACCATTCAATGTGTACCATCCAATCAAGGTACCATTCAATGTGTTTTCTTTTCCTGAACAAGGAGTGGAAAGCACCTTGGATAATCCCATTTCTTTTTTCACTGCCAGAGATTTGGCAGAACTTCTGGATTTTTATGATGCAAAAAGGAGGAAATCCCCAAGTTCAGGTTTGGTTTTGCATCTGCTATAACTCTGCTCTCGTGCCAGCACCCTGCAGGTACACTCCTGGGTAAATCTGCAGTTTTGTTTGGTTTTAATTATAGAGACCATAGAATCTGTATCCTTACTGAAATATAGAACAGTCACAGACCCAATGCAATCAGCTGTGTAAGTGTTTCTTTATTGGTTGGCTTATCAATAAATTTTGTTTACAAAAATGCAAGAAAAAAAAAAGAGCAACACAAAGGAAAAGTTCCCATACCCAGATTTATCCAAGCTACTAATTAAAAGTCAGCTTTTTGTTGGATTAAGCACAAAAATGTCTTAAATGTGAATATTTTCAATACAGTGATGGTGTATCATTTATTTATTTACTTTATACTTCCAGCCTAGTGAATTACACTGGGTAGGGTCACACTTCAGAATATGTGCAGTTTCTTGGCCAGTTGGAATGCTTTCTAAATTTGTTTTCATTCCTATATGTTACAGAGTAAGCAATTATGAAGCAATGTTCTCTGCTAAATGCTGTTATCCAGAAGTCATTAAACACTGTGGGTCATTTCCTCTGGGAGAAGGACCTGGTACTATTTCAGTGTGAGGGTCTGGTCTTCGTTGCTTCTGTATAGCTTGTGTTAATGACTCTGTTGCCGTCAGATGAGGGCAATGAAGAAACTACTTTGCTATCTGATAAGAGACTTACACTGAGGATTTGTAAATAATAACATATAGTGTTAATATGTCTGCAGTGAGAACAGAGGATCAATGGTCAGATATTTATCCTAATGCCAAGTACACAGCAATAACTGAAACCAAAGTGAGGCCAATACAGTCAAGTTTAGAGGTGTGGTCTTTGTACATTTTAATTTTAACATGAAGATTTTCTTACATGTTAATGAGATAGATATTCCTATTTCTTCTGTGTATGCACAGAAAAATAAAATCTCTGGTATGCCTTTTTTATTTTTATTTTTTAAGTTGTATGCATATTAGAGGTGTACTTCTTTTAGAATGTGAAAACTTAGAATCTTTCGAAGTCAGAACAGGGTGATGAGATGAGGAGTACCAGGTTGATGGAAAATTCATGTGTTGTTTTTTTTTTTTGCAATACAGAAATTCTTCTCAATAGGGCATTTATCAGCTAATAATATAATCTGTGACCTTGCTTTGATTTCTGTGGATGTTCAGAGATATTCAGTAGAAAAAGAAAAGCAAATACATTGCTGGACAAGCTAAGGTACTTGTTGTTAGGAATTACACAGTTAAAATAATTTACTAAGTACCTATTCAGTCTAATAATGTGGATTTTTTTAATATATTTTTTAATTCCTTGATATTCTACATGTTTCTTTATATTTTCCATAAATTGGAAGTCATTAAATTAAAATATATATATATCATAGAATCATAGAATGGTTTGAGTTAGAAGTTGCCTTGAAGCCCATCTCGTTCCAACCCCCTGCCAGGGGCAGGGACACCTCCCACCAGACCAGGTTGCTCAGAGCCCCATCCAGCCTGGCCTTGAACACTGCCAGGGAGGAGGCATCCACAGCCTCTCTGGGCAACCTGTGCCAGTGTCTCACCTCCCTCACACTAAACAATTTCTTCCTAACATCTAGCCTAAATATCCCCTGTACCAGTTTGTGGCCATTACCCCTTGCCCTATCGCTACCTGCCCTTCTAAAGAGTCCCTCCCCAGCTCTCCTGTAGGCCCCCATCAGGTACTGGTTTGTTGCCTATGTAAACAAAACAAACATGCTTTGTTGTGGACAAGGTTTAAGACAATTGCACCCAAAAATGCAGCTGCCAATAGTATTTTTTAGTTAGAAATTTTTTTGAGGTGCTGCTGAAATCTTCATCTTGAAACTGGAGTGCAGAATTAGGGATTCTGAAAGGAGCCCAACTATATCTACTTCACAAAATACAGACTTACTACAGCTACAGGTTTATTTGGGGGTGCTGATGGCACTGCAGTTTTTCCACTGACAAGGGAGAGGCTGCAGTACTTTGCTAAAGGGATCTTTCCTCCCTGCCTTTCTTTCCTTTCCTTTTTCTGTTGTGCTCCAGATCATCACTGTCATTGCCTGAACGTGTTATCAGTTATGGATTAAGATAGAGAGGTTATTCTGATAAGTAATGAAAAACCTAAGCATGCTCTTAACTGCTCAGTTGTAGCTACTGTAAGCTGAATTTGTTGCTTTACCTGTATACAGTAAATGTTTAGCAATTTTAAAAGCAAATTTTATTGATAAAATACTGATCACTATCAGGATATGGACTTTGCTTTTCTTCTTAGGCTATTTTCATTTGTTTCTTCTGCACCCTTTTAATGGAATATGTAGGTCTCTTGAAAGGTAAGACTGAAAATTGTAAGTCTGGCCTGCATTATGTAACAAATTATTTGAAATGCAGCACTTTTATTTTCTTTTGTACTAGTAAAGAAAATCAGTATATTCCATTTAACCAAATTCATTCTTCATTTGTGTTGAAGGAGTCAAAGAAATTAAGAAGTTTAACAGACTAACTTCACAGCACATCAGAAGCTTGTTACATTGAAGAACAAACAAATTTTTTTTATAACTTTACAAAACCCTTTTTAATGCTTGCAGTTGCATCTAAATTGCTTCCAAGCCAAGGGCACAGATCTTACTGAAAAGTCATGCACGATGAAAAGAAAAAAAAAAAAAAAAGAAACCACAAAACCCCCGCCCTGCACTGAAGACATTCTCTGTTTAAACCATTACTACACCATGTATTCATGTCACCTGCATCATGTTGATTTGCCTCTACAATGCGATGTGGGTTTACTGAAGGATTATAGGGCTGCACACGTGCTTCTTATAAAGTCTGCATGCATGGCTGGCGTTGCCTTGCCAAATGGAACAGCAGTTAATTCCTTTTGTTTGTTTGTTTGTGTCTCCAGTGATGCAGAGGACCATAAACCTCTGAAAAAAGGAAGCCGGACGCCTTCAGACAGAACTGTGAAAAAAGAAGACAGTGATGATAGTTTAGTTGACTATGGAGAAGGTGTAAATGGCCAGTTCAATGAGGATGGCTCCTTTATTGGACAGTACAGTGGTAAAAAAGAGAAAGAACCTGCAGAAGGAAATGAAAGTTCTGAGGCTCCTTCTCCTGTAAATGCCATGAATTCATTTGTGTAATCAAAGAACTCGATCCCCTTGTGTCTTCTGTTTGTTCAAAGCACTTGTACGTCCTCCTTCTCATACTATGAACATGCAGGTAACAAAGCTCCTCACCTCAAAATGTTTATGCTATGAGAATGTGCCGGTCAGTACAGTTACACGGTATAACAACACATCAAGTGGTATGTTAGTATGAGGCAAAGTATGACATTCAAATTTTGTCTGAAACTTGGGATTTCTTACTTTTTTAAAGGAACTGACACAAAAAAATAACATTGACTTATAATTTTGTTTCCTGTTGAAAATATGGTATAATGCATGAAAAAAGATGCTACACAATTCACAATCTCGTGTACACTGTAAGAACATGGTTGGGCAGTTTGTTGTGCAGTCCCCAGCTGAATCCCTGGGTATGAATTCCATTTTCATTGTCAGAGTGTTATAGTAGTATTATATAGAACTTCAATGTCTTTGTGGACATTGTTGTGAAATTGGTGACTTAATGTCTAGCTATCATATGTCTTTTTGCAAGACGGTTAGGAACAGTATGTACAGTATATAATTGCTAAATGATTTGAGTATGACACTTGCATTTGCTGATGCTTAATGAGACCCTATTATCTGCTCTTTGCTCCTATTACTTTATAGCCTTTTTAATCTATCAAGTATTACAGCAGTACAGTGTTCTATTTTTTACATCAAAGCACATTGGATTGATTTTAGGGTATAAAGGATACGCATTGCAATGCATTTTGGAATTTGTACAGTCACTGAAAGAAAAACTTTAAAATGAGAGAAAATACTCCAGAAAACACAGGGCAAAATTCATTCAGTGCCTTTATACAATATGCATTCCATAATGCACTGTACTATGAAATCAGCTGGTGCAGTAACCTGTGATTAGCTATCATTGCCGTAAAGGAAAAATGTAAAACAGAAAAGCATTATGAAACTGTTGTGCTAAAACTGGAAGGCTTAAAATGTTTTAGATTACAGAAAGGAGAAGATGAGGTTTTTTCCTTTAAAAAGAAAATAAACAGTTTCTAGATACTTACAGCACAACATGTTTTCATGGCCTTAGAAGATTTATTTAAAACGAACAAGCAAGCAGAACCAGAATTAAGTAATTTACTAACACAGCCAGGCATAAGCTCTTGTAAAAGAAACAGTTACAAACCACACCAGACTACACCAGCAAGAGTGCATTTCCCCCTGTGTCGTGGCCTGATCGGTGCGGCAGCTTTGGAACGACCTACATCCCGAAGCAGCCTGGGGTTACCGCTCACAACCGCAGAATCCAATCTGACAAGTGCTCCTATGGTTTAGTGGTAAAGGATTACCATTCTCAGTTACAAAATTATTTTCTCACATACTATATCAATCAAGTGTTTACCTCCAAATATAAATTTTTATAACAACCTATGGTTGAAGGAATGCTCAGTTTCATTTGCCAATAAATTGGTTTTTCATAACTTGCATCAAGTTTAATTTTAAGTAAGCTTTTTATATGTAGATATTCTGTTGAATTTGTAAATACACTTAAAGCGTAGGTGCTATATGCTTCTAGGTGTTACAAACAAAACAAGAAAGCTTATGTTGTACTGTGTAAGAAGTACTGTAGCCAATGGTGTGCATGGTATTTTAAAGCATCTACTTATATATAATTTTTTTTTTTTTTTTGCTGTGAAAACAAAATAGTGAACTGTTCTGCTTTTTTACTGCAGATTCCTAATTGAACCTTTCAGAGCTTTTGCCAGTGCATTACTTCTGACCACAGCACACCACGCAGCTTCCATGTATATACTGTAGGGAAAGCACAGCTGGAGGAATCACACATGTACGCTAGCTGTCATAAGCTTCTTTCGCACCTTTGAGCTTTCCATTGATCAGTTTTCTTAACAGGAACCGAAATGAGAAATGAAGTACACAAACATAAACTACAAAGCACAAAGAGAACGTTTATTATGATTTGCCAATGGTTTGGGTAAAAGAATATAATTTTATTTAATTGTAGATGCTGAATTATCTGTGCATGTGGGGGTAAACATACAGGCTCACTTCTGTAATAGTGCAACAGATTTTGTATAAAAAATAAATGTGGTTTTAAAATTTCACTGTTTGTTCTGTTTACACTAGCAGTAAAAATCACATCTGATTCACCATGTAATTAAGAATCCAAAGTGGAAAAAAGCATGAAACAACTCTATCAGATGCTGTTCCCATGATGTTACGGGACTGTATGTACTGCAACCGAATTATTTATGGAATATTGCATATCTTTACATACAACAATTTGAAAAAAAGCTGAATTTATCTGACCATTTGCCATTGAAATCTGCTGCTGTTTATATTGTAGTTCCATGGATACTTTATTTAGTCACATTTCTGCAAAGAAAAAAAAAAAATAAAGCAGATGAACAGTCATGTCCATGCCCGTAAGTGAGAATAAGAGGAAATAAGAATGTTGAAGTGTTGAATGTCTGAATTAATATCCCTCAGATGGGATCCCAGATCAGGATTTTGTGTCCAAATGGACATACAAAACTCTGAGCATTCAGTTTTAAACAGGATATTTAGCAGCACGTGAGCTGAGGGGATTTTGAATAACACCTTTTACAGTACACAAAATCCATTGCAATGCTCTTTTCATGTCTTATCTATTCTGTATACGAATGGAAACAGACTGGGCAGGAGGGCAGTAGCTCTGCAGAGAAGACTGCAGCGGAGCCATGGATTCCAAGAGCCACAGGTGCTTCAGGAGATACATCAGAAGGTTGATGTTTGTCCATGATGCTCAAAAGAGGGATCTTATCCCTGAATCAGGAGCCATTCTGTCCACCCTCCAAGCCACCTGTGCTACTGGATGCCCCTGGCTATTCCCATGTCTGTCATCTGCGCAGTCACAGTTCTGGCACCCTCGGATGCTGGGCTGCTTGTTGTTCTGTACAGGTATCTGTTGATTTTTCCAGCAGTATGCATTGACTGGGAGATAGAAAGTACAGCTGTTTCTATTTTGATAAAAGTAGTTTCTGGGAAGAGTGCTCTGAGTTCCCTGGGTCTTGTTGGGACAAAAGATTTGGCCATTTTTGGAGACACATGTATGTTCTGTGCATGTTCCCCAGAGAGTGCTGATACATAAAGTTGCTGCATTTTCCATTTAGTGATTTATGTTTGCTTTTGGTTTTATTCTCACTGAAGTGATTGTATAAATCCAGAGGGAATTAAAGAGGATACTCCAACAGTAATTTTTCTTGGCATCTTCTATTCTCACATTGTTCCTAGGAAAATACAGTTTCCTTGTGGCTTTCCTTCCAGAGGCAAAGTGACAAAAGAGTTGTGAACCAAATTCTCTTAATCTGCTGTCTGTTCCATTTTAAAACAGAACGTAGAGAGATAATATATATGAAGAAACATTTTCCACAGTACAGAAGTGTTTTCCTTTGTTTCTTCTGAAGGAAGAATTAGGGATAACAGCAGGAAGAGGTCGACGTTTTCAGGATTTCTGGAAGGTAATTGTCCTCTGTTGTGTGTTTCTGCCTCCCTCCCTCTTGGCCTTCCCTCTTTTGCTATTTTAGGAAAGAACACTTCACAGAGCTGGCAGAAGCAGCACCTGGTGTCATGGGACGATAGAAATAACTGAATATGCTACTTGTAGGGGTCTACCCCCAAATGATGCTTCCCGGGGTGCAAATAAATGCAGCTGGTTATCATTTTTAGTCTCTGAGGGGATTTGTGTTTTCACTTGATGCTCTTCGTACTTATGAAGTGGAAACATTAGACAAAATTGTCAAGATAAATGCATGTCAGTGGTACTTTGACAGACAGTAGATGTGACATATTGTGACTGTAAAAGCAAACGAGCAAATCCTCATTCTTGTGGTCTCACAACTTTTGGCAGCAGAAATACACACAAAGATTCTTACTGAACTCAAATGTAGGTGAGCTGATAACAGATTCAGATCTTGTTTGATGTCTGAATGGTGGACCCTTCGTTTAGAAGTTGAAGCAGGGTGCCCCGCGCTGCATTTCGCTGTGTTGGCTTTGTCCCCTGGGGAAGCGCTCCGGGATAAAATTGAGGGCAGCTTGCTAGCAGTGGGGTTGCATATGTTACTTGCTGAGAAGTGAGGCAGGGCAGGGGCCGGCTCCTGTCAGCAGGACCCATCCAGCCTCTCCTCCTCTCCTACCCTGAGGTGCCAGGTAATATAAAGTTCAGAAGATGGCAGTGGTTCCCTGTCAGCTGAAAAATATTATGTCAAAATATAAGCTGCTGCTACAAACAGGATTTCATTCTGTCTGGCTTTCTACTGTGTTTGGAATATAAGTGAAGAGGAGGATAAATCCCTGGTCCCCAGTCTGACATCTTGTACGGGTACACGTGCCAGGGCTTCAGACCTGAGCCTTTGAACAGGGGAACTTTAGGCAGCATGGTGCCCAGCTTCTTGAAAATTGCTCGGTCTCATGAATTAAGGAATGAACTACATTTATCTCTGACAATAACCTGCACTTGATCCGTACCTTCCTGTTTCCCAGCCCGAAGGCCTCTAAAAGATCTTGAAATCCAGGAGCTCATCTGACAGGTGATGGCAGCCTGCCATTCATACATTGCCATGCTGTGTGTTTGCAAAGATCTGAAGGGCTCCGAGTCTTCCTAGAACCTAGGAGGGAAAGGGCAGTTAAATGAGACAATTTCTTTCCAAGTCAGAAGACAAAGTGAATGGAGGTGAAGTGGACATGGACTGGAATATTTTGATTTTCAGTAAGGAGAGAAAAGTGTCCTTTGTTTTTCTTTCTGAGGTTATTTTTTATTCCTGGCCCTTTAACAACTTTGAACTCTTGTTTTTTCTTTTTTTTTTTTTTTTTTTCTGTGTGAGAAACCAGACTGTGCTGTTGTACTAAAATTAGTCAATGACAATAATCTTTCTCAAAAGAGAAAGTTTTGAATTTTTCTAAAACATTTTTTTTTTTTAATGTGATAGCCCAGTTTTTAAGCTTTCAAAATAACAATTGGCCACTAGGGGGAAGTCACAGTTGTTCATTGGCAGAAGCCCACGGAAAACAGCTATCCAAAACGATGCATCTATATGAAAGCATATATATATAATATGCATACGTAAAATAGTACCTAATATGAATAAGAGATGAATTCATAATTATTTGCTTGTTTTGCCAAAAAAAAAAAAAAAAAAGCATGAGTATGCTATTCAGAATTTGTGTGGTTTTTTTACTTAAAAGAAGTAAACCCCCTGCCACACCCTTTCTGTAGCCTAAAACCGAACATTTTTAAATAGACTCTCCAAGCCGTATTTGTCAGCCTTTGCTTTTCCCCTTAGCAGGGCTCTGCTGGATTGCAGAGGAGGAAGGAGTCTGCCTTTCCATCCCATGAAAACCCTTGCAGGGAGAAACCGTGGGATCATAAAAGCAAAAAGCTGAATGGAACGTTAAGCTGCATAGGTAATCAGGTGTAGGATGATATTCATTTAATTTCCTGTGGCTATGAAAGCTACATCTGCTCTTGTAAGCTGAATGTTTCAGAACCAACAAAAATAGCCAGGAACAGTCCACATCCAGACTCTTTCTTAGACTGAGCTGTGCAGTGTGTACATTCCACCTGAACTATTCTATTCTGTTATGTTGTACTGTGGGAAAGGTCTCTGGTCCACAACAGTTCTCAACTGTTGTCTATGAATAATTTAGCAGAAAGCTTATTGGCCAGGATAGACCCATGACAGGGAATATTTTAACAACATCATGGATGATTGAGATGTAAAGGTTGGAAATATTTCCAGATGCTGTTTATTCTGCTCTTACAGACATAGCCAGAGGACACCACGTGGTCTCCCAGATACAAATTCAGGCAGGATGAGACCACCACCAATTTTATCTCCCTGTTTCCCTTACTACAAGGTTGTATAACTCCAGCGTAGACAAACCCTGAGCTGCAATCAGAACCACGCTCACTGAGACAAGGGAGACTTCAACAAGCATAATAGGGTTGAGCTCATCACTGCAGAACCTTCTTGGTGAATAGAAGAGGCTTTTTTTTTTTTTTTTTTTTTTTTTTTTTTTTTTGTGCAGAATCAGAAATCAGCCAAACACCTTGCTATTTTGTCAGCTCCCAGGTCAGTGTATCTAGGCACCAGTGCTTGGCAGCTATAAAATAATATGTATACATTTAAATGGTGTTGACTTGGATTGCTTATAGCCGATTAGCTCGGATTTTGTAAGCCACTTGGAAGAGCAGAGTGCTATTCTTGGCTGAATTTGTGAAAGCAAAAGGGACATGTTTCCATGACAAGGCCATGCTGTGTAATTTGTAGGCCAGTAGCTCATCTCCCTGAGGCAGGGTGCTTCATCAGGATCACCCTTAATCTCCATGTCAAAGAAGAAGTGTTTAAGTTCTTGAAGCATGTGGGTAGGACAAGCTCCTCACACAACAGATCACACTCAGCTGGGCCTGTGTTGCTGGGTAGGGAGAGAAGCTCACTGCTGGCATGTCTCTTTCTGACACCTGTGCAAATCGTGCCCCTTTGGGTGTGCCCCAGACAGTCACCACTATTAACCCTGTTGATCAGGACAGCACATTGCCTTCTGGGCAACCACAGAACCATGTAATGGTCCAAGTTGGAAGGGATCTTAAGGCTCACCTAGTTCCAACCCCCCTGCCATGGGCAGGGACACCTCCTACTAGCTCAGGTTGCTCAAAGCCCCATCCAGCCTGGCCTTGAGCACTTCCAGGGAGGGGGCATCCACAAACCTGCTGAGCAACCTGTGCCAGTGTCTCATCACCCTCTGAGGAAAAAATTTCTTCCTAACATCTAACCTAAATACTATTAAATTTTTAGTTTAAAACCATTCCCCCTTGTCCTATCACTATACTCCCTGACAAAAAGTATTTCCTCATCTTTCCTGTGGGCCCCTTGTTAGTACTGGAAGGCTGCAATGAGGTTTCCCCAGAGCCCTCTCTTCTCCAGCCTGATCAAGCTCAGCTCCCTCAGCCTTTCTCCGTAGGAGAGGTGCTCCAGCCTCTGAGCATCTTCGTGGCCTCCTCTGGACCTGCTCCAGCAGCTCCACATCTTTCGTGTGCTGGGGGCCCCAGGCGTGGACACAGTGCTCCAGATGGGGCTTCATGAAGGCACAGCAGAGGCAGACAGCCACCTCCCTTGCCCTGCTGGCCACCCCTCTGTTGATGCTGCCCAGGATGCAGTTGGCCTGCCAGGCTGCAAGCGCACATAGCTCATGTTTATTTTTCATCCAGCCCTCACCCCCAAGTCCTCCTCCACAGTGCTGTTCTCCATACACTCACAGCCCAGCCTGTATTCATGTTTGGGATTGACCCTCCCCAAACAATTGCAGGTTTTTGGCATCACAATGTCAGAAGGCCTACTTGTCCAAAATCAGATGAAGAAACGAGGACCAGATCCACATTGTTAGGCAGCATCATCCTGAAGAGGGCCTGTGCCTGCAGGAGCCACCCCAGCACACCAGGGCTGCTCACACAAGGAGGCCAGGCACGCTGAGGAGTGCCATGTCTGTGCTGCAGCAACACGAGGTGGAGCGACCTGCAGAAAGTGCGGCTTTGCAGTAGGACACCTGTTGCATGGAGAGAGGGAGTGGAATAAACCAAGAAAGTCTGGGATATTAAAAAAAAAAAAAAAAAAAAAAGTATTAAAGCCACCATTTAAATATATAAATCAAACAAAATTAAAAACTAATTGTGTATTAGTCTCTTACGAAACACATCAGTACAACATGTTTGAGGTGAGAGAGAGGGGTACCTAGCCACAGGTTACAAAGACAATGTGGTAAAGTGTTTCTAAAGTGTTTCTTGCTGCTGGTGCTGAGCACAGAGTTGCTGACACTAGAAATGGGACAGATTTTTTCAGCCAGAGCAGGCAGCCACTGTTCCGCCAAAGCCATCAAAGCTGCGTTAATTTACACCAGCTGAGACTTCTGCTTGTGGCATTTTATGCAGGTCTTTGGGCAGAGGTTTGCATAATGAATTTTTGTGTTTAGTGAATAACTGTCTAATAACATGTCAGGGTTTCTCCACTAATGACAGCAGCCTCAAGCAGCAACACAACAGCCCCAGCAAGTTTACATGCTAGAGACAGCAACACAGCAGAAGAGCGATCCTTCTCTTCTAAATTACGTATTTCAGGCTGCAACTAAAAAAAAACAATCTACTGCAAATACTAAAAAATAAAAAAACCACTTTAGTTATGTAGTTAAATTCTGGGGAGATTATTGGAAACTAGCTGGACATTATAGATCTTTAATAATGAAAATAGAGTAAAAGAACCATTGGAGAGGCATAGTCCATGATTTCAAGGGGCTGACTCTCAAGGTGTAAAATTTAATTCTACATACAAAAGCTTGGGAAGAATGATAGCAACACACTTCATAATTGCAGATAAGATTTGCTGGCTTTAATGGCTGTAATTTGATGTTCTTTGTAAAAGATAGCAAGACAAATTTGCCCTGTCACCCACCTAAAGCTTGTCTGCAGGTTTGGTTCTGTTTTTTGTTTGTTTGTTTGCTGTCAGGCATTTATTTTTTTTATACATCAAGTAGGATATGTTTCAACAATGATTTACATCCATTCATCACAGGATGATGTTTTCAGTAAGATGTTCAGAGAAAAATTGCTGTATCTCATTAAAAAAAAAATGTCAAAAATTACATAGGACAATGAATCAGCCTAATCCTGCGTCTAGCTTTAGTCTTTCCCCATAACTTAAATTTTAATTTAAAGCAAGCTTTTCATGTGTGACTTGAGCTGATATAAAAATACAGATATTGAATCTGAAATGTTCAGCTATTTCAGCTGATAAATATAGGCTAATGTATGAAATGTATTTATTGCTATATTTCAAGATAAATGAGGATGGTAAATTCTGTGGGGCTGGTTTCCACTGAAGATAATGCAAAGTGAAACCTGTAGGAGCAGAAATGACAACATTGCTAAAAATGTTGTAATTAATTCACATCTCAGCCTCACAGCAAGAGCTGTGTACTCTTCCCCGTCCTCAGCTCAGAGAAGTCACTTATCTGAGCACCTCCATGTGCTGCAGGGTTCTTTGCTGTGGTGCAGACTCACCCAGTGCTGGATCCCACAGCTGGGAGCACACTCAAAGAGGAAATAGTTATGGGATGGGGATCATTAAATAGAAGCTAATGCCTGAAGTCCATTTTCTTTCCCACCTCTTCAAAGTGCCAGGCTAGTCACTACTACTACTGCTACTGTGTTATTCTATTCATTCCTGTGGTTAGGTGAAATAAATATTGACACGTTAGCTATTGGTAGGTTGGATAATCAAACGTAAGTACTGAAAATGAATTCCCTGAATATATTGTGCCAGCATCCATTAGTAACTGTTACTGACCTGGTGACACAGATTCACAGTGTTACTTGGTTGTGCTGTTACCTCACATGGTGCTTAACAGCGCGCTTAACAGCACTATTCTATTTGCCTTTTGCTTTTTAAATTCTGATAGAGACATTTTAGACATACATGAATGACCAGTAATTTAGATATCAGGAAAGATTTTTAGGCAAGTTCACATTACAGTATGTCTGCACCTATAAATGCACAATAGAAATGAATACATCATTATGTTACATGAAAGAAAGAAAAAAAAAAAAAAAGAAAGAAAGAAAAGAAGAAAAAGGAATTGTTTTGTCCTCACAGCATAAAGTGTTTGTAGAACTAAATCCTGGCAAAGTTTGTGTTGTAAAGGAAACACAAATCCAGAGTGTATCCCTGAGATGCAGCAGGCTGCCCACAGTCATATGCTGTGAATCACATGTTGCTGCTCAGAAATGATCTTTACATCTCTCCATGGCTTGTTGCTCCTAGCAAACAGGCAGCAAAATGAAAATGCATCAGTGCAACTCTTCCAAAACGAGGTGTTTTTACATGGCTTGGCTGGAGAAGTACATTCATTGAAAAGTTATTGTTGAGACTGAATAACCTCAGGCATTCTGCTTCAGTTCTGGTACAGGGCCATGCATCATCTTTGCAGGGAATGTTGTCAACTTCATTGAACCGTGCACAATTGATTTTTACACTGTCTAAGATCCTAATCAGCTGTACACATGCCTAAACTTACAGAGATATCCCAAACCATATTTGAGGAGCTGCATTTTTGAATAAAACCACGGCAACTTTGAAATATAAATTGATTACAGTAAACATCGCATGGCCTAGCTGCATGTAACCAGGTGACAGTAATGTGGTATTGCAATTAACACTTGCACCCCTACCTTTTCAACAGGTGTGCTCCAACAGCCTCCAGCATGTGTAGATATTTCTGCTGAAGTACACCCAGGTATTTTCAATCATCACTTCTCATGTCACACAACTACTGAAGCTTTTCCTTGGTTCCTGTCCAAGGCTAGATGTAACTGTGAAATGCGTTAGTTTTCCTAATGCTGAATTTTGCAGACAACTGAAGTTGTCCGAGTTCTAATGCAAACATATGCATGGTTTCTGTCTCATTTGAATTCATCAAGAATTTATTTTGTCAAGAATTTCTCTGTAATGTTGTTGACTCTGCAATAGTCTCAGTGGGTTTGTCTCCACTTGCTAATTAGAGGCTGGGCTCACAGATGCTGCTGTTAGCTCATTACCTGGCTGTTTTGAAGGGCTCTGTTAGGGCTCTGTGGGGCTTCAGAGATACCTGGCTCCCAAATGGCAGTGAGGACAGGACCATAGCCCTTCAGCACTACTTCAGCTTGCTCTGTGCACTATAACGGCCTAGGGACCCAATGCTCTAGGGCTTTTGATCTGGTAGAGAAGAGCCCCTGCCAGTGCTGCTTGGCCACTAAAAAGCAGAGTCTACACAGGGAAGTCATAAGTGGTATGTCCTTATCCTTGGGGCCTCCAGTTTTTTATTTTGCATTTTTTTTTTGCACCATTTTTTATTTGACAGCATGTGTGTAGCTGCACTGTTGTGCCCTGTCACTGCTGGTGACAACTGTGCCACACCTGGAAAGCAGAGGGTTGAATGAGGAAGAACAACCCTCAAACAATAAATGAAATTGCCCAAAGGCACCTAACTGTATTTTCAGGCCACACTGAGAAGAGTTGGTTTAGAAAACCCATCTGTGCATGTTTCTTATTGCAAACTGAGTGGTGGCCATGCCTACCAGAAGGCAAGATCCCACAGAGCTCATGTGAGTGTAAGACAGTATCTCAACTGGTAATCCAGAAGGATAGTCTGCTTTTCTCTGAGATACTGGAGACTCTCTACAGCTAAAGACCAGGTACAGGAGATCCTATTGACATTAACTGATCTCATGTAGCTGCTGTGTCCTACTGCAGGCTCAACTTTTGCTCTGTTTGAGATCATGTATGAATTTTACCTCAAGTTAGATTTTCAGAGACTGTTTCTTTTCTCCTCTTGATCTTGGATGGCGTGATCTGCTTAAGACAATATGTGATTAAGTTCCTTTACTTCCTTGAGACACAGGAAATACAAATTAAATACAAATGTGTTTGGACTGAGTGCTAGATGAGCTCATCCAGGCTCCCTTTTCCCATGAAAGGTTGGACCTGATGATCTTTTGAGGTCGCTTCCGACCTGGTCTGTTCTATGATTCTATAATGTAATGTGTTTATTTAAATTGCTTTTCGAAAAGATAATGTGCATCTGAACAATTATACCAAGAATGGGTATTCCAGGTAAGCAAAATATTTTATTTTTGAAAGGCATGAATTAATGGAGGCAGTGAACAAACAAATGTGCATAGGTCAGAGGATGTGAATGTACTGTATGCATCTAGACTGTCTGCTATATACGATGCAGGTATACCAGATGTGAGGAATGTTTCATGTGGACATTCATTCAAGCACTAATGCCTCAACAGAATTCAGGGTAAGTACCAATGAAAAAGATGCAGGAGGAATGAGGTCATGGGCAATTAGGTAACGGGAAAACAGCAGATAAATAAGGAAAGTGTGAGTGACCTAGCCAAGACTTTTCTACTGCAGATGTAATTACTTTGGAAGAAATTAATCTGCAAGATCTTCACATTAGTTTTATATGAATAGGCAAGAATAAATTCATCTAACTTTCTTGCCACAAAGACATGAAAAAGAATTAACCTTGAGGGAACAAAAAGCAGAGATGAATGGCTGATTGCCCAAACCTAAAATGAGACTTCCTGCCCACTGCCACATGTACACTTGTGTGATGCCTTAAAATGTTTTTGTTCAAGGGGAGAAAAAACAATTTTAGAGCCAAGTAATTGCCACTCTTTCATTGAATAGTAGTTAATAAGACATCCGGGGAGAATTGGGTTGACTTGAATTCTTTATTCTAAAGGGTATTCAGCAATCGTGTTCCAGCTAAATGGATAATCAAATAAGTCACACTCTCCATTTAAAGCTGTGGTCATTGTTAATGGACCTAATATCTGAGAGTACAGCTTTGTCACTGAATCCGAGCACAGGCTCAGGTTAAAGCACAGTCCCTCTAAGCCCTCAAACCACACTGCTTCTGACACCAGTTCTGAGCACCAGAGAGGCTGGGAAAGTGCTGCGTACATCGTGGGCAGTCCAGTTACAGGTGACAGACTACAAACATTTATGCTGAGTTTCAAAATGAGTGATTTCCTGTGGTTAACACTTTAGGGTAGGGCCCATCCCATCTAATCAAAATTGTTTAAAGAAAGTCTAGGTGTTGTCTTTAAGTTCATTCTTATCCGCTCTACTTTTTGACAACTCTCTTGAGTGGCAGCCAACTGTAAGGCTCAGGCCCATCCCTCAAACATTTCTGCCAAGAGTAAGAAGGCCCATTGAGACTGGGAGAGGAAATAGAGAGAGACAGTGACCTGCACGACTTGCTGCTACCCATTTAGCTGTCACAGCTGTTCATTCTGACCAGCCCATGTCAAAAGGAGGAGCCTGCTTTTATGTTACTTTTCTGTCCTTCTAAGACAGAGATCTAAAAGTGTTTTGCTCAAGGCTTTTATATTAAAAGTGCTATGAGAATTTGTAAGGAAATTAAATGAAAATACTTTTCCTAAATCCAAAGGGACTTAAAAACTCTAAATTACCAAATAGACAAATACACACAACTAAGCTCTTTTTTCTTCACCTGTTGCAAGGCCACCAGTAGATACTGAGGCTTCAGTTTGCCAGATCACAGCAGCAGGGGCCGGACTCATACAACAAGGTACAATTAGGTACTGCAAAGTGTTACTTGGTAGATTGAAAACAGAACTCTCACACGGATGTCAGTGTGTGAAGGGGTCCCTAATACTTTCAGGCATCGCTCTCATGGCATGGTACATATAAAGTTCAGGAACTGGTTTAACAAAATTTATTCTATGGTTGCAAACTACTATATGGCCTGGCTGTGGGCAGCAATAATTAGCAATCTGACATCAGGAAACTCATAAAGTGGGCAACTTCATCAAAACAGGAGAATAAATGTGAAACTGCATGAAAAAGGGCTCTTGTATCTGAAGCATAGATTCTATAGAAAATCAAATCTCTGTCCTTGAAGAAAGTAAGATTGATATTTCAGTCTGTTAAATTCTGGCAAGGGCAATTTGAATCAGTTGTGTCGGAAGTATAGCCATCCTACTGGAAGAACGCCAGAAAAGAGATTAGCAGTTGTTCAAGCAGGAAGTAATAAAAGCAATTCAGCCTCCTCCAGGGAAAGGTAATACCATACCACCGTGATGTTCCTGGGATAATGGAGCATTAGGCTGGTGAGTGAGTTGATGTCATTGATAAAACGCAGACTGGAAGCTGTGATTACTCCAGTGAAATAAGTTTCACTCTAACAGAAAGGGCATAAATCATGCCATGTACCTGAAAAACAGACTGGCAGTATGCCCAGAAAGATTAAATGTCTACAAATGCACCTGGATATAACAGAAAAATGTTAAAGATCATATTGATAGTGATGTTCCATCACCTAGTATTTTAGATATCAAGCGTGATCCTGTAGGTCCCATCAGAAATCAATGAATTATGGACGACAAATAACATTTCATTAAACTTCCAGTTGTTAACACAACTCGAGAACAGAAAGCTGAATCCTGACCCTTGGGCTCCTTCAGAGACGGCTTTTGCTGTGCACTGTCTCCTCTCAGAGGTGAAGTCACACAGCCCTCTGCCATGCTGGGTCCATATCTATTAGTGATACAATTCCATAGCACTGCATTGTGATGAGTGGATGTAGAATATCAGCAAGAAAGTGCCCCAGGCTCCTGCTGGTCATGCCAGTTTAGAAAAGTATTTCAAACAAACTCATTATATATTTTTAAATTATAATTCCAAAGAGAACACAGAACATAGAAATAAACTGAGTGAATGGGACATGAAGATAAAAGAAAACTAAGAGTAAAAACACTGCTGGCAATTTGGCAAACGGAGTACTGGAGAGACCGAGGAAGGATGATAATGAATGGGAACTGTTTTTGCAGGCACTGAATGCAGCCACTGTGATTCAGGTTTGGAAGCTGTATAGAGGTCTTAGAAGGGCAGAAGAAAATGTTACTCAGACTGTAGATCTGAGCAGATCCTACATAACCCCAAGGGGTCAGAGCTTGGAGCTGCGATAATGCAGCTAGCTGCCTAACTGGAAGGTTTGCAGAGCAGTATAAAATTTCTAGGAAGGTGGAACCACAGCTGAACCATTTATCACTGTTCACAGCCTGGCTGGGTCCAGGCCATGTCTTATGGGCAAAGGTACTTCTTGTAGCTCTAACTTCAAGGTATACATGTCAGTGTAGATGTCTTTTACTCTATGATGGCACTTTTTCCTCCACTTTGGAAACTAAACACATCTGGACTCTGCAGCGGCAAAGGATCTCTTTACTGATCCAAAATAGTCCTCTTGCAATTTCATAGGCTTTGCACTACAAAATGTGGAAAATACATGGGCAAAACACCTTGAAGAACTCCAGTTATTCTAAGAAAGATAACTTCTCTTCCCCAGGCAACAGAGACAGAGAGATTTGACAGAAGAAGTAGAAATATTTGGACAGAGATAAAATAAGAAGGAAAACTCAAAATATGACTGCCAAATTGCAGAAGTGTCAGGAGGAGCACAGAAAAGTTTTGAATTGTACCAAACAAAGGAGATCTGGGGAGACTTTAGAAAGATGATAGAGATGCTGGAACTCTGTCCAAGACAAGGTAGAGAGGCAGGCTGAGACACAGGTCTGAGCAGAGAGAGGCAACACACAAGGGGCTGGATCTGCAAGGTGTCAGGCTGGAAGCTCATACTGACTCTGATTAAAGAGATAAACCAAATAGGCACAGGAAGAAAACAGCTGAGGTATAGAAGAGAAGATGAGTCACAAAGGAGGAGATATTAAAGAGAGATCCAAAAACCTCAGATAGGATGGGATATGGAGAAAAAAGACGTTGACTGCTACTCTGAAAGCAAAAGACATAAAGTTGGATGACACAATATTTCTCCTTCCAAACAGTTGTAAAGCAGAGACTTTTTGAAGAGGAAGCTGAATAAATCAAAATGCAAGCAAGAA
>VXAV01004452.1:103975-115369 GCA_013399715.1 Alectura lathami
AGAGCTCGTTTTGAGCTCTTTATGGGGAGAGACATGGGGCATGCTGGGAGCTGCTCTTTTGGAATAAAAAATTAGATATCAAAATGGTATTTATACCTTGGTATTTCTATTCTGTAAGCTCACAATGATAATCCTTTATGAATTTATACGGTAATAACAGCATGTAACCATTTAAAAATGAGGGAACCAGTATATTTTAGAATATCTGCTTAAGAATTTCTGCATTTTGCAAGTATGAAAGCTGCAATATAATTAAGTGGGTATACAAACCAAGTAGATATCATGGTCAGATATAACCTGTCACAGGGAAATGTAATTGAACTTGCCCCATATAATTAACAACCGACCATCAGCTTTCTCAGCCCCTGCAGAGATGTGCTTTCATTAGCCTGTACTGGCTATCGATAACTTCCCGTATTTTGAGCATCCCCTGGAGCACGAGGCAGCCTTTTCACACGTGTATGTGGTCGGGACTGGTTGGGCAGATGTGGGGAAAGACTGCTAGGAGACAGCTAATGGGGTAATGATTTTTAACAGCTGAACCACAGAATCTGAGGTGATTATATAAAATGAATTCAGTTTGTGAAACCAGTTGCAAATATATTTTAACATCATGAGAAAGCAATGCTTTTTACTGTAATTTATGGAATTTCATTTATGCTGACTTTTTTTTTTCCTCACTGGAGTGAGAAAAAAAAAAAGTGTTTAAGCAGTAACATTCTGCACTATCAGTAGTTTTCAAATGTTGTAGGAGTTGTACAGGTCTGAAAGCTCAACTGTGGTCAAGTGAGAAATGAAGCTGGTTATGAGCACATTCCCACACAGAGCTAGGAATGGGATCAGGCTTTTGATTTAATGGCACCAGGAGCTACTAAAGGTCTGACGAGGTTCTGACACCTGAAGAAGCAGTTCATTGTTCAATGATTTTAGGCTGCCCAGTTAAACTGGCTTGTAGCCACAGGTTAGAAAATAAGAGTGTAGCTTTCCTGAGAGTGTAGAAGTAGCTCCCAGTTACTGCATGATTGCCATTTTTGGCATTTGTCTGGTAAACATGACCAGATATCCTAATCTAGCATGTTAATGTTATAAAAAATATGATCAAATCAGCCTTTAGTAATGCCCCCATGAAATTATTTTTTCTGTTGTTGCTGTATGTGATATTGCATATCTTTCAAAATTTCAGCATGGTACAGCAAAGGAAATAAATCAAAAACCTTTAAAATAAGACCATTCAAATTTGCTATGAAATACCCTGTTTCCTAAATTCTTATGAGAAGTGTAAGTCTAGCATCCAGGTTTGTATGCAGCCTTGGCAATCTCAGTTTACATGTCTTTTTCTTCACATGTAAGTGTTTCAGGATGAGAGATTCTTCAGAGACATGATACATCTTATTTTCAGATAGCGCGACAAACCTGCTTATGTTGGGGTGTGGAGTGACTACTCTGCCTAGGCAGAGAAGAGATAAAAGTTGAAGTACAGGCGCGTACTTTTTAGTGTTGAGACTAATTAGATGATTAAAGTACATCTGACAAGATCCAGGCATTCCTTGTGATATTTAATTCACAATCTTTACTCATCTGATTGGATTTCTGGCTCTTGCTGCCTGAATTAGCACACACTGGTCCCCCATCTTCATTAAGTCTCCTTCCAGATGTCTTTTTAATGTTGGTCTTCCAGCATCACTCAAAGTCTTGTCATACATCTCAATACTTTCCAGGTCTTTTTCACTGTGTTTTCACAATCCTTATCAGCCCCGACAGCCTTGACCCAGTGCTTAGCCTACAAGATTTAAACTGCTTCCAGACTGGGAGCACAGAAAATATTTGACAAAATGTTATCAAATGTTGGTGGTGGTCAGAAAATTGTCAGGACCCACAGAATGGCTCAAGGAATACGATGTTTGGGTTGTGTGCTAATTCTGAAAACTCCGATAAATATGTATGAATTTTTTTTCAGCCAAGATGGGAACTTGAGGTTAGCACATGGACTTACTTTGCTCTCAGATGTTTTCAGAGCGTCTCATGCCTTCCTTTGCCAAGGAAACACTAGGGAATTTTGCCTCTGTAAGTGATGAAGAACAGATGGAAGAAATCCAGCATTCAAGAGTGGGCTGCCTTCAGCTTTGTTGGACTTAGTGAAAATGACGGTGACAGCTCAGCCTTTCTGGATCTTCCCAATTTCAGCCCCAACCCTTTTCCAGTGAGCCTCAGTAATCATCAAATGATGAGAAACCTCAGCTAGTCTGCTAGTTCCACCAGCAGCAGGGCGATGTGGTTCAGACTGGTCTTGGCCATCTCCCAGTGCAGGGCTCTGAGCCTAGCCACTGAGGACTGAACCACTTGTGCTGTGCAGATAGACACAAGGCGCGAGTTTCTTTTGAAGAGAGCTGCTGTGAAGCAAGCCACTCAGTTTCTCAAAAAGGACAGTAATCAAACCAGGTAGCCTTGCATTTAGTAAGCTAAGATTATGCCTTCATATTTTAACGAGGATGTGCTATAGAGATAGTAGACTTGGATGAGATGGGTGTTTCTTTAAATAAGAGAGGAACCTGCGTAACCCTCCGATCTATAGCAAGCTGATAAAATCCTCAAAACCATAGATTTTTTCTGTTTCCTACGTGTATACTGCCTGTTGAAAGCACTTGCCAGCCCTACTGACAAGCATTGTGCCAATGAGAATGGGAATGGTCTACAGGACATAAGGGGTGCCCAAGGGGTACCTAAACTTCTCCTTACAAATTGTCCTTTTTCCTCCATATGGAAATATATACGAATATAAATACACAAATAGACTATCAGACATACTGCCACCTATGGTATTTCCCTTGGGTGGCAGAGGGTGAGTGTGTCATTTGTTTTTAACCCTGGTGTGGATGCCCGAGCCCCCCTCCTCCTTGGATAGGACTCTTTGGCCACCTGGTACAGCTAGTTCCAGCTCTGGGTCTTGGCATCTCTGCACTGTAAAGCCACGTGTCACCATGTCCCTGGCCCAATGCTGAACAACAATTCTCTTCTGGCTTTGTTAAGTGGGCGGCTAGGACTAGGTCAGCCTGGTGAGATAAGGAATGGAATACCTAATTATATGTCTCACTAGAATTTAGGTGTTACAGAGCTGGCAAAAACCTCATTTATGTAACACAGCCTAAACAATTCAGTGTGCTCTGAGGGGAGATATTTTCTGGAGACTAGTGCCAAAAATACATGCTTAAAAAATTTAGTAGCTTTGGGGGATAAAAATTGGACTTGAGCAGCTATAAGGATGATTAGCTCCCTAAATCTCTTCTGTGAATCCTATTAAATGCAACTTCTACAGCCTGAGGAGCTTCTGTCCCCTCTGCCTGACAACCCCCTAGATAAAGGGAATGTGTTCTGGACTAACTACTACCCTAATAGAAGGCTTCTCATAAGAAAAGCTGGAAAAACACTAATTAGATCCCAGAATTGCATGGGATTCATTTCTATGTGCAGACACCTTTCTTGACCTGTCTGTGAACCAATTTTGTCTCTTTTTCTTTACTGACCTGCAGAGCTGCTCATGAATACTTAATGGCTGTTGAACTTTCTACACAACTTCAGGAAAAAACAAGAATGTTTAGAACTGCTCTATTTCCAGATATGCCTTTGTTGTTGTCTCTTTATGTGGAAACAATGAGAACTACAGCCTAAAATTATTCTCTTTTTGGACTTAAAAATATTGCAATACTGTACAACGGTACAGATGGTGAAAGATGGGGCTTGTTCCTGAGTATACAATTTCCCTTTCATTAAAGCTGTGAATTCACTGTGACCCCATCATTCTGTCTATGTTTAGCTGAGTTATCTGGACCTGAGAGAGATTGAAGTCCGGACTGCCTCCGAGATGTCCCTGTGCACGCTCAGATTGCCCTTGTAGGCAGCTTGAAATCAGAGATGCAGTTTCTCCCCATCCCTGTGTAATCCAGAACATGCAATGCATTCATTTTGGTAAAAGGTATTGATAGAGTTTTGAGCCCAGATTTTAAGAGATGCTGAAGGGGCATCTAACCATTGGCCAAATCACAAGTCCACATTCAAGTGGACATGGCGGGACTGGGAAAGAGGAAAGACGGTCGTGAACAACACTTGGAAAAGGGTCTTATAGAGTTAAAAAATACATCATCTCCTGAATGAAAGGATGGATACTTTCAAAAAAACAAAACCAAACCAAAAAAAAGTAACAATAACAACAACAAAAAATCCTGTTTTTAATGTTGCTATAATTAGTTTGAATGATTATCGGCTGTATTACTAATTACTGATATTTAATGGGAGATTCCTCACAAATAAACAGTCATGCAAAACCATGCAGTATGTCTAATTGCTCTCTTAGTGAATTTGTGGTCACAGTTAATTTTGAATTTTAATCCTAATTGTGGCCATTTTTGTCCATCCTCGAAATGAGCACATTTCCCAAATCCCAGTGCTCGTAGTGTATGAATCCAAGCATCATATGCCATTGAACTGCCAGCCAAATTCATGTTAGTCTGCTGCCTGTCTAAACTGTACACAGGCCAACATGTCCCCATGGTTCGAGGGAATTAATGCGCAGGAGATGGTGGCAGCGTCTGTTGGTGATGTGAATGTGTGTCCTCACAGTGGCACTGCAATCTCATCAGCACATCTGGCTCTACAATATACCAAAGAGCACAGGGAGTCGTGGACAATCTGCAGAGTGTTCTTGGGAGATGGAAGATCAGATTTTATTAGTCAGAAAGTGTCTGGATTTGTCTGATGATACATGCATGGATAATCCATTTCTTATGGAATTGGTTGCTTGCATTATAAGACATTGAAATAATTACTGAATGCCAGATGTGACAAAAAAATTAATCATCCTGATTTTAACCCCATTTTTAATCTTGTGTTAGCTTTTTATTTAAGAAACATTTATGACTGATGTCAAACAACAAGCGGGTTTCGTATCAGTGTGACAGAACGAGTACATGTCGTGCCGCCAAATCTCGTAACTAGAATATGGGGTCAGACGAATACATAAAACTTAATGTAAGCCTTTTGAGTCTCCTCGTCTGAAATATTATCTGTGAATATTTCGTATGTTCCTTCTGCAAAGTGAAGGCTAGATTATATTAATTAGTCTAGAGTACATGTGATTTAATCAGCATTTTAAAGAGGTCCAAATGTCATTTGTATTTTCTGGGCACATTAAAGATTATCTCTTGTATTTCCATATCCAAAACGTTGTGAAGTTTTGAATTCGTTGTTAAATGAATTCAACTTCCCTACCAGAAAAGCAGGTGGCTTAGTTATAGTACCCAGGATGCTCATGGCATCCCTGTACAGAGAAATTCTAAATACATCTGAGTGTGTTTTATCTTAAATGAAAAGCAAGCCAGAAAATCTGTTTTAAAGTACACTATTTATGTTGGTAAGACAAACACTAAAAATCTACGAGGTGGTACAATCGAGCCTTTCTGTTGAACTTTAATTTGCCCTTTTATGTGTGTATTGTAACAGTCTTTGATGATATGACCTCAGATTACCTTTTCCACCATGATGGCTTCTCATCGGGCATGCAGAGTAGGGTTGGTGCTATCTAACATGGAGTGCTGCTAATTGATAATAATAGCTAATAATCAGCTATTATTATAATAATTAGCTAATAATCAGCCAGCTGTGTCCACCTGACGCTACCTCCCTTGCCCAGGCACTCCCCCTCTCTCCAGCAGCTCCAAGCAGTAGTGCTCCCATGTTTTCCTTTGCTTTCTCTGGTCCAGCACCTTGCCGAGCCCACCAAATCCAGCAGGCACCAATCCAGGCTACTTCTCGTACACTGCCAGGACCTCAAGCTGGGAGAAATGCTTTCTAAGGTTGGGCAGAAGGAGCCATTTCAAGGAAAGTTCAGCTGACCACAGGTAAGTCAGGGCCAACATCTATGGCCAGTATGAGGATGACTCACACAACTCAGTTTTGTTTAGGAACAGGGAGAGTATGAAGTGTGTTTGTACATGAGGATGACACATGGGAGTGGGAAATCTGCAGTTAAAGCTGTATTAGTAAATGAAAAGGTGATGGCACATTTTTGACCTGGGCCACCTAGCATTCTCACAAACAATTCACTGGCACAGCTTGGAAATCAGCTCAGCCAGGGACCTTTCCCAGCAGGCAACTGCAATGAGGCTCCTCTGCTGTAAGGCGCAAGAGAATACAGTAATGACATGGGCAATGCCAGGCCAGCTGGTCTCTGCACCAGAGATCAGGCACATTAAATTTATTGGCCTGGATATACTCTGAGAGTCTCAGTCGTGCTCATGGGATCCTGACACAGTGCTTCTTGTAAAGCAACTTCTAACTTGTAAAACAGCAGCAGTCTTTATTCACTTGGGCAGACAGTTTGCCTGAGTTCGAAGCAACATGACAGAAATAAAATGCAAAGGATTAAGCCCTAAAGTTTCCTAAAGAGAAACATCAGCATCTCAGGAGCTCATTACAGACTACATTATGGGCATTTGGGCATGGAAAATGTCAAGCGATATACTTGAAAAAAACTAGTCTGGAAAATCTTGAACAAAATTTCCTAGCGCAAAGTATGAGGCAACATTTGTAAAAAGGATAAGCATTACTGCACAAGGAACAGTATGCTGCAGAGACTGGATTTACTTTCTTTAGTTCCAGTAGTGGAGCAGTAGAGAGCTTCTCAGCTTCAGAGCTATGGCACCATCAGAGCTCCTGTCTTCTCCAGCAGACTGCTAGCTACTCATTTCTATTTGGGGTACAATGACTGCCTTAAACTATTTCCAGCATTTTTATACCTCCTGGTCAGGCAGGAAACAAAGCATCCCTTTGCCAATATCTCTCTGAGCGCTTGTATCACCAAGGGCAGCCTTGGGAAAGCTGCAGGAATAGCGTGTGGTCCGTCATTTCCAGTGTGTGCTGCTAGGGCTTAGCAGCTGCCAGCTAAAAATTCAGGTACTTTGTTCCAATTTGCTTTCTAGCTTTACTATCAGTACAGAGTTCAGAAGCAATTGCTGCCATACAGTAATTTGGTTATGGTATTCTTGTTTTGTTTTTTTACCTAATAGGTTTTCCAATGTCTTGTCTTTTTGCTCACTATATGGCGTTAAAATCCTCATTAGCCCTGCAATCACTGCTGGCAATATCTTTTATGCTTTACTGGTTTCAGGTTTGTACATGTAAGGAGCCTTTCAGGAGTACTGCTGCAGCACTTTGGGTCTGTTGAAAACTATCACTTAACAGCATGATGCTGTCACAGCTGACATCTGAAGCCTATCCTCACACATTTAAAAGCCCTCAAAGCAATTGAACTTTACTGGACACCTGATTTTCAGATTCTGCCTGAATACAGCCAGTGGATGTAAGAACAACCCCTGATCTCACCAGCCACCTGTGGCCCTGATCTTGCCATGGGCCAGCAGCACAGGGAAGTGGCCAGAGGCCAGCCACGGAGCAGCCCAGCCCCAACCAGGTGTGACAGGCAGCCTGCAGGCTGCTGTGGGTAAGCAGTGCCTGCAGTTAGTTTTGCATCCCCTTCTGATTTGCGCTCATCCTTTTCTCTGGTCTTCTATCTGTTTGTTTTGTATTTCTACTGCATTACAAATATCCTGTGGGTATTCGGGTTCTCCGGCTTGAAGCACCTGTTTCTTTGTAGACAAAAATTTAAATCATTCAGGGTTAACTCCACTGAGCGATAACCATGCAGCATTTCTGAATCTGCTTATTTACTCACCTGCACATTTAGCTTTTTGTGTTTATATTGTTTATTTTTAATGCCATTTCAATGAGTGCAGTCTTGAATATATCAGATATATGGAGGTTACCGGGAAATATGCAAACATGCATGTAAAATATTGATTAAACACTTTGCCTATGGTATTTAAAATGCTAAGGAGGAAATTAAGAGTTTGATCCAGGAAACTTTTGCACATTTCATTGGCCGCATCAGTGATGGCAGTCCTTTGTTTGTGAGGGTTTTTCAACCTGTCTCTGGATGACAGTGACAGGAAGATGATCTAGAAATAAGTAAATTTCTCCAGAAATTCCTGAATTTCACTTTTTAGCAGATTACTTTAGGGTAACCTAACTCTTTGCTTGCAATGCATTTCAGCAATACACTCTCAGTGTATTACCATTTCAAACAGGTGGTTGATGTTTAGTGAACACTCGCATGTGATGGTCCAGTCAAAAGGCAGGTGTTGCATGCCATATTTACAAACAGTAAATTCTGTTCAGTAAAGAAAAACTTCACAGTGTTTAGTATTTTTCACAAGGCATAGTGATTTCATTTTTTTTCTCCCCTTGAGCAAGAAAATGGGGTTTTATCTTGGAAGATCTACGGACACTATTGTTAGGGATTCAAAATTTCATGGTGGAGGACAAGAATGCTTTGTACCTGTTACAAAAGGAGTGGAATTAACTAACAACTTTTTCCATCCACCCAGTCCTTTCCTGCCTCACCACGAGTCCCAGGGGGTTATTTAAAATCATGCTCATAACGAAGCTCTAGGGACTGCTGCATAATCCCCTGTTATTCAGAGGAATGTTCTTCAGCTTGATTTTTCAGCGCTCCAATGTATCTGACTAACATCCATTGAATTCTCAGAAACCTTCTTGTGATTACTTCATCAGGGCAATTATTCTGTTTTATACGCAAGCTATTGGGTAAACAATGGATTTTTTTTGGAAAGCTTAAAAAAATGCAGTCTAATGCTGTATAAATTTTCAGTCCATGGGGTACATGTCTAGAGGACGGTCATTGGCTGTATTGATCTGCTTCTGCATTCTGGGTCTTCAAATAATCAAACAAAAATCGATCCCTTATGCACTCTGTCTCTAGCAGCCCCAGAGCTAAAAGTTTTCTTCTGTTTTTCTCCTGTGAGTGATTGTCTGATAATGGCAGTGTTGTGGAAAGCAATATTCACAATAGAAATGGAAAATTAAATGCTTCCACTAATTGGGTTCATGCACTTCAATCATTTCCATGGGGTTTGACTGTCATAGGCAATCCTAGAATAGAAAACTACAATAAATATAAGGACTGAAATACACTGGGGGAAAATGATGAAGATCGAGGAGGTGAGAAGAGAGGAGCAAGGCGAGGTGGCAGAGCCAGGGACTGTGGAGCCAGTCAGGATGTCAGGCCTGTCTGAGGAGGCACTGGTAACACCATGTGTGTATTTGGTAAGATACACATTTTATTTTAATTAACACAGTTGTTCAGGCCAGAGGAAAACAACAAAGACTCAAAGAATAGTGCTGAAGAGTGAATTCTCCTCTTTTCTTAATTACAAAGTATGGTTTTACTGAAAATACTGGAATAGAAAAGGCTGCCATTTTCCAGCTAGGAGTGAGGTAAGTGCTCCTACATTTTCAGACTTTTTTTTTTTAATGTTTGAAAATACAATAATCTGATAAAGAACATATATAGACACATCATGAACCTGACATTAATAATTCATCTAGAGTGCCCAAGGGAAGCAACACTGTGCTTTTCAGTATAAGTGGTAGTTCTAACCTAAAATAAACATCAGTGCATGGCAGTCATGTACAAACCATGTCAATCAATGGACACTTCACCTAAAAAATATTGGCCCTGATTTTACAAATTAATTTTCTGGTTTTAACATAATTTGCACAATCATGCTCCTATTTCATGGGGTCAGTTATTTGAACTTCATTTATAATCTCTGCCTCCAAGCGTTATCTGCTGTTAACAGCTGTAGGAGGAGCTGTAGGTGTTAATTGAGAGATATGGTGAAGTCTTCTCCCTTTTACCTTCTCTTTCAAAAAGTTGCTAGTCAGCACTGTTGTGTATCTAACTTTGTGATGTGGATACTGTTGCACTCTGAAATCAACACACCAGGTGGAATTTATCCAAGAAGATGAGGATATTTGCCATGCAGAGTTCCCCATTTGAGCTATCACCTGGCCTGACTTTGATCAGTGGAGAGGAAGAAGCACTTCTGTTCATTACACCCTAATATCAAAATCCGAAGTAAGTCAGATGAATTGCATCCTCACATTGCCTGCTTTTCTCTGTTCACCATGCATGGAGATTAGCGTGAGTGATGCGGCTGTAGGTATCTTTACTGGCGATAAGGGTAGGTAGTGAGTGAATCTGGCCACTCTCTTCGCATTTTTAGCCGTTCTCTGTTTCATAATTCACCGGTTATGCTGTGGCTGAACAAGTGGTCCCATGCAGAGAAATGAAGTAACCACTGCCTAATTTGCAGTATCTTCTTATTGCAAGAAGCGGGTGTTTCCATCATCATTCAGTTAATGCAGAATAATACAGGCACAGTAATTCCTACAGCTTCAGAACACAATATTGTTATGGTCTGGATAACCTTATAAAAAACACTGAAGACTAAGTTTTGCTGTTATTTGAGGCTTTTGCTACAGGAAAGTAGTCTAGTTGGGATTCAGACATCAGTAAGACTGTCAGTCACAGGACTGAAGGAGCTTTAAAGAGATTGCCTAGTGCAGCCGAGAGGCAAGATCATCTTTAGTGATGTTATTCTTGATTTTAAAAAGCTCCCAAGCTGGAGACTTCAAACCACCTCTGCTGCTTTCTTCTCATTTACAGCTGTTCCTTTTTCTCTTCCCAACCATGGGCTTGAAGAGCAGGTGAACCGCTTCCCCCTTATTTGACCGCTATCATCTGACCACCTACCTTTCTTTCCTCTAGGCTAAACAAACTCATTTTCTTCATGTAGCACTGTGACTCTCCTCAGCACACATCTTATTTCTGTCCAACTTTGCTCCACATCCTTTTGCTGTCGTGTCCAAAACTAGACACAATATTTTAAGTAAGGCCTTGCCAGACCCGAGTAAGGTGGAAGGACCAGCTCGTGTATTCTGCAGCTTTGTCTTGCTCTGTATAAATGCCAGTTGGATGTGTGTTGTTCTTGCAGCAATACAACACAATGGGAATCGTTCTGGGTAACCCATGAATCCTTTCNATAGTCTGTACTCTAATAATATTTAGTGCTTATATCCCAGCAGGACTAAGAGTCTCTAACTGAAGCTCTGCAAAATATAAATGAAGATTTAGTGGGAGAGATGTAAAGAACACAAAACTACGTCACTCACCCAGGACTGANTCCTGTATTTACGTGCTAATTTCCATTTGTCAGTGTGCAGTACTTTTCTCAGATCAAATCTCCAGTTACCAAGACTTCGTTTTGAACTAAAACTTGTCCTCTGGCAAATTAGCTCCCTTCCAGTAAGACTGTCTTGGAATGTAGTAAGCCGTGTGTCTCTTCTATCACCCTGTCAACAACGCAAATATTGAATGATGCCATTCCAGGACAGGTCCTTGATAAACATCTCTTAGTGCACCTCTCCATTCTGACCCTGAGCCAGTGCCAAATACCCCCAGATACACTTTTCCAATCTTTT
>VXAV01004452.1:123350-208984 GCA_013399715.1 Alectura lathami
CGAAATGCTAATCGTGCATCTTTTCTGTGTCACTTTCCCGTAAACGGCAGTAATTTCCGACCGACTCTAGTAACACCTGCTGGTGAGAGCAGAAATACCACTTGCGGACATTGCCGCTGCTGAGCTCCGCTAGAAGTCACCTGAAGGGGCCGAGCGTGCCCGCGGTGCCGTGCCCGAGCCGCGGGCTGAGCCGCCTCGGGAGCTGCGCTGTTTGATTCTGCTTAGGAAACCTGCCGCAGATTATCCACGCAGTTAATCAGCCACGCTCCATTTAGTAATTAAACGATGACCTGTGGACTAAGAACATTTTTTAATGGTTATTATATTGAAGCCCATAAAAGTATGTAAAGGTTCCTGAGGGTTTTAACAACAAACTGTTATGTAATTACTGGTGTGTACAATTTAGGCATAAAATTGACTTAAAATGCAGACACCTGTGCAGAGGTGGCTCTGACAAAGGAGGTGTTAACAGACAGACTTAGTATCTGTCTTTTGTGTAAAATGACTCTTAAAGCAGTAAAAATAACATGGGACTTGAAACTGCATAAGCACAGGGGAAAGCTTACCAAAATAACGTGAAGTTTTAAAAAAAATATCAATTTTTATCATTTGTAATTTTTAAATGTCTTTCTTGCAGTGCAGATCTTGTACAAATCTGTATGTCAAGGTGATCTTTTGTATAAATAATAATTACCAATAACTTATTTAATGAGAACTTTCTGTAATGCTGCAGAAGCCTGTTGGTAGTAGTTTGGATCCTTTGTCTGTTTGTTTCCCTCTGAGGACTTACTATCTCTGCCTGCATCAGTTGCTTCCTTCTTACATTTGTATCTAGTGATAGTTCACAAAGCATAAAGATACACCTTATCCATTCCTAGATTTTTCAAAAAGTAAAAATAAGTAAAGCAAAGGACTGACCTTTCCCATGTTTGCATTCTCTACAATGCTCTTCTAAACCAGCTAGAGATTTTCAGTTCTACTTCAGACACCAAAAAGTAATTCAGCCTCTGCAGAGCTGTATGGTTATGCAAGAACCTTGTTGATTTCACAGGGTTTTAAATCAACTATCTTGTACAGCTTCTGTAGAAGAAACCCCACATTATTACGATTATGGAACAGAGAACTTTGAAGTGGCTTGTTGAGCACGTCTTTTCGATACAGTCTACGTGATCATATGCTTTTTTTTTTTTTTTTCTGCAGGAGTCCTGCCTTATTCAGTGCACAGGATGGATGGAGCTCAGTTAACACAATTCTGTATTTTGTTTTTGTTTATCTTTCTCATTGATCAATGCTTGAGCCCATGGTTTATCTCCTTCATCTAATTCTACTTTGAAGACAGAACTGATCACATCTGTATGTTAAAGTGCTTATCATTACGTGATCAGAATGCCTCACAGACCGTTTTTACTTTATCAAACTCTACTGGAGGTCAGAAAAGACTTTTACAGATGGTGAACAGAGGGTTAGGTTGAAAGCATTCACATTTACTTGTAAATAGCAGTACTATATTTGCTCAAAATACAACTGCCACTGTTCTTAGTAACAATCCTGAATGTTCCACATGTACAGTCATAGCATGGCTTGGGTTGGAAGGGACCTTAAAGCCCACCTAGTTCCAGCCCCCTGCCATGGGCTGGTTGCCACTCACTGGATCAGGCTGCCCAGGGCCCATCCAGCCTGGCCTTGAACAGTTCCAGGGACGGGTCATCCACAGCTCCTCTGTGCAGTCTTGTTCCGTGCCTCACTGCCCTTTGATAAAATTTTTTCCCCCAATATCTATTCTACATCTCCTCTCTTTTATTTTAAAACCATGGCCCCTTGTCCTATCCCTATCTGCCTGTGTAAAAAGTTGTTTTCCCACCTGTTTATAAGCTCCCTTTAGGCACTGTAAGGCTGCAACGAGGTCTCCCCAGAGCCTTTTTTTCTCCAGGCCGAACAAGCCTAACTCCCTCAGCCTTTTTTCAGAGGAGAGGTTCTCCAGCCTCTGAACATCTTCGTGGACTCCTCTGGACCCACTCCAGCAGCCCCACGTGTTTCTTTTGTTGGAGTCCCCAAGCCTGGATGCAGCACTCCAGGTGGGGCCTCAGGAAGGCAGAGCAGAGGGGGACAATCCCCTCCCTCCCCCTGCAGGCCACCCCTCTTCTGAGGCAGCCCAGGATGCAGTTGGCTGCAAGCACACCCTGCTGGCTCATATTTGAACATGTCAGCAGAGTGGACAGGAGAAAGGAATTCACAGTTGTGGGAATTTTGGTTTAAGTGGTGTACATGACAGTAGGAGGGGTGGGGGAAACTACAGCAGGGAGGACTTTAATTGCATCGTGTGTTACATTACAGAGCCTCCCACCTTTTTCTTTCTGCAAACCCTGCCTCATTCACTACACACATTCCTGTCTCTTCGGTAGGTAAGATGTGTCCTGCCTGCATTAGGTCCTGTTTCATCTTCTGTGCCTGTTTATCCTGTGCATTGAATGAGGCAAGGTAACTGAAGAAGCAGCATGTGTTTTTTTGAATACTGTATTAAAATGTACACATGCATAGGAAGTGAGTTAAGGCTGCACAGACAACAGTGTTTGGCATTTTGTAACATTTGGGTGGTTGATTGGTTGAGTAACATTAATAATCTTCTTTCACGTTGTTTCTTAAAAACCTGGCAAGTAAATTAAAAACAGAACAAAACAAAAACAATAAAAGATAAATTTTTCAACTTCCAAAGTAAATTTATTTCTGTGTTACTGCATTGCCCCCACAATGGTTATCAACAGGGTTGGAAAAGTAGCATCCTTTGCAAAGGCTGCTAGCTAAGAGCGATGAGAGTTTAGTTCTCTTTATATATGCCAGTAATGAAGCAGAATGAGATAATTTGTGGTGGGTTTCTACAGTTATTTCTAATACTAGAGAAGCAGTGAAAAGCTGGAGTCTTTCATTCAATTCTGGGCTTTAGAGAGAAACTGTCATAGTGGGTGAGGGCTCTCTTGCCAGGCTTCTGCAAGCACAGTCCTTTTCACTTCATCCTGTATATGCTTCCTAATAACAGTCTCTTTGTCCTCCTGTAACCATCACAATCTCTGTTTGTAGGTACTGCTGGTCTTGACCATTCCAGAGTTTTTCTCAGCTGGTCCTGTCTCTGCTTGCTTTTTTATTGTCAACGTTTTTCCAAGTTGCGTTTCTTTATTCTCCATAGCTTCCTCTTCTTGATTTCCTACATCATTCCAGTCTAGTTTCTCCTCAGTCTTCAGGCACCTTTTCAGCTCTTTTACCAGGCACTGCTCTCAGTTCTTACTCCTCTTTGTGGCCCATGGCATGGCTTTTGTGTCTGTACTGAAACATCACAGTACTTCTGAGAAGTTGGTTAATTTTGGGTCCATTTTTAGAGATGTAGGAAAAAGTGTAGCATTAACTCAGTGCTTGCCTATGTTGATGGCTTCAAAACATAGTCGCTAATGGGTTTTGAAGTTTTTTGACTTTTGCTGAAAGAAAGAAAGAAGAAAGTTGATTATGTATTTTTTCTCCACTGTTCCTTTTGTGAAATTGAACTCAACAAATAATTTCAGTGAGGTTCATGGTATGTTTTGTGCTTGTATATACACAGTGATAGAAAGCAAAGAGGACAGACAGAATGGTTTGCCAAAGTTGCAAGTAATAGTAAACATTAGAAATGCTGAGCAGCATAAGTAGTCCTAATTATAACAAGATACCAGCAATCCTGAAAGGAGCAAATACTGTATTTTTAGGAAGTATTCTATTCTATTCTATTCTATTCTATTCTATTCTATTCTATTCTATTCTATTCTATTCTATTCTATTCACCAAGTTTAGTGGGTTTCTGGGCAGGCAGCTAAAACATCTGATGAATTGGGGCTTGTTTGTGATTTTATTATTATTATTATTATTTGATGTTAATATTCTACTGTTACTGCTACTTGAGAGAAATACTTGCAAAGAGATGAGGTAAGCCTTCTGATGAATTGGGATCTGAATAAAACTGCGACTGGTGGAGTTAGCACTGCACCACAGTATTTTGTTTACATAAGCTAGTTGTTTTAATGCGATGAAAATACCGTCTGCAATAATTTAGTAGCTTGGTGTCTGAAGTGGGGGACATGGAGGAGTTCTGGTTTGCATCACAAATTCAATATTGTAATCCCTGTGAGGATGTATAAAAACAGTTGAATGTGTATGGAATCTTCTCAAAGCTCGTATGGGCAGTGATGAAATGAAGAATTATAAATATGCATATTGGACAAGGTCTTTGCTTGCGTTTAGGTAATGTGTGCTCCTATAATGGACACGTATTGGCCAGATTATGTGTTGTTCCTCAGCAGAGGAGCTAGCTTGTAGTGTAGGGATCATGCTTTAGTCAGGAGATAAGTGTTCTTTTTATAGTTTTGCTGGAAACAGCCTACCTTACTGTAGACAATTCAATTTTCTCCAGTTTAGCAAAATATTGAACACAAGAGTAACTGTAAGTTGCTGATCACTCTTGGTCAAGCCAGTGATCAAAACTGAGAGCCATGTACTAGAATTCACTGCTGTGTTAGTTTCTGCATGCAATAGTTTTTCTAATGTACAAAACTGAATTAATGCACTTCAGCTTAACAACTGTTACATTCCATTCGTTTGCAGAGATCAAGGAAAGGTGGCGATACATTCTTTATATTTAAGTAATGACAACTCTTCAGTTTCATCTGAAGAAAAGATTGCTTTGATTGTTAAAACAACTTTTCTACAATATGAAATTTGTGTTGTTCAAACAAAATCTCACAGACTTAAGCCTCTTACACAAAACGTAGATGTTTAAAACAAACACTGCAGCAGGCTGTTCATGTTGTCTTAATGTTGTGCCTTGTTATGTATGAATCTTTCTGGCAAAGGTGTTTGCTGAATGAGGGAGGTGGCTCAGGGTCCTGCCTCACGCAGAGAGATGGAGCAGAAGAGCGACTGGTTCTAACACAGCAGCCTTAGAGAGATGTGGAATTTAGGATTCACCTCAGCTGGGAAAGAAGTCCATGTCATTCTTAACTTCTGTGTTCTGTAAACCCAAGGATTTTTTGCAGAGCCTATCTATGGTTTAAGTAATATGTGATGCAGTAGTGAATGCACTATTTTTTGAAGCTGTCCTGATGTTAAGAGTATAAATTCACCTTTTCACGCATCATTTTGTGTTTCTCTATGTGTATTCTTCAAGCTTTGAGTCTTCAAGCCTCATCACAGTTCAGGAAAAAAAAAATGTTTTTTATTGTGTGCAAAAAGGAAAACAGCTTTATATTTTGGAACAGAGACTTCCCTGGAGATAAGTGGTTTTCAAACTAGTTCACATGTTTTGAGCCTAGAGATTATGGTGACTTTTTTTCGACAGAGGCAGGCAATTACCTTGCCTTCTACTCACTGGTAAAATAAAATGAAATAAAATGTCTCAAAATGTTGAATATAAACACTGTATTTTCCTTTACCAACCGCTATTAATGAACTTCTTAAGGTGCTTAGTAGGATGATTTATCTGTTGATAAGGCTTAGTGCTTCTAGATGTTAGAAACCACTGCTGCTAGTAATGCTTTTACCTTAAAGTATAGGTAAAGTGTAGCATTTTTTTGCTGTGAAGATTTTTGAGCAAAGCAAAAGGAGAATAATGATTGGTATAGATGAGAAAGAGCGGCTGGAAATATACATTTTTTGGTTTTGTATCTCTTCTGGTGAAGAATAAGTCCATCACTCTTTTGAACTATTGCCAGAAGCCCAGCTTCCCTTTCGTCATTTCGTCAGCTCTCCACAGTTTAGTTCTCTTTTAGAAATGAGCTTGGGAATATTGAACAGCTCTCACTTCAGATTTTCATTATAAAGGAGCTCCAAGGGACACCAGCTGCTATTGAAAATAGACCTTGGCAAGGCAGGCATTCTGAAACTCCATTTTCACCTTCCTGTGACTTCCTGAACTCTGCCTCTCTTTGCTCTTGATCTGTATTTGTTTTTTCCCTCTGACTTTTCCTATCGCTGTAATTTTTCAAGTTTTGAAAAAGTATCTAGTTCCACTGCTTGTGCAGCTTGTAGCAGTTGCATCTCCAGAAAAAGCCATCCAATGGCAAAAGTAGTCAACAGCTTGGCTGCTACAGGTTGTTTTTGAAAGTCACAAACTAATGTGCAAGTTCAACATTAGCGGAGCATAAAAAAATTCTGTATGAATTTCTTTTTGATTTTTTTTATTTCTTTCTTGACTCTATATATGGCACATAAGAAATGCGCCCACTATTGCAAAAATACCACTAAAGAACTAGTGTCGCAGTGCCAGTGCTGACTTCTGTTCTAAATAACTGGGGTCATCGCTCAGTTATACTTGGTTGTTTAAACAGCCTCCATTTTAGTTTTGGCTTGGGTCTTGTCAGATGGATACAGTATTTTATTAGACAGTGCAGCAGAAAAGGCTTAGAGTAATAAAGGGCATGCTGAGTAAGATCCTCCGTTTCTTGGTTCATCATCATAGTTCATTGCTTCTTTCATTTCTTGATGTTCATCTGCCCCATCGAAAAGCACATTTTTGCAAAACTTATTGGTGCATTAACTGAAAATTTGTAATACATGGCAAATGATTCACATCATAACCTATGCCTGTCAGTATTCCTGCTTTTTTCTAAACTGTTTATCTGTGTTAGCATAGAACTAGTGGTTTAGATGAAGAATTCACTTTTTTCTAAGCAGTTGGTATTTGCAAAACAGAATCTGGAATGCAGAAACGAAACAAAACAAGAATATAATAATGGAAAAAATATATAACTTTCACATCTGATACACTGATTAGCTTTATCCAGTCACCATGACCCTAGCATTTATATGTGTACATGCGCAAACATGCTTGTATGTATGACCTTTTTTTTTTCCCCCCAATGCAGTTATATTTGCCTGAGATCAGCAGCCTCTAGTAAATATTCCAACAATAAGGAGTAGTAGATAATCTCAAGTAGGATGATTTTTAACAAGTTTAGAAGTTCTTACTGCGTTGTTAAAACATCAGTGTTAACAGTAACTTGAGCTACTTACATCGTGTCAATGAAAATAAGAAGCCAATGGAAGTACAGATACCTGACAGTAGATGTTTTTATTCTTCTGGGGACATTCAGCCAATATGTGTGAAGAATGAGTCATTACTTGAGGGATTTTCTTGACATCTGAAGTATTTCTCTCTGTTTCTTCTTGGAAAAATGGTATTGAATATGAATCAGGAGTGAAAGCAGTTTAAACTCTCCTTCTGGGGAAGTGGAGTGGATAATTTTTAAAATATTAAATAGCTTTTTTTTTTTAATGTGATGGTGATCTGTGTTTTATTAGCTAAGAATACTGGAGACGACTAAAGGAATTGAATGAAAAAGATTTGATTGCATTTTCATTACCAGTGATTTGTCAGTTCATTTATTAGTCTGAGTGATTACAGAACCTGTTTTTTGAGGCCAAGTGGAATGTCTGAGAATTAATTTGCACTTAGTTGTACAGATGAGATATGGGAAAATATCTCAGATGAAATATGGGAAAATATGGTCTGACTAAGCCAAATATCTTATTTTGGGAATGGCAGCCGTGAATCTGCTGCTCAGAATGGCATAGAGTCCTACAGAAACGTACAGGCATAAAGAAAGTTTTGTAGTTGAAACAGCCGCAGGTCTGTAGTAAAGCACAGCTGTTCCCATTTCCGCTCACATTCTGGTATTGTAATATGTTCTGTGGGTTCTCTACAGACCAGCTGACCCAGTCTTAAATGTGGCTGAACCATAAAACCTATTTTGTCCTATTTCTATGAGATCTTATTTAAAGCGTTCAAAAGATATAAAGGCTTCTTTTTTTTTTTTTTTTTCTTTGCTTCAGAGTGATTAACTCCACTCAAATGTGATGTTTGTATCTGAAGTTGCAACAGCTCCATGCCATTCAGACCTTGCCTTGTTCATATAATGGAGGCACAGAGGTCCAGGATGTGGTTTTTAACTAGAACAACTCTGAAAGAGCCATACTTATTACCATATATTTATATACTGTCTCAGTTTTATCTACATTCATGTAAACTGACTTGGTGGCCTGCACAACATTTGGTAGATGATCTTATCCTTGGCGGTGTTGCTAAGTGACAGTATTTAAACTGACAATGATTAGATAAAGCTTGCACAGAGTCTTCTCTGTGCATGTTTTTTTTTATTTTTGTTTTACACCAAGCATTCTTCTTCTGCGTCTGTGCTAATGTTTAGTGGTACTGATGTGACAAGAGAAGAAAGGGAAATTTGCAAGCAATATATTTGCCTTTTTGATAGCTGTCAAAAGAATTCTAACATATTGCATAAATCAGCGAGAGCAGGTCACACATCTACTGTTGTGTTTCTGTTTAGTATCTGTGCACCTACAGTGTGTTCTGTTACTGAAGCAGTCGTTTTTCAGACATTCTTCCAGACCAGTATGAAGAAAGATTTGCTGCTGGTGGATTGCTTCATGTCCTTCTCTGTACTTGTATCATCTTGAGATTTAATTTTGCATCAGCAGTTTGGCTCCTATCCTTCAGGTGACCCCTTGCTATTCACTACAGCTCTAGGCAGAACTACTTTTGACACTTGCTTGTGATTGTCGTAACTAAATCATTCCAAACATTTAGGATATTCTTGGCCTGTCTTTCAGGAATTTCCATGGTTAATGTGTTATTCATATCTTTTTACAGATACCTCATTTTAACAGGGGAAAACATTTATTGTGCGGGTGTTAGGTAGATGCTGTGCTATTGAGTGGGGTGTACCATTGGCCAAAGAGCAGTTATTTGGTTGTTTGACTTGGAGACCTTGTAATTTAAAATAATAAAGGAAAATCTGTTGAAGTATAATTATTTATGTGTCTAATAAGCTACATTTTGGAAATTTTGGTTTACTGGAAGTTTAATTACAGTTCGGCTTCACAAACACAGGTCAGCATTCTGGAGAATCCAGGGGCAAATTCTTGCCTGTTCCAGGAGAATCACTTGTTTCTGGTAACTTTTTGCTGGTCACTTTTCTGTGTCATGCATCAATATGCATGTTCAGAAAATGCTTTTCAGAGTTAAACAGGGAGCCATTTAAAAGGCAGAGCTGTTATTAGCTGTTAGGATTAGGCCTTTGAACTTTATCATCCAGACACAAGTTTTGATCTGGACCAAGCACTCTGACTGCAGGTGTTTACCATAGAATCAGACAGCAATACTGAGATGTGTGGAGTAACCTTGCAGAACACAGACACTAGTGCTCCCTCAAAGCAGAGCTTTATGATGTTGATAGGTACTTAAATAATATGTTTGTGCCTTAACAGTGTTTAATCTGCAGTTTTTATTTAATTCCTACTTAATTTAATTCTTGTTCTTTGAGAGCTTTTGCTGGGAATCCCTTTTTTATGTATAACAATAATGTGAATGAATGGGCGAATTTGGGGAATATTTAAAAAATGTTAATCTTTCCAAAAAATGGCAAAATTTTATGATGCTGCATCTACTGGTATTGTTTATGCTCATGCTTGTATAAAAATTCATGGCCTATCAAAACTTGCAAGCCTGGCTTTTGTCCTGGGTGGTTCTCTCATCTTCCCTAGAAGTTCTGGTGGCCTGGGGAGAGCTGCTCGGGTCTTGCTTCTAGGTGCAGAGGGGTGAGAACCTGGTCAGAGGAAAGAGGAGTTAGTGAGTGCTAGCATGCATTTCTTAATTCATAGAATTATAGAGTCACAGAATGGCTTGGGTTGGAAGGGGCCTTAAAGCCCACCCGGTTGCAGCCCCCTGCCATGGGCTGTTTGCCACCCACTAGATCAGACTGCCCAGGAACCCGTCCAGCCTGGCCTTGAACACCTCCTGGGATGGGGCATCCACAACTTCTCTGGGCAGCCTGTGCCAGCGCCTCACCGCTCTCTCAGGGAAGAATTTCTTCCTGATGTCCCACCTAAACCTCCCCTCTTTCAGTTTTAGCCCATTCCCCCTTGTCCTACCATTATCCGCCCGTGTAAAAAGTCGGTCCCCCTCCTGTTTCTAAGCTCCTTTCAAGTATTGGAAGACTGCAGTGAGGAACTCCCAGAACCATCTCTTCTCCAGGCTGAACAACTCCAACTCTCTCAACCTTTCCTCATAGGAGAGGTGCTCCAGCCCTCTGATCATCTTTGTATCCCTCCTCTGGACCCGCTGCAACTGCTCTGCATCCTTCCTGTACTGGGGCCCCCAGCCGTGAACACAGGACTGCATATAGGGCCTTATTTGGCCTAGCCTGTCCTGTGCCACACTCTACTAATGTCTGTTTGAGTTTAATTTTAAATAAACTGCTTTTGCCCTAGTCTACTCATAAATTTACTGTCTCAAAAGCATCTGCAACAGATTTCAACAAACTGTGGGAGTGCAGCCAGTTCTTGTCTTCCTGCAGCTGTGCTAAACCCTTCAAAATTCCTGTTTGGGAAACCCAGTTACCTGTGAAATTGTCTGTCTGCATCCTGGCAGTTGTCTTTCAAAATCTCTGTTCTCAGGAAGGGCAAAACTGTATTTGCAGCCACCAGAGAACTGGAGGACCTGGACATTTCTGAGAGCCTATGGAAATTTTGGCTGTTAAGTGAGATGGTAATGTCAGAACAACAGCATTTTGTGAGTCTTGCCAGCCCAAGGCTGTGGGCTTGGATTGGCAGGTAATGTTGAAACCTGATACCTAATTCATCGCTTGAATGGTAACCATGTCATCTCTCAAAATATCTGAAGGTAAATAATGGAAATAATGGAAGATAATGAAGAGTGTGATACTGGATAAAGACAGATTTTCCTTTATTTAAGTACAGAAGCATATAATCAAATCAAAGATGCAAATTAATAGAGTAGAATTATTATTTTTAATCATTATGTGAAGATTCAATAGAAAATAATATGAAGCTGTAATTCAAGCCAAGCAGAAACTGCTTGATGAGTGATTATTCCTAAAGTACGGACTATGTTTTTGTTAAAACCTTTCACATTTGTATGCACAAAATGCTCTGCTTTCTAAGTTGTAGCTTGTAGTCCAGTTGTTGATATTATATTTTTAATACTTTTATTGCTCTTCCTATACTGCTGCATTATGTTTCCAGATAAAGATAATCTTTCTTCTTTGGGATACTGCACACATTTTGGCAACCGTTTGTGACTTACTGTATAGATTTTAGATCACTTCTGAGGGACAAATCATAGTCTGCCAATTAATTTATATTTCAGCTGGTTTGTTGGAGGATATGAACATTCATAATGATGAGCATTTTAGTTTCTAGGTTTTGCATTGTTGCATGTAGATAAGTACAAACATCTGTATTCTTGTTTTTCTGTTCGACCTAGAAGGCTGCCTTAGAAGACAGCTGAAAGCTGTAAAGGAATCCACTGTGGATCAGTTTCTTGCTCATCCAGAGCTTTGGATTTAAATCTTTTCTCATTTCAATGTGATATAGAATCATAGAATCATCTGAATTGGAAGGGACCTTTAAAGGCCATCTAGTCCAACTCCCCTGCAGTGCACAGGGACACCTACAGCTGGATCAGATTGCTCAGAGCCCTGTCCAGCCTGACCTTGAAGGTCTCTGGATATGGGGCATCCACCACCTCTCTGGGCAACCTGCTCCAGTGCTTCACCGCCCTTATCGTTAAAAACTTTGTCCTTATATCTAGGCCAGATCTCCCCTCTCTCAGTTTGAAACCATTTCCCCTAGTCCTATCACAACCGACCCTGCTGAAGAGTCTGTCCCCTTCTTTCTTGTAGCCCCCCTTTAGATACTGAAAGGCTGCTATCAGGTCTCCCTGGAGCCTTCTCTTCTCCAGGCTGAACAGCCCCAACTCTCTCAGCCTGTCCTCACAGGGGAGGTGTTCCATCGCTCAGACCATTTTTGTGGCCCTCCTCTGGATGTTCTCCAGCAGCTCCATGTCCCTTCTGTACTGAGGACTCCCCATCTGGACACAGCACTCCAGGTGGGGTCTCACCAGCACAGAGCAGAGGGGCAGGATCACCTCCCTTGCCCTGCTGGCCAGATCCACGCTTCTTTGGATGCAGCCCAGGATGAGGTTGTCTTTCTGGGCTGCGAGGGCACGCTGCTGGCTCATGTCCAGCTTGTCATCCACCAGTAACCAATTCCCTTTCAGCAGGGCTCTCTGCTCAGTCCTTGCATCCCTCAGCTTGTACTGATAGCAGGGGTTGCCGTGACCCAGGTGCAAGACCTTGCATTTCACTTTGTTGAAGCTCATGAGGTTCTCCTGGGCCCACAGCTCCATCCTGTCTAGGTCTCTCTGAATGGCATCCCGTCCCTGAGGTGTATCGACCACACCACGCAGCTTGGTGTCATCTGCAAACTTGCTGAGGGTGCACTCGATCCTGCTGTCAGTGTCACTGGTGAAGATATGGAAGAGTATCAGTCCCAGAACAGACCCCTGAGGAACACCACTCATCACTGATCTCCATCTGGGCATAGAGCCATTGACCACCAAAGCAGAAATGCTTCTTGTCAGACTTCTAGAAATTCTCTCTGACAGTGTTACAGACAATTGCAAATGGTGCTTTCTTGTGTTAACTGACTGCAGAAGTGTGTATATATACGTTGTTGTTTCTCTGTTTTTTCTCTGTTGGTGTGGTGACAGTTGGCAGGTGCTAGCTTCCAGTAAGTGAGAGCTGTGTGCTGCTCAGCTTGGTAATTGACATAGATGTTGTGTGAGGAAATTGCTTCCTTTTCTCGTGCTACAGTATTGTCTTTCAAGAGAAGTTCTTTTCCACGGAAAATCAGCAGTTATCGAGTCTTTTCAAAGGCAGTGCATGCGAGTAAAGCAGCACGAGGAAGAAGTATGTGTCTTTAGAAAAGTGTATGTTTTGCTGAACCAACTAAGGGTTGACAGCTCAGTATCATCAATATTTTTGAAAACCAGTCTAAGGAAAGTTAAAGTGGATGCCAGTTGGAAAGACTTTAGCCGTAAATGTCTGAAGTGATAGGGAAAAGTTAATCATGTGGAATAATAATAAAGTTTTCAGCTTTCAGTTATACAGAAAATGGCTCCTTTTTTCTCTCCATTAAAAATAACTGACTGAACTGTGCATCGGAAAATATGATTCCTTGCTCCACCTTTTTTCTTCCTGCATACTAGAAAATGAGGAAAAAAAATCCTCTTCCTCCAAATTAAGAGGAAGGAATCTTATCCTGAGATTCTGTTGCAAGTTATTCAATTTTTCAGATGATTCATTTGGAATATGCTTATAAATTAATTTTCATTGGAGCAGCCCTTGTTTATGTTGGTCAGTCTGGTGCACAAACATACTTTGTCTGAATAGTAATACTAAGGTACATTTAGGAGATACAGAAACCAGAGATACAGGAGATGCACAAAGACCAGGAAGTGAAACTGGTACACTCAGAAACATTAAGGCATGTGAAAAGTGTGGGAATATCTCATCGTGTTCTTCACTGAACACACCAGTTCCTTCTTTAAAGTCATGGGACAGGGATTTATCTTTTAAGAAATACGATTCTTAGGACAGGTGAATAGATGTTCTTTATGTAATATTTATATTTGAAACCATTTAGGAAATTCTAACAGGACCCAGTTTCTCTGTCAATACAATACTTGCTTAGGAGTCTTGCCAGTTCAGTCTTTACGGATGATTTAGCAATGAGGCTTATGCAACATGCATTACCTTTGTTTTCTGATGTGTTTTTTTTTTTTCTTTCTTTTTTTTTTTTTTTTTAAATGCAGCAGTTGTGGAGTTACGAGTGAGTTGTGTTTTGCAGGGTCTTACTGCTGAAAGACATTTAAAAATATGTTTTGCTATTAACAGTTAACTGAGGATCTTGGCAGTGGGACCAAGTCACGTCAAGTGCATTTCATGGCAATTTTCTCTAATTTCCTAATTTATATGAGTCAAATGGCAGCAGCAAATGAATTATAACTCATTGAACTATTTCTGTAGAAGTAGTTGTCTTTATTTCAAAATTGTCCCTTCTCAATCACAAATACTAGTGATTTTTGTTACATTTTACCAAAATTCTGCTCTCAAAGCTTGCGTTGGTTTACCATGGCTTAAAGTATATTGCACCCTCTGCAGGTTTTCTTACAATTCCTACAAAGAAATAGCAGAAAATATTATGGATTTCTGCTATGATTAGAAGGCTATTATGGCAACATTAATCACACATGTGGAAGCATGCACTGGGAATAATTTAGCTGACTTCAAGGGAGTGGCACTGACATAAAAACCGATTTTAATGAGCCTGATCTGCAGAGAACTTTGAAGACAACAATTAATTTACATAACATCTTATTTTGCACACAGAAGAGTAGAGTAATTCATCTTTTTAGTTGCCATTAACTGGACAGCTCTCAAAGTACTGTTTGTTCGCTGCAAGTAGGACAAAAAGATCTGACATGGAAACATAAGAGCACTACAATTACTGTTCTTTAATAAACAGTTCTCTAAATACTGTACCATACTTTTCTATCAAGTGTTTTTCTTTACATATATTACATTTCTACATATGTGAACCCTTTCCTGAGAGGATGCCCTGATAACCTCCTGTCTTAGCTGCTGAAGTTCACTCTAGGTACCTATGCAGGTCCTTTGGCAATGTTGGCATTGGATTATACAGAATGTGAAGCAGTGGTACCCTATTAGATGATCTCAGAATTTTGTCTTGTAGCACCATGTTGCTTTCCATTGATAGATTCATAGAACAAGGAGACCAATTAGTTTGGACTTAATCACTTTGCAAAAGCCATTTCACTAGCTTTGTTACAAATGTTGATTTGGTGGCAAATGGAATAACAACGTATTTGAAGAAAAGGGTTTAATTGCTGCTTCTGATTTAATGCATTTCACTTCTGATGGTTGTTAAGGACAGCTTGAATGCTTCAGCATGTGAATAAATTTAGGCTGTGCTTTTCACCTCTGAAAAAAAATTGAATCCTTGTGAATGCTGGCATTTGGCATCAAACTTGTTGGATTTACCATTGTACAAGTCAGGAAGTCTTTTTCTGTGCTTTTTAGTGTGAGGGGGTGTTTAGCATTTCATGTAATCTTTAGATATAGATTGCAACAGTTATATTTTAATTTCATTTCAAGATTGTTAATTACCTGAACATTTCATTTGGCACTGATATGTACCTTCGAGCATACTGGCTGCAGAATGTTGCCTTGATTGTTTCACTATATGGGGTTGTCAATTTTATGTGATGAATAGCTCAGTAATTACAGAGACATTCTATATTTTGCAACTCTACTGAATTATGGATTTCCGTCATTGCTGAAAAATCTAATTTAGGTTCTTTAGGAATCATTAAACTGTATTGTTAAATAGCACATTTATATCTTTTTCTGAGTCTTAAGACAATTTTATAAGGTCTTGCAAGCAAATTAGACAATTAGTTTTTAATAAAAAAATAACTAAAATCTGTGTTCTTGCAGGAAATCAATATTTATATTTTTTTGTTAGCTTGTTTGCAATTCTGCTCTGAATGATTATTATAATGCAATACCACAATTTGAATTTGTCACCATTGCTGTTAGTGGCATGTTATATAAATATTTGAATACTTCAGTTTGTAATAAGTAAAAATTGAATTTATGATCTTATGGTCTGCCAAAAGGCCATGTAACAGTATTAGAAATACGTAACTAAAGATTAGTGTGACATTAAAAAAAACAGGGCTGTTGTTGTTTTGTGACAGCTGCTTAGTGTATAACAGTTCTCAGCTTCCTAAATATCTAAAATGAACATCTATTCAAAGTACAGTGGGTAGAGACCATGCTTTAAAGTGTTCAGTTCATTTTTATATTGTCACTGCTTTGTGGCAGTAAAGGGAAAAGTAACATCCGTCAGATACCAGGCAGTGTCTGTACCTGTGTTTCCCTAAACATTATTAGAACGGTCTGTAATCATGGCACTGAATATTTGGGAGGAGAAAGGAAGAGAGTTGTTGGTAGCGTTTAGTTTTCAGACAGTTTTTCAGTATTTATGAGCTTCAGTTTCTGATAATGCAGTTTCCCATTTTGATGTAGTCATTCTGCTTTCCTCTAGGTCTTTGCTGAGTACTGTTACTAATCTTGAAGATTTTTGTTCTGTTATTTTTGCTATCATAAAGATGCAGAAGTTGAACTTATCCAAAGATACAACAATGTATTTTCAAATTTCATACTCATATTTGTTGATTTGGCATAGAATTGAATATGTTTATAAGTGACTAGGGTTTGGGGAGCAAAAAGTAGTGTTGTTGGCACTGGTTTGAATACCTTTTTCATGGCTCTTTGAGTTCTAGTTTGAGTATTGAAATATATGAATAGTTCAAGGGAAGGAATGATACCACAGGTGATTTCATCTGTTGCTTGCTACAGATACAATATATTCATTTTGGCAAAAAGCAGAGAGTAATTACATATTTTTATTGGATAAGCTCCCAAAAAAATTAAAAGTTGTTTTCCACTTAAAGAGTCAAAAGAATCACCCTGCTGTATTTTGGCATTACTAAATACCTGTGAGTTAGGGCAGGATTTCTAAAACTCCTGTAGTGATCAGTTACTCAGAGTAATACTTTATATAAGGAGGAGTGGAAGAAGATGACAAAGACTATCCTTTAGGTGTCCCTCTGCCAGAGGTGATGTTTTTATGCTTTCAGGTGTTTCAGTGTGTGTGCGTGCGAGCTGACTTGACTTTGCAACCCCTTTTTCTGCAAATGCCTGCCCACTCTCAGTTTAATGTGTTGGTTCCCCTGCCCGCCCCCCCATATTTTAATGTAAGTACCTGATTTCACTATTTAGTTTGGAGGAACTCTGAGTCCTTGGCTGAAAAAAAAAAAAAAAAAAAAAAAAAAAAAAAAAAAAAAAAGAGAAAACACCCTCAGGAGAATTGGGAAGAACACACTGACCCCACAACTCTTGTCTCAACAGTGAAAATCTCAATGGTCCTTTAAAAGCAAGTTCCCTTAAACTATTTGCCAGTGTCGTTTATCTCCTTTCAGCTGCCTCTGTAGCTTAGTGTAGCTCACAGCCAGGCAGAGTCTCACCAGATCATCCCCCAAAGACACCACTTGCATTTGTTATCTTTCTGAGCATTTTATCTTCTGTGAACCCATTTGATATGGGTTTCTTTGTACTTGTATGGGTGATTATACTCAGCAGTGCCCGTAGATAGAGGCAGAGGACTGTGAGCATGCTGTTTTTCTTGATGTACTGGATTTTACTCTTAATTTTTCCCTTTTTTCCCCAGTGCTTAAAGCTATTGAAAGGTGTAAGCACAGTCAAAAAACCAGAACATAGTTTGAGTAATTATCGTAGATGCAAAGGAGCAAGAACTCTACTGAATTTCCTTCTGTTATAAAAAGATCTGATTCTGTTTAAATTAGAAGGTAATGCTGTTACTTTTCTGTATAATGTGATAGGTTGGTAGTCTTAAAATACTCTAATTTTGAATAAGTTTTATGTTCTGATTCAGAATTTTGGTAGCTCTTCAAACAAGATGGTTGGATGGTCACAGCCAGAGGGTTGTGGTCAATGGCTCTATGTCCAGGTGGAGGTGGAGGCCAGTCACGAGCGGTGTCCCCCAGGGGTCCGTCTTGGGACCGGTGCTCTTCAACATCTTTATCAACGACTTAGACTGTGGGATCGAGTGCACCCTCAGCAAGTTTGCTGATGACACCAAGCTGAGTGGTGCAGTTGATCCCCCTGAAGGAAGGGATGCCATCCAGAGGGACCTGGACAGGCTGGAAAAGTGGGCCCACGAGAACGTGATGAGGTTCAACAAGGCCAAGTACAAGGTGTTGCACTTGGGTCGGGGCAATCCCAGGTGTGTGTACAGACTGGGAGAAGAACTCCTTGAGAGCAGCCCTGTGGAGAAGGACTTGGGCATTGTGATCAACGAAAAGCTGGCCATGAGCCGGCAGTGCGCTCTTGCAGCCAGGAAGGCCAATGGCATCCTGGGCTGCATCAAGAGAGGGGTGGCCAGCAGGGAGAGGGAGGTGATCGTCCCCCTCTACTCTGCCCTTGGAAGGCCTCACCTGGAGTACTGTGTCCAGGCCTGGGGCNTTCAGCTTCGGGAAGAGAAGGCTCTGGGGAGACCTCACTGTGGCCTTCCAGTATCTAAAGGGAGCTTATGAACAGGAGGGAGAGTGACTTTTTAGACAGTCTGACAGAGATAGGACTAGGGGGAATGGTTTTAAACTAAAAGAGAGGAAGCTTAGATTAGGTATTAGGAGGAATTGTTTTCCTCAGAGGGTGGTGAGGCACTGGCACAGGCTGCCCAGAGAAGCTGTGGCTGCCCCATCCCAGGAGGTTTCAAGGCCAGGCTGGATGGGGCCCTGGGCAGCCTGATCCAGTGGGTGGCAACCCTGCCCACAGTAGGGGGCTGGAACTGGATGGGCTTTGAGATCCCTTCCAACCCAAGCCATTCTGTGGAGAGCATTCTCTAGTGACATGTTTGAGCAGATGGTTGTCCTCTACAGTATGTGATGTTCTTCTCTCAGGTACTGAATTTCAGCTTGACTTTTGAGAGCTGGGAACTGTGTTCATTTTCCCTCTCTGATTTAGGGTCTGATGCGGCCCCTGAAGAATAGTCTTCTAGTTATCATTGGAGATGAAAACTAGAAGATGGAAAAAGTAGGTCTGTTTTACGTTCCATTTTTGAGTTTATTACTAAATGGAGTAATAGAAAAGTCTGTGAATATTGAAACCTCAGGACTTCATTTGCTGGTGCTGATACTGTCATGAGATGAAGTTTGAGAAGTCGCTGATTGAATATTTGCATGATTGGATTTCATGAGAAAAGAGATGGTGATGGTATTTCCATTTGCATTTGTGTATGATTCTATCCAGCCAGAAGATAGTTTTGTCTTTGTTTTTATTATTATTATTATTTTGTTTTGCCTGTGTGGATGTGGAATTGATTTTAATGCATTTCTCTCTGAAGAATGTACTTTTTGGAAGAAATTGGCTTTTTTTAATGAATTGGTAAACTCTAGGAATACCACATTAGAAATCATTTTAAATAACTGTCACTTATCACATCTTTTAATCAAAAGCCTCCTTGTGCTTCTCAGTTGGATATCTCTTACCAAAACAAACAAACAAAAATGAAAAAAAAAAAACAAAAACAGAAAAACCTTCTCCCAGAATGCTTAAATTCATTTTATTTAAATAAATTTAACATAAATAAGTTTGAGTGAGCCATCTCAATAACTGACAAGTTTCCAAGTTTTGAGGCACAACACATTTCCCACTGAATCAAAATGGATGCATCATAGTGTTATAAAAATAGTTTACTTCAAATTCTATGAACTTTAAAACTCTTTACTTTAAAGATTTGGAATTTTATCCAACCTATGTTTTTTAATAAAAGGGAAGGCAATAGGTTTGATGTTATTTCAACTCCTTGGAATCATGTTTCTCTCCTACTGAACAGTAAGAAATTAAATAAATAAAGTTTGCACGTTCCTGTGAGGTTTAGCAAGAAGCACCACAGAATTATGAAACAAAAGATCCATACAAATTAGTTGGCTGAACAAATAAGTACTTCCATCTTCATCACAGCGATAGTTTACTGCTTCACAGTCACTGGTAAGACAAAAAGTGGAAGGAAAAGTAGAAGAATATTTAACAAATATGCTTTCACATGTTAAATTTGTAGGTGAACAAAAGATGCTAATCATACATCTGCTCATTTTAGATAAACAAACATGAATATTTATTATTCAAGATTTTATTTTTCAGTCATTCCCATTTTTATAATTGATAACGAGTATTTTCGTTTGACATTCTCTAGCTGCTATTGCAGGTAGCAGTCATATCGCATGAGCAGATGTATTTTCGCTGAAGTATATTGGCATCCAGCAATGAGACAGTTTCCTAAACACAAGATTGTGTCACCTAATGTTTTGTGTAATCATCCAAAGCAGTCTTAGAATCAAAAAGACAATGATGGAAGCTCAATGTTCGAATAGGAAAAAAAAAAGGAATTTGAAGGTTTTTATTAAAAAAAAAAAAAAGATAAAAGAATTTTTTGCATATTAATATGCTCCTAATCTCATATCCCAGTATGGATAAAAATTTACCTGCTATAAGCCAGTGTAAGGCAATGTGGACGCCATATTATTTTGTTGTTCTTTTGTATTCTTGTGGTTGTTGCTTTTTTTTTTTTTTGGTTTGGTTTGTTGTTTTTTTACTGTTGCAAGTAAAACTGCCAGACTCACCAAGTGAACTATATGATGAGGTTTTTTGGTGATTGTGTTAGGTAGATAGGTACCTATAATAAGTAATGCTAGTATCTGTGAATTACCACTGCCATCTTTAAATGTAAGCTAGTGTATTTAATTTACCTTTTTATGACAAATCTTCTCTAGTGGTTACTGTGGAAATGAAGAACTTAGTGAAACTACAGATCTCAGTTACATGTAAATGCTCTGCAATCTTTGTTGTCTTACCACTTTGGAGGGACACTGATTGTTTAAGCACTGAACTCTTAGTGCTTTCAGCTCCGCTATAGATAAGGTTTGGGCCAAATCTGTACTGCAGAAAGAGAGATACCTATTTAAACAAGTGGTTTGGTTTCATAGAATTGTGCTGGCTCTTCAAGGTTTTAGCAAGCAAAGTTGTTTTTCTGTTGTTGTTGCATAGGGTGCATTTTGTGGTTTAATTTCATATAATCAGTGCTTCAAACACTGGACCAATATGCAGGGAATATCGCTACTTTTTTTTCCCCCCTCTCATCCCCTCAGTGACATTTCTAGTAAAAAAAAAAAAAANATTTTATAAAAAAAAAAAAAAAAAAAAAAAAAAACCTAGAATGCTCAAGAAGAGCATTCCAAAGGAGCTGTATGTCAGGAGATACATACAAATTGGTCATAATTGCCTCAATGTGCTGCTTCTTATAAGTGGAGACAAATTAACAATTTCTGGTTAGGTAGATGAGTCACAGTGCAGTGTTGGAATGTCATATTCCTCCATTCACAAGAGCATTAAACTTTCTTTAGAAAAATACCATATTAAACTGCAGTTACGTGCTGACAACTGGTTTATCATTCAGAAGCGTAAGTACTCTACTAAACTTAATTTTTTTTCAGTGTGGTGTGACTTCATAATGCTAACAGAACAATGCTGTTCTTTTTAATGGCTTTTTCTCCTCTTCAACAAGACAGTAGTGAGTGAGTCTTAATGCTTTGGTGTATGTCAGGCTGAAGAAAGTAGTTCAAGAAATTTCTCAAAGTGTTAGTTTATCCTGCTTTTCTGGTAAATGAAAGCCTACCTTGACTCAGTCTATACTTATTATAATATGAACAGACATTTAATTCTTACGGTGTATCTACTTTCCATACTATTTTGGTGTTTTTTTTTTTTTTCTTTTTTTTTTTGCTTTGGTAGGGCTGCTGTGTTTGAAGTGACATTTCATGATCAAAATTCATACTCCTATAAAGATGTGACAGTGTGGACAGAAGTTAATGCTGATAGAGAAGGTAATCTGAAACCAGAGAATGACTTTTTTTGTACCTTGAGAATACATACGAGGACAGTGCCTTTGGAGGGGGGATCTGGATACATAGTTCTTACTTGATAATGTACTTTATTTGTTATCACATTGCAGTCAGCTTCTTTTTCATATAAGCTAAGAATTCGTACTGCCACTATATGCTGCTCATATGAAGCTTACATACTCTTTACAGAAGCTCTATAGTTTTAAAGCAGTCTCAGCACTGTCAGCAAGTGCAGCTCCCGTCTGAAGTGCATGGAGGCAGGGTGGCTGTTGCACAAACTCAGCATCTATTTGCCGAGATCACACTGGAGAGATGATGTTCAAAATTATAATGCACTTACAGGTCAAGAGGAGCTTCTGGAATTCTGTGAATCTGAATCTGTGAGTGCCATAAGAAACTGTATCACAGAAAGATGAGCATTTCAATATTGCAAATGAGATTAGACAAAGGTCTGAATAACCAAAGACAAAGCTACATTTTCAAATGGAAAAAAATTGTAATTTTCATAAATAGCATTTACATATTAATACCGTAGGTTCTAACAGTATTTGGTTAGAATCAGAAGCTGTTAACTGCACAACTTTTGAAATACTGGTTCCAAAAAGTATGTAAGTATGTAGGAGCAATGTTCAGTCTGCATACCTCTTGCTGTAGCCGATCTTAGGGATGGATGCATTGCCTCTACTAGTATTCAAGGAATAACAGGGAATACTCTTGTGCACATGCACTCTGTTGCCTACACTGGTAGCTTCTAAGAGGGATTTGGGGCTGGGACACTCAGAAACAATGATGAGAGTAGTTCAGGAGTCAATATTGTCCTGAAACCATTTTCAAAGAGGTAGTTTGTGGTGGGAGATCAAAGCAGCAAANTAATAAAAGGCTGTTTATTGCAAGATCAAAGCAGCAAAGGCGTTCGTAGAAGGTTAACAACAGGCAAAAGCAAAAAGCAGCAAAAGCTAAAAAACAAAAAGCAACTTATGGCGTAGTTTCTTACACTATATATGTTTTTGAGGCAGTCACATGCTCTACAGTGATTTTTTGGTAAGTTACAATTGGGTATATTAAAATTATATGCCCCTAGCTACAATATTTGATTGGTGTTTAACTACTGGGCAATCATGCCCCATTATCCTTCAGTAAGTCCGTTGGCATCTTGCAGTTGTTTCTCAAGACGTGTCTTCCTTATCTTGTTGTCAGGGATACTCTGAGAATGTTCCTCTCCTCCCAGTCGACTCAGCAGGACTGTTCACAAGCTGGGTTGCTCACATGTCCGCTGCTCTGTAAAAAAATGCTTCGCAACAAGTTTGAATATGGCCATTCTTTGTGTGTAAAAGATTGTAGTAGTGTGGGTATGGGCGATTCAATAGCAGTTGACTTCTGTGTCAAGCAATAGAGTTCAAGGCATCTTTAATTTCCTAGTGCAGATATAGCCATAATAATGTAGAGTAGCTTGAAGGACATACCAAAGTTAAGCAGCTGCTGAATACTTTATTGATTAGCCAGAACTATAGGAAATCTTATATAAGTTTAAGTAAATCTTACTCCAGCAGTGTTCCTTTCCTATCCCGCTAAACAATGTTTTATCTTGGTGTGTCTTGTCTTTTACTCTGGAAAACTTTCACCTGTAACTGAGTTCCCTGTTATTGCCATCAGTTTGGCCTTACTGACTTAGAAAGACATTTGGAGTATATTAGGCCACCAGTGATGGCTCCAGTTTAAGGGCTGAGGCAGAGTTTTACTTTCTCTGATTCCAGACAAGATGCCTGGGCCCAGGCAAGCGTGGTTCATCTCTTCTCAGCGCAGTCCCAGACGGCATCAAACATCTTTAATATTCTCCAGCTTGAGTGGAGCGTAGCTCATTGCCCAGATGCTGATCATAGAATTTATGAATATATTTGTGGATAAAATAAGGTCGCACTCTATCATTTAATTCAACTTCAGTTTCTTGGGTTTTTTATTTTTATTTTTCTTCACCTTGTTCTCTAATTCAATAATTTATTTAAAAGTCAGTCATTCATTGCCCGGGGCTTACTGTTCTGGATATGTATAGCTCCTAGAGAACTAGAGGTGGCGATCCTCTGTTGATTTCCCAAGTTGGCATCCTAGTTTTGGGAAAAAATTTCAAAGCAACTGAAATCCCACAGAAATGCAGAGCAGTATAGGTGCATAACAGCAGGTGCCTATTCTACCATCAGAAACATCAGCATTTGTAGATACACATGAGCTAATTTTAAACTCACTTAAATGGGTTAATTGCTAAGAAGGCAAGCTTAGAGAATGGAGCTCAACAATGGCTGCAAAGTGTTCCTGGGGTTCTGAGAAAATTCTTGAGCAATTAACCAGCAGTATCTCCCATGCTGCCACACTGATGCTGCTGTCAGCACTGGACCTAGATAATGTAAATAGGCTGCAATTATAATTTTGCATAAATCACATATGTAATTTTATAAACGGTACCGTAAGATCAAAGCATTGTTTTGTTGTGAAAGATCTGTCAACCAAAGAAGAAAGTTGCTGTTTTTGCCATAAACTAAGGCTTTTATTTTGTCTTCTGGTTAAGAACTGTAGTAACGAGGACAGTGCCACATACGGATTTTGGTGGCACGCTCTAATATGCAGAGGAGACAGATCTTGTTAGTCTGCAGTTATGCTGAAGAAAAATTGCACAGAAGCTATAAATGAACATTTTGGAAGAACAGGATTCCAGGCTGGTTCATTAGATCATGCGTACCTCTCCTTCCTCACCCAATAACATACATCTCTCATTTCTCTCATTTGCATGTCTGTGGAGTATGGGGTGGTGGTTTTTTTTTTTTTTTTTCATTCAGTTTGGGGTAAATAATTCCCATATCCCATTAAACTGTTCAGCTGTGTCATTAATCTTATGAATTAGATGTTCATTTGAAAGCAGTGTCAGCATACAAGTATTTAAAAGTAGGTCGTACTAACTTTTCCACTTTCTTAGGGTAAAAAGATTCTCTAAAACAATGACCTTGACCAATATGTTTGAACAAAGACTACTCAGGAGGCCAAATGTAACTGGTATTATAGAAAAAAAATCCTGTTTTGTCCTGAAGAAATTATTCCAGAATGTAACATTTATCCTAAGTGAAAGCACTAGCACTTAAAAGCAGGTTGAAACAGGGAGAGGTAAGGTATTCTCACTGGGGGTTCCCTGATGACCTCTAAGTTAAAGCCATTCACTTATAACAGATTTTGAAAGTAGAATGAGAAAAGATGGGAAATTCAAAGGGGATAAACTACACAGGCAACAGATGGGATATTTTTGGTGTATTAGTTCCTGTTAATTTCATCACCAGCTGTATTTGATGCCCTGGCTTATTGTTGGAATGTCAATATTTGCTTATTTGTTGAACTGGTCGATGTTTATTGTGTCCTTTGAATTGAGAAGTATCATGAAATATTTTAGCGTTGCTAGGATTTTTATTTGTATGCCATTTATTGGTGTCTCTGCAGAGATAAATGTCACAGCAAAGTGGAACATTAGATTACCTCATTAAGCATTTCAGAGGGATAGGTGCTAAAAATAAAACTGATAAATGGTAGCAATTCATTGTTCTTAGTAGTTACAAGTGTGTAAAATATAGAACATAACTTCAGGCCTAGAGTTGAATAGGTTTTATTTTAAGAGCTTTATTTACAGCCAGCATCATCAAGGGGAGGCTTTCAGTGATTTCTTTCAGATTTGGATAGAGCCCAGTAACAACTGAACCACTTAAAATCTCCCAACAGTTTAATTGCCAATTATCTCATTTTTTATGTGGCCTTCAGTCTTTAGTAGATACTTTATTCAACGACAGGCATGGGAGTAGTAGTTAACCCTTCTAGAAGCATGATTTGCAGTGTTTTGCATGCAGCAGTGATGGCGCAGCATGCCTCTCTTGAGGGCTCTTGACATTTGTTTGCCAGCAATGATAATATTATCCATTGTAGTTTTGCTGACAATCAGCAAAGTGATTATGAATTTTTCCAGTACTGTAGGATTGTGTGGCACATGACTGACAGCTGCAAAAATGATATAATTGGGGCTCCATACAAGCATACAGCTAAGTGCTTTTTAATAAAGCAACATTTATAAAGTAAATATTATGATGACTTAATGTGCCACAAAAGTGTGAGTCACGCTTCTCTTGAAAATGAATGGTGAATTATGAATTTCATCACATGACAAACATTATTAGGAAAGAATAAGACATAGGTAGATGAACATGACTAACACTTTTGTTGATTTAATACTACTTAAAGTTTGCTAATCCTGTGAAAATGTGATTCTCTTTCTTTAACTAAAGGCAGCTCCATTAATAGCATTTAATACTCCATAAATCTATTAAATGAAAGAGCCTTAGGATTTCCTTGACAGAAAAGAACTATGATGTGTTGTGTGTTGAAATGTAATGAAACACTTAAATAGCGGTAACTGCAAAAGTTAAATCATTGAATGGTCATTGTTAAATGGGAAGAGTGTGTTTGCATGTCTGGGAGCATATTTTCATGTGATGTTATTCAAAATGTCCCAGTGTTTACCTGACTTTTTTAGTTTAAGTACTAAGTGTTGAAAGTCAAGCCAAGAAAGTCACATGAACAATTTAATGTTTTTAGTCACAAATAATATCATTTGATTTAAAATAAAGATTTCCTCTTTGTATGTGTGTGTGTGTAGAATGACATACTCATTGTAACTTGAAGTAAAAACTTAGTTGCAAAAAAACTAATAATCAAAGTGGAGTAACTTGTAAGGATTGAGTTTTCAAATTGGAAAGGTATGTAACTTCTAGATTTTCGTATTAAACTTTGTTTCTATGTAGACAGGCTAATGAAAGAGTCTCTGAACAGCCCCTTTGCACCCAGACCTTGGATAGGTAATTCCCAATATATTTCACAGGCAGCGGAAAAAGGATAGAGATTGGTTAAGGTCCTTCATAATTTCTGCAAGCAGAGAATTTTCACAGATTCATGGTTCCTTTTTGAAATCATCAGTCTACTTCATGGAGTTTGGCCAGTGAAATGCTTGTTAGTCAGTTATTGCATCTTAAGATTTTTTTGATGATCTGGTTAAGTAGATAGATTGCCTGGCACATGTATCCTCTCACTGGAGAAGTATAATTCATAGACCAACGCTACTCTATGAGTTCCTTTGATCAGTAATGTCAAAAGGTATTCCATTGCTATTCTTTTGCATGTTCAACTGAAATATGCAGACCATTCCTTTGGAAGGTTTGTCTGTATTCAAAGCTGTCTTGAGTCTATTTGTCACTCAGAAGGTGGTGAGGCATTGGAACAGGTTGACCAGAGAAGCTGTGGATTCCCCAACCCTGGAGGCCAGGTTGGATGGGCCCTGGGCAGCCTGATCTAGTGGGTGGCAATGAGGCCACAGCAGGGGTTGGAACTGGGTGGGCTTTAAGGTCCCTTCCAATCCAAGCCATTCTATGATTCAAATCGATGCAGAATTACTGGTAATGGTTTGTGATTTGCATTTTACAGGGGATCAAACTAAGCTATTACTATGTCTTTTTTTCATCATGAAATCATGTCAAGTGCATGTCCTAATGGTATTATTATTGCATTGTTTTGCTGTCTGCAGGATCTGTATCACTGGATGTTGCTCTCTTTGGCCCTGGCATATGTGGCTTCCCATAATATATTACATGTATATAGGTTAATATGTATGCATATATAAAGGTGTCATTTAAAATATCGCCGTTTTCTTTTACATATATAATGACGCTTTTTTTTTCCTCACTATATGAAAAAAAAAAAAAACAACCCAACCCATATCTTTTCTTGACTATAGTATTTTAAATCCCTTGCAATGTTGTCTTAGTTAAAAAACATTTCCATTGTTTGTTTATCATAGAGATATGCTTGTTTTCTGTCCTTCCAAGGTTGCCATGAATTGTAGTAAATAGTGGTGGAAAGCTCTGAGGTCCTTAGTTGCTAGGGGCTACAGAAGAAAAGAGATGAAGTGTTAGAGGTGCTGCTCAAGAGTCATATGCAAAGCAAATTTTCATCTGAGGAAGCCACTTCATTAAAACAATTTTCCATTTTTCTTTCTACTGGCTATTTTCCAGTAGTTAAATAGTGATAATATGCGATGTCCTCAGCATAATAGAATTAGTTAATATTATGTAGCTTCAAAAATTGGAATAAATGTTGATAATTTCACAGTAGGTAGACAAAGCTCTAACGTGTTCTTTAAAGTTTTCTTCTTGGTTTGATGTTAGCTAGCAATTAGTTGTTGTAGCTCTTGAAAAGTTTGCACAGTAGTATCAGGTGAATTCACAAATTACACTAGAGTTCTTGGGGGAACATTAGACTCCTTTAGAGTTGAAGTACCTAATTCAGTAATCTAATGAGCAAGGAAAAGCATTTGTGCTGTACGAATTACTAAATAAGCTACAAGAATCCCAATCAAGTTACTCTTATGTTGGGCTGTTATGATTTCACTTGACTGAATAAGAATGCCTTCTGTAGTACTCACTGACCTCCAGTTTTTCCTGCCTATTAAATCTTTTCATATGCTTGACTGCTAGACAACTACACTGTCAAGTATGTTCAGAATGCATAGAAGAGCTTACTTGCTTTCCTTTTATATGTATTCCCTTTCCTTACAGACTTAGCCTTGCTCATTAATTATAATCTCTTGAGAATCTCTCTGTAAAGAGTTTGGAAACTGCTTTTGTTAGTTCCTTGGAAATGTTGTAAAGTATTTTCATTTTGTCTAACTGGGGAAGTGAGAAAAGGTTAGTATCAAGAATTATTCTGAGATTACTTTCCATAATTAGTTCACTTAGCTTGAGTTCATCTTCCTCTTAACAGACAAGTTAGATCAGCTGAATCCCAAATGCGAAGGATTTTCTTTTCATTAGAAGCTTAGAATCAGAAAATCAGGACAGTGTTCAGTGTGAAGCTATCACTGCTGACTTTCCACTTCTTACAGCAGCCAGCCCCTGTGCATTGCCATTTTCGGGTCTGGTGAAGTGAGAGGAAGTTTGGGAAATTTTCATGATACTTCAGGATGCATTCTATGATTCTATTTTGGTGAAATTCATCCAAATTAATTTAGGCATTTAAAAGTTAGATATTTGTGTCAACAGTCAATTCTGAGTTAATCCCTAGCAAGGGACAAACAGACATGTTAACATAAAGATTTATTTACCCTAGTTCTCTCCTCTGAATGGTGAGTCTAAGGTGCCCAGGTCAGACCCAGCTATTCAAAAAAAAACCTAGACACTGCAAATTGGGTGTGGTGGTTTCACACTGACAGCTAGCTAAACTCCACCACACCACTCTCACTTTGTCTCTTCAAAAGAATGGAGGCAGAAAATACAATGAAAAAAGGCTCATAGGTTGAGATGAGGGATGGAGTTCCCTCACCAATTACCATCATGGACAGAACAGACTCAGTGTAGGGAGATTAATGGGATTTACTGGCTATTACCAGCAGAGTGGAGCAATGACAAACTAAAAACAGACTAAAAGCACCTTCCCCCGTCCACCCTCTTCTACCTCCTCCCCCAGAGCAGTGCAGGGGAATGGTGCATGGGGATTGGATCAGTCCATAATGCTTTGTTCTGCCACTCCTCCATGGTCACTCCCTGCTCCTGCTCCACGTGGGGTCCCTCCCATGGGTGCTGTCCTTCCAAAACTGATCCTGCATGGGCTTCCCACAGGCTGCAGCTCTCCCAGCCCTGCCCCAGCACAGCTCCGTACCACAGGGCCCACCCTCTAGGAGCTGCTCCAGCACTGGGCCCCACGGACAGCAGCTGCCCCAGGCTGCTGCCCCACCGCGGGCTCCTCTCCACGGCTGCAGCTCCAGCCCGGGGCCCGCTCCTGCGGGGCTCTCCGTGGGCTGCGTGCTCCTCCAAGCCACATCCCCCTGCTGCACCGTGGGCTTCTCCATGGCTGCACGTGGAGATCTGCTCCGTGTGGTGCCCATGGGCTGCAGGGGGACAGCCTGCTCCACCGTGGGCCTCTCCTGGGCTGCAGGGAGTTTCTGCTCCGTGCCTGCAGCACGTGCCTGTCCTCCTTCTGCTCTGACCTTGGTGCCTGCAGGGCTGTCCCAGGTCTCACTCCTCTCTCCCAGCTGCTGCTGCTGCAGATCTTTTTTTCCCTTTCCTAAATCTGCTTGCTCAGAGCACACCCAGCATTGCTCATGGCCAGCGGTGGGGCCCTTCTGGAGCAGCTGGAGCTGGCTCTGATCTGACATGGGGCAGCTGCTGGGCTCTGCTCACAGAGGCTGCCCTGCAGTACCCCTGCTGCCCAAACCTTGCCACTGTGCTGAAAATCTCTCTGCCCCAGCTGCAGGTGACCCTCCTCCCATTGGCTGAGGTACTCAGGAGGTTACAGACTGCCCGGTCAGTCAACTAACATGTCCGTCTAACCAGTACGCCTCCCTTCAGCATACATGGCATGTCTCATTAACTCCCACTTTATGCCACCCAGGGCGGAGAAGTTAATGAGTCTATTAAGCATGCATACTTAACTCAGGGACATCCCAATTTCAGGATGTCTCCAACTTTTGGGGCTCCAAACAGTTCTTATGGGTATTCTATGTTCTGGTTGGTCCTCTTAAGGCACATTGTTGCGAAGGTGCATCTCTTTTTATAAAGACACCCCTGCCTATTCCTACCACCACCTAAACCCAGTACACTAGGTCAGGTCAGGGGAACAGAAACCTGGTTTTTACCCCTGTATTTTGATTTCATCATCTCTTTCAAACTACACAAATTGGAGATGTATGATAACAATATTTGTGTTACCCAAATTTAGCATACCTTAGGCATAAAAGTTAGCTAGGTGATAACCCTTGTCTCCTGAGTGTTGTCAACAAGGCGAGAAAGGGACTACACCTGTGTTGTTTAGAACAAGCATCTGAACTGAAAACAGGCTTCCTTCCAAAAACAGGAGTGCTTAAGTAAATAAGTTGGTGACAGTAGGTAATAAATGTGTTTAAATATTCCAAGCTATTACTTAAGTTGTTTAATTTATTCATACTTTTTGCAAGGCTAAAAGTATTCAGACAGTCCTTTGGAGTGTCAGTTGTGGAGCAGAGCATGATGGGCAACAGGGACGGCATGCTCAGCAAGTGGGAAGTACCCTGTTGTTAATGTGTGGGTGTCTGCACATATGTGCAAGGTCATTCCAAACTTGTACTGTCTAGAAAGAACTTGTGGACAGAACTGATTGTGTTCTTAACTCTGTAGTGGTGTACAGTAGCTATTTGTAAAAGTGTTGCTACATTTTTTCCTGAATTCCCCTACCCATAAAAATATAGGTTCTCAAAATTCTCTCAAAATGCCAATAGCAGCACAATGATAATAACAAGTGTAAGTACAGAAAGATAAATGTATTTAATTTACTTTGAACATTCAGAAAACATTCAAGTATGGATGCATTAAATGAAGAAAAAACATCAGTTGTGTGGCCAGCTGAAGAAATGTTTCTGGAATGGTATGCTGAAAATAGATGCAAATGGAGTATAGATTTTTACATCCTAATATTGCATACCAGATCTATTTCACATTAAATACTTAATATAGTCTATCTTTTTCCTCCTCTTCAAAACTGTATTATTTCTGTGGAAAATTTTTAAATTCAGTTTCAAGTGCACAGGCAGGATCCAAAATGTTCAGTAGGTAAAATACAGTTCAAAGCATTAGATACACACTTTCTGGTCTTGGTTTAAAGAAATAAAGTTTTTTGTATTCAGAATAATGAATCTGAGGCTAATTCTTTGCATACACACCAGAGACCATATTCTGAAATGTCTTCCATTGATACTTGACAGAAAATGATGTTGGCAAAAATATTTTGTAAAATTGCTGAATTGTGCAAGCAGGGAAAAAAGGTCCAGCTTTGCGTAGATTGCACCTCCCTCCGGCTATGTATTTATTTATTAACAATCCTCTTTGAGAGCGATGTACTTGTCTGGTAAACATTACAGAATAGATGCCAGTTTGTACAACCTGATATTACCTTCTGACCCACTCTGACTATTTAAATCAAGTTCAGTAGGTAGGAGGTAAACCCAGCTTCCCCGTGCTTCACAGACGAGAAGGATCGTAGTGTGCCAGCGCAGGTGTGCCTTGCCCCAGCCCCGTGTCACCCCGTGGGGCTCTGCTCTGCTTACAGGTGTGTACAGAACATCTTCCACCAGATTGCGGTCGTGGTTTTCCTTCTGAAATACAGAACTAGGGATGGCTTATACTTTATCTGTATGGGCACCTTACTGGTTACAGAAGGAGAGCAGTGATGGAATACTTTGCTACTGTGATATTTGTCATAACAGCTGCTTCTCTTTTTTTTTTTTTTTTTCATTTCAAATTTTAAATGTTTTCCCAAATAAATACAGTCTTTAAAGTTCCTGAAATAGTTTACATCGTAAGAGTGTAAGTAAGCAGTCACACGTTTCTTCTAACCTGATAATTCCAATAAATGCTTATTTCCATTTTTATCCTTTTCAAAGAAAGTTCAGTTTCATTCCAATGATTCAGAGCAATGAAGCAGCTGGAACTTCATTTTTTGATACTGATACAAAGTCCCTAAATAAGAAGCTCCAAACTGTGAAGCCTCTGTTCGTCTGAACCCTGTGAAGAGTTTTCTACTTACATGTGCTTTTATCTCAGCTTTCCATGTTGAATCTTCCTTGATAATTCTGCTTCAGAGCGAGAACAAAGCTGTCACTATCTTCTTCGTAGTCACATGTTTGTGAATGATGAGCTGCTGGTGCCAGTGCTGGCTTTGTTTTATGTTTATTGGTCCATGCTGTAGTGCTGTTGAGCTTGTCCTGAATTTACTCCCCTGAGGCAGAGGAACACTGTGTAAAGGAGAAACTTCCGCTTGAACAACTTCATGGGTGAAAACTGCTTTCAGCTTACTTTGCAGAGAGCTCAGCAGGAAAATGTAACTTTTCATCTTTAAGTCCGAGCATGCTAAATGTCTGGTCTTGTCTTGCTTTGCCTAGTGTTTTGCCCTTGCAGGAATAGTTCCAGACCCCATGGGGGTGGCTCAAGCAGTGTCACATTGTCACATTCTGTCCACACACTCTGAAGCTTCATTACTGCTCTTCCCTCATGCAGGCTTCCCTCTTTGGGTTTTAGACTGAAGATTTGGTTAATGCAAAATGACATTGGTGGTGTTGTGGCTAGTGGTGTTAGCAGAAAGAAATACCTCTGCTTTACCAAAGATCATTGCTCACCGGCTTTCTTTATGTTTTATAGTTACTGACGCTTAAAATATGGCTTGACAAAAAAAAAAGATTATCTGATTTTTTTTCTTTCTGTGTCACCTGTTGAAATGCTTCCTTGCTGCTTTTATTGTGTCCGTATGAGACTGCTGGTACTCAAGATACCGTTTTGAATGTAGTTTGTACTTATATTTTTATTGTAAGCATAAGGGAAATAGAGATCAAAAATTGTAAAATTGTTCTAGTAATTTCTTCACATACAAAACTTTGTGAATTTTCTTGTGATTTTTTTTGTCTAGTTTCTGGAGTGCTTTATAGTAACTGCATATTGAAACTACAATAATCTGCTACATTTTGTAAGCAGGTACATATTGCAAGAAATTCAATATGCATAAAAATATCATTTTATTAGAAATACTGTATCAGTAAAGTAATTTGTCATTTAAAATGAAAAATTAAGCAGAATTATATATTAAAAATTGAGTCTTTCCAGAGCCCTTAAGGTCTTTGCTTTCTATCTGTTCTCTTTAGGTGATTTTATTAGTATGTAAACTGTTTGTCTTATTGCATTGATGATCCAGGGTTTCATGCAACAGAAAATCTACTTTTTAAATAAGTACAGATGATTCAGATAATTTGAGTCCTTTGAGATTCAGTTTGAATTTTTGATTATAGTGTATTAGTTTGCTGCTGAAAAAGGTCAAGTTAAAATGTTATTTTTGCAGTTATTTTTTTTCATATTTTTTAATATTTTTAAATATTTTTGCTATTTTTTTTTTCTTGCTGTGCTGTTGGGGATTTTCTATTTGAAATCTGAAAAAAACAGAATCAAGTAGCAATAAGGGTTTTTTGCTTATTGTTAGACTGTGTGTGCTACCTAATAAAGTTGCTTAGTAGCAAGAATGTATTCAAAAGTAGTAAGTGGGTAGTAACCAAGTAATACATTTTTTGTCATCATTGGGTTCTTGTGTTGAATAAACAGAAAACACCTGCCTTCGGGTGAAAGTGAGGCAAATATTAGTTACATTAGTTTAATATTTTGTACAACACGCACATAAAAACACTGTAGAAGTGTTTTTACCTTTTTGTTTACTAATGGTAGTGAGAAGCGTACACTAGAACACACATTTTTGTTTGTTTAATATGAGCTGCTATCATCTATTTTTATCAATTTATTTAAATAAAAAAAAAAAAAGAGGTTAATAGTAGAATAACATTCTCTCTGAAATGTGTTGTCTGTACTGAAAGGAAGTATTAGATAGCTTTACCAATCTTATCGATTCAGTCTGTGATCTGAAGATAGGATGTTATTACTACACGTTCCATAGGACCATTAGGTTTTATTGGGAGTTGATTACAGTCTAACTAGCCTACTGTAATTTTAGATTAGAACTTTACTAAAAATGAAGTCATAATCCATTGAAAAATGAATAATTTTTAAAAGACAATGATTTTTCTACCCTGTTCATTTTTTGTGTCACAGGGCTTGGTAAGTGATACAAAAATGATACAGACTTTCCCAAACAGCATTCACTTTTATTTTAGCAGTATCCACAGGAGGGAAAAAATCATTCATACATAGCTTATCTCTTCTGGAAGTAACTGCTAAAATTAGGTAATTTACCGTTAACTAATCAAACCACCACCACCACGCAGCTTGTGTTGAGTGAAGTCTACTGTGTTGCTTTTTCGTAAGTACAGCAGATGCATGGAGATCAGGTACTCAGTTATTGCAGATATTCTTGTAGTTAATGAATTGTGTAAATAGTCAATACTTTTTTCATATTTTATTAATTTAATGCATTTACAGTGTTACCAAATGAAGCAAATGGATTATGCTTTTTTAATAGTCTAGGGGCTTGGTAACATGAGCCTTTCTCCCCAGCAACAAGCTTGTGTGCAGCCAGATTCTTTGCTATGCTACATTTTCCCACTTGCACGGTGGCATAAAAGATTGCAGAATCTCTGAATTTAAGCAAAACATTAATTAAGGAAAGCTTCAGAATGAAATCGAGAAGGTTAAATTGAGGGTAAAAAGTAGCAGCTTCTCCGCAGTGTGATCATCCCTGATGTCTGGCCGCTTGCCATCACAGGAGGTGTGGGTGTGATGTGTCTGTGCTCTGGCCCTCTTGGCTGCCCTTTGGCGCTTTGGAGTAGGGTGAATATGCCTTTAATTTACTGATGCAGGAAGGTAATAAATCCTTTTATTGAGCTGAAAGGATAAGCCTAAACTCAAGTGACGCAAGGTAGCACAGGGCTTAGGGGGGCAGGGCTGACACATGACATTTTCTGTCCCTGAGAATGGGGTGGGTAGTTGTGTTTCTGTGGGAGAGGACAGGGCAGTGGGAGGGGAGGCTGTGCTCCTGGGAAGAGGGGGAATTGCTTGCTTTGCCTTTCTTGCCTGGGAAGCTTCTGATCAAATGGAGACAGAACAGGAAGAGAGTTAAGTGCCCTAACAGAGGAACGGGAGGTTTCCACCAGCACCAATATGTGTTTTACGGAGCTCTTAGTAGGTTAAGGAAGCTACCTTGTGTTTATTGCTGCTGTTCCTCACTCCGGTGAGGCTTAGGGTACTGAGGCTAGAGTATCCTTATTTTTGGATCTCCTTTGGACAGAGAGCAATTCCTTGAAGAAATTGTGTTGCTGTGCAGTGATATGACATAGAATGCCATGCCCACAATCCTAGTTGTTCCTTAGCTCTCACTATTTTGATACACAGCTGAATTGTAGCTGATGCCATCGTGCTTGCTAAGCATTTGAAATGAGATCTGTAAATGTGCCTTAGCAGCCTTTCTGAGGTTGTTGGCTCAGTTTCTGTTTTTGTCATCCTTTCATCCATTTTTTTTTCTGCTTTTTAAAGTGTGAAGAAAAGAGAATCTTCACTGTGCATATCCAGCAGAATCTTCATAACCACTCTGTGATGGTTCATCTTCCGACTTGGAGGTGGCAGACTTTAGAAGGGGATGAGTTTCTCTAGTTTTTAAAGTCTTAACTATGGAGTGTGCCTGATGTGAAGGGGCCAGAGGGGGTCAGCTCTATCTACCATGTGAAATTCAGTGTCTGGTTTTGGCACAGGCTGTTGGGGGAGATGAGCTTGTTTGCAGAATTTAGAGATTTGTTTTCTTGTCCGTGACTTCCAGGGTCTGTCTGTCCAGCTGGCCCTGCTGTGCTTGCTGCCATGGGCAATGCAAGGGCCCTGGTCCAGTGCTGGAGCTCTGGCCTGCAATGTCTTCACGGACTGCAGCCAGCCGATCTGCACTGTGTTTGTGGCCCCATGTCTTCCTGGGACCGGACTGCTTCAGCTGGGATCAGAAACGTAATCTGGTTTGTCAGGGGATTTGTCACAGAAGCTTCTTTATCCAGGATGAGTTGGTAGCATAACAAACACTAAGTACCCGCTGCTGAAAAGTGCCTTGGGAGCCTCGCTGGCTAGCAGCTCAAATCCAAGCTATGTTTCTCCTTGAGGTACATCTGGGTCGGTACACTGTGTACTTTAATGTGCACCACCTGCCAGCTAGTGTCTTGGGTGCTGCGTATTTTCCACTAGTTAATTACTTTTTCCATAAATAAACATATTTGCACACTATAGATGGAAGCAACCGTGTTTTCAATTGTCTGTCTTCAGGAGCTATAGTTGGACAGTAACACCAATGTCTTTTGTAAAATTTTCAATCTTTCTGTTGAAAACATCCTATTTACCAGGGAAGTGGATGGTATTTACCAGTTAAGCTCATTGTTGCAGCAGTTTCATGTCTGCCTTTTCAAGCCTTCATAGCACTGCTTAACCTGTTGCTAGCTTCATTCTTCCTCACCCTATGGCATCAACATTTGAGATGCTGTAGAAGCCCTGACTCAGAATGGGGTCAGGGATTGTTCCTTAAGCTGTTTAATACTTGCTTGGGATGTTGCCAGTTTGTATTCAGCTGTAGTTTGTGAGGAATCTTCTTGCTAGCACCTTTCACCTCCACTGTGTTGCTCTTAGCCCTGGGCCAGCTGTTTTTTGGAGCACTAGTTCTCTTGCTGTTTACAAGCATTTCAGCTTTCATACTTTCTATCTTATCATTACATATTTCAAATCATATGTTTTCCTTTTTGCTGAAATCACAGAGAAACATCCTTGCAGAATGTTGTTCATTCTGTCCTAGCTGACAGACTAACTGTATAAAGCTGTGTATTCATTGGTGCTGTTTCTCTAGTTTTGTCTGCTCTCTTCTTCAGTGTCATTTTAATAGATCTGCCTGCTTAAAGCTCTAAGATTCACAATCTGATATTGGTGCTTTCTAGAAGTATAAAGTTGAGATACCTCCTTTTTGTCTGGAAAACAGTAATATCAGAGAGAGTTTGCATATGCATTTGTTGCTGTAATGAAATGCATTTCAATTAGTAGTGGCTGTGGCTCAATTTCATCCTGATGAAATTGAACCTAATGGAATGAACCTGTAGAAGAATCAAGTTAAATCATGGGAGTTAGCTGAGTACACTTTGGCATGAAATACTGTTTTGTAATGGTAGTAAATGAGCAGAAATAAACATCAGAGAACTAGAAAGCACTCTAAAAGGGAGAGTTTTGTAAGTGGGAATATTACTCAGTGAACTTGCACATTTAAACAGGATTTCTGCTCCAAAAACAAACTGAGAGAAGAATGGTATCCTTTATACTGTGAGCGATGATTTTCTTTATTCTGCTCTAAATCTGCCTTGCCACTAAAAGAGATCTGGCATCCTCCTTACTCTGAGCAGGGTCTTCTTGTCCTCTGTCTCATGTTGATGTTAGCACTTGAAAACTCTCACAATGATCTGGATCATTGAACTGGTGCAGTTAGAAAGAAAAAGGGATCAGAAAAAGCCTGAGATGCTGGTGGCAACTGATGACTAATCTAGAAGTTTAAGCATAGATTAGGTGTCCTCTTGCTAACTTTAGTACCCTGAAGCTATGTGTGCAGTTAAACAGCTGACCTGTGCTTTCTCCATAGTGGACAGGTGGAAGCCATTCCTCCAAATTTTGGGCAGGACTTACGAAAGTAATGCAGGTGATTGATTTGAGTGACTAACCTGACATGTAGCTTTTTCACACAGCAGAATTTAGGTAAGAGTCATGTTGTGTCTTGCCTTTTCAGTCCTTATTCTTGCATGCTTCTAATAACTCATTATCTCAAGGAATTCTAATTTTGACCTTATAAATCTCATTCAGCTGATCATCAGGTGACAGGAAAAAGAAATTTGTTACTAAACTCTCAGAGAAACAGTTCAAAGGAGAAGATAAATTCTGCTTCTTGAGCTATCTCTTTTATAGAGAAAAATTCCTGAAAACACTGTTCTTTCTTTGCACTGAGCAAAACCATATCCTAGCTGAGGTAATTAATATTTTGATTAGTAACTATGTGGGTATTATTTCTAGGAACTTATTTGTAATATTTTGAGGAAAAAAAATAATGAACTAACCTGGAGTGTGCATTCTAGTGTTTCAGTCCACAAGTGTGCAATCAGAGTGCCTTATGAACTGGAGGAAAAAAAAAAAAAAAGATTAATAAATCATGCTTAGGAGCTATTAATGGATTCCTGCCTTGGAATCTTTCAGTGAGTCATTTGTCAGTGTTACGTATGTTGTTCAGTATAGAGGAGGTTATTATTTTATGGTTGAATAAGAGCGTAGAATTTTTAATATATAAGAGCATTTCTGAAGAAAGTTGACTTAACAAAAATTCAGGGAGGCTGTAGGTAGCCAGAAAACGCTTACTTTATTGTTAAAACTCTTAACTGATATGCTATTCGAGATGACTCGCTCTTAAAATTATACTCGGAAATCCTGTGCTTAAATGGCCTGTGACCATAAGTTATTAGTGCATTAAGTATCTGTCATTATTCATAATGTCTAAAGAACCATTTGAAATGGGTGGTTACATTTTGCAACTCTATTTGTGGAATAGTAAATATTTAGTAGTAAATACACCATGTATAGCAGGCAAGATAAGACATTTCAATTTTGATGTTTGTACTCAAAACTTAATGGATTAGCACAGATGGTGTTAGAGATTAATACTGAGAGCCCAAGCACAGGATGCTACATGTTTATCTGTGAGGCAGGATAATAAACTGGTTAATTTTAATGTTACTTTAAAAAAAAAATCTTGTTCTTTTAAACTGTCCTGAGCAATAAGTGAAAAAAATAGATCCAAGTAAGAGCTTTGTCTAAGATAGAACTTATTCTGACCACAGTTACCTCAGTCCAAAAGCCCAGAACACCAGTGACATTGACAACTTTTATTGGAGTTTTCTAGGACAGTGGACATTTTCTCTTTTTCATGAGTATTTCCCCAGGTTCCTACACTGATTTTGTTCTGTTCTCAAATGTTCCTTTTCTCAGCAGCTAGATACGTACCTATTGTGTGACTCACAGGCTAAAGGTGTTTCTCTCTCTCCCTGGTTCACCTAAGGAGCCTACACAGATGGAATGATTGTGCTTGTAGCTTGGACACCCCTGTGAAATGCTATATTTGGATGGAATGACTCTTGGCTTAAGTGTTGCTTCACCAGAATTCTCTGAAGAGTTCAATTTCATATGCATCCAGGGGATGTGTCTCATACATCCGTATGTGGAGAAATACTGGAAAAATACTGGATTGTCTCAGTTGTTATTTTCTTAAGATACAATCAGAGAAGGCAGTACGTACCTTTTTATAGAGAGCACTCACTCAAGAACTGGACGACCTGTTCGTAAGCTCAATGAAACTGCTTTTTTTCCTGCTTCTCAGAGGAGTTCCCACCTGCTATGGTGTAAGCTAAATAGTGAGGATGGGTAGGAGGAATTGGGCAACGCCAAGTTTTGACTGCTCTGCTCTGTCTGCTCAAGCAATGAGTTTATGCATTCCTTGTATGAGAATATATCGTTCTGCAACATGGCACTACAAACAAATTTCTAGGTAATACCATGAAGTTCCCATAGCAAGTTTCACACTTAAACAGAATGGAATATAAACGGAGAAATCTGACTGTTAAGCAGGTGAATTCTGTATGGAGAGGAGGTTAAGATCTGTAACCTAGATTACAGAGATGACAGAACACAGTGTTTCCAACATTTAATCCTAGTTTTATTTTGTGCTTCTTTCATACAATCACAGTCTGATTTAATAGAAATAGCCCTTGCTCTCAGCCAGAAATCAAGAAGTCTGTTGATGATTCATGCTGCTTGACAGGCTTCAGAATACAGAATTCTATATTGCACAGAAGGAAGTAGTGAACTCATATGAGTTACCACAGACTTGCCCAGATTACTGGAAACAGTCCTGACCACTTTTAATGCCAGTCAAGTGCCCTTAACTCTCTCTCTCTCTCTCTCTTTTTTTTTTTTTTTTTTTTTTTTTAATATAGATCCAAATTTGTGCAGAGTTCACAGCATAGTCAAGGTCCTTACGAGTGAGAATAGAAGTGGGTGTTCAGAGGGAAGGGACCTCCCTATGACATAGTGCTGGCATGGTGGCAGCTCAGAAGATGGTTCAGATGTCTCTCCAGTGCTGTGCATGTCATGGCCAACACCAAACTGCTGTGGGGGACAGCAAGCAAACAGGGCTCTGAGGGCAGCATTCCACAAGATCCTAGAAACACATTGTACATCTAGCTCAGCGCATCCAAAATGTAAGTCTTCTACATAGAAAATAGTTTTCACCTTCACACTCTGCTTTGTGTCTTGTAGCTTTCAGTTTTTCATATCGGTGCAGAAAGGTTCCCTGGCAATGAGCCGTGAGTAATATAAAATAAAGATTTAATAGATACCAGAGCACTTGGTTCAATACCTCTTCAGACTGCAAGCAAGGCAGAGATGATATAATGCTAATGTAAAGCTATGAAGATAACAAATAGCAATAGAAAGAGTAGTGCTTTTATCTCTTGCTTCTCATAACTGTAATAGGAGGAATAGTCACAGAAAACTACAAATCAAAAGATTAAAAATGGTTATTAAAAATGATCACCTTTGAAACTGGTGTACAATAAAGTGGCGGAACTAAGTGACACAAATACCACTGAGGGAAAGAATAGCATGATAAATCATGACTAGTAATGCTGTCTGACATTTACTGTAGCGAGACTGAAGAGACAAAGGGTAGAATTGTTGAAGAGCTAAGACATCAAATAGCTAATAATGGTCTTGGACTGGGAAGTAACTTCCAGGAATGCACCAGTAATGTGTTGTCAACTTTAAGGGCTTTTACGGCTCATAATAATTCAATCTGTGCAATCAGACAATGTGGGCCACAACCTCACACATATGGTTATCATTTTTAGGATGGCAAAGTATTGGAATGGTCTGGAGAAGTGAGCTCCAGAAAGGTGCAGAAGCAGACACATATTGCATGGCACAGCAGGATGCCTAGAGGTAGGGAGGCTGTCCCAAGGAATCACAGCTGAAGCACTATGCCTTCTCTCTCTCTCTGTGAGGAGCATTTTGGAGGATGGTTAACAGCAGTTGCCAGGTGAATTGCCTCAGTGTTTTTCTGATATCCATAGCAACACCAAAAGTTGTGTGCCCTGAGGAAAGGACATTAAATACATTTAGCTATTGAGTTTGCTTTCAGTACCTGACTGGTGGGAGAGGCTGACAGTGTCCTAAACCATTTGATACACTTTGTTTCTGAGACTCTAAGAAATGTGTAGTTGCTGGAGTTTGATTGAATAAATTTAGGAGTAAAAACTATGCAGTTTTTCAAAGACCTTTACTATAGGTAGTAAGACTTCATAACATTTATTTTGGAGTCCTGTATCTGCACAATCCATAAATGTCGTTTTCAGTTCTGTCCTTGAAATGTGTCCTGTGCAGTGCTGGCAACATGCGTTTTTCCTGTCAGAAACTTCAATGACTACAGCAATTTTAGACATCTTAAAAACCTATCGTCTCTAGTAGGATTATCACAGGAGTGTCCTGCTTTAAGGTTCGGTTCTTAGAAGGGGCAGATACTGGCTTAAATGTGCAGTTCCAGCAGCAGAATAGTGATGAGTGATGAAAAGGATTTACCAAACATGGTCACTGCAGTCTAAAGAGAAAAGTACAACTGTGTAGACTTCCTGCTTGCTTATAGAGAACAAAAAATTACATGTGAAGTTTTTCACGTATGGACTAAGGATTAAAGGATGTAAGCTGCTGGTCACTGAGACTTGAAGTTTAAATGGAACAAATTAGGAAAATCTGGAGCTTTAACTTCACATTGGAAACCCCTGTTACACCCCAAAACTGCCAGCAGATAGTGTGAAACAGGGTCAAGCTGATGACCTTCAAAAGACCTTTCTGTAGAATCCTAGAATCATAGAATCATTTGAGTTGGAAGGGACCTTTAAAGGCCATCTAGTCCAACTCCCATGCAGTGCACAGGGACACCTACAGCTGGATCAGATTGCTCAGAGCCCTGTCCAGCCTGACCTTGAAGCTCTCCAGGGACGGGGCATCCACCACCTCTCTGGGCAGCCTGGTCCAGTGCTTCACCACCCTTAGTGTAAAAAACTTTTTCTTTATATCCAGGCTAAATGTTCCCTCTTTTACTTTGAAACCATTTCCCCTAGTCCTATCACAACAGGCCCTGCTAAAGAGTCTGTCCCCTTCTTTCTTGTAGCCCCCCTTTAGATACTGAAAGGCTGCTATCAGGTCTCCCTGGAGCCTTCTCTTTTCCAGGCTGAACAGCCCCAACTCTCTCAACCTGTCCTCACAGGGGAGGTGTTCCATCGCTTAGACCATTTTTGTGGCCCTCCTCTGGATGTTCTCCAGCAGCTCCATGTCCCTCCTGTACTGAGCACTCCCCATCTGGACACAGCACTCCAGGTGGGGTCTCACCAGCACAGAGCAGAGGGGCAGGATCACCTCCCTTGCCCTGCTGGCCAAATCCATCTTGTTTGGAAAATGGTATTGAATGAAGGGGAAAGATTGCTTTCAATTCTGCTCCACCATTGCTTGTTGAGTCTTTCCATGAACAGATTGTCTTTGAAGAGTTCTGGATTTTTTTTTCCCCATTACCCAAAATGAAATTTTAAGCATTACTTATTAATAAACCACATTTGAAAGGGTTTGGGTTTTGCTAATTTACAGACCACAAATCAGATGAAGCTCTATGTTTGTTTTTTTCCTTCTCTACCTCCTTTCCAGGCTAAGTGTCTTTTTTTTTTTTTTTTTTTTTTTTTTAAATTAAGGACATCGCAATGCATCTGTCAGAATACACGTGTGTGTGTGTTAGTGTGTGTGTAGCTATAAAAATGTATTTCCACTATACTGTATTGAGAAATAATATGTTTCCTCGAAGAAACTGAGTTGATGTAACTTCTTGGTTGCATCATCAGGTGTATTGCTTTCCCCAGCATTACCTGCAACAGTTTACAGAGTGGAATGAAATGCTGAAGCCCTCCAGGAGTTCCCTAGGTCCTGTTGCAATACAATGATGATTACTGCTTTACAGCTCGAGGACAGTCAGAGCGTCTGGACAACCAGCGCTGAAAATGTCATGCCACATGAATGCATGGAAGTTGCCACTTGTGCAATAAGCCCCATATACATTTTATTAATTATTGTCCAATTATTCCAAATAATGACTTTAACATTTGGGTATGATAATATAAATACCAGATTTTGTTCAACTTTCAGTATGGCAAAGCAGCACTGGCTCGTCTTAAAGATGTTTTTTGCAAGGTGTACCTTATAGAATGGAGTAGGAGCAATGTGCTTGGAAATTCTAATTTGTTTTAACAAATTATTAAGAAAATGACTTCTAGTCTTTTTCTTTACATATTCTTAAGGTAAAAAGCTTAATCTGAGTTTGAAGGAGATCCTTAGGGTACTGGACAAGCAGCAAACATTAGATCCAAACCTGTACTTATGCAAAGTTTAGTTTCAGACAGTCAGTTTATCTTTTTCAGAAAAGATTAACACTCTTCAAATATTTAAACTAAGATTTGTGTTCTTTTGAGGAGGCTGAGAATCCCAGGATGGCTGAGGTTGGCAGGGACCTCTGGGTTCATCTGGCCCAACACCTGCTCCAACAGGGACACCCAGAGCAGGGTGCCCAGCACCATGTCCAGACAGCTACTGAAGATCTCCAAGAGGAGACCCCACAGCCTCTGGGCAGCCTGTGCCAGTGCTCCATCACCCGCACAGCACAGCAGTGCTGCCTTGGGCTCAGAGGGAGCCTCCTGTGCTCCACTTTGTGCCCACTGCCTCCTGTCCTGGCACTGGATACCTCTGACAAGAGCCTGGCTCCATCCTTTTTGCACCTTCTCTTCAGGTATTTACAGACATCGATGAGATGCCCCTGAGCCTCCTTTTCTCCAGGCTGAACAGCCCCAGCTCTCTGAGCTTTTCCTCCTAGGAGAGGTGCTCCAGTCCCTTCATCATCTTTGTGGCCCTTCACTGGGCTGTCTCTACTATGTCCATGTCTCTGTTGCCCTGGAGCCCAGAACTGGATCCAGCTTTCCAGATGTGCCCTCACCAATACTGAGGAGAGGGCAAGGATCACCTCTCTTGACCCGCTGGCGATACTTTGCCTAATGCAGCCCGGGATACCATTAACCTTCTTAGTGACAAGGGCACATTGTTTCCTCATGTTCAGGAATCCAGGGACCTTTTTCCTTGTGGGGAAGCTCAGGAAAAAGTTAAAGGTTAGTAGCTCTCGTTTAAATGTTTTCACTTGTTCATTTTAGCTTTTCTGAACATTCCTCTTCCGAAAAAATAATCCCATGCAATTCGTTATCTGAGTGCTGTGTGCAACAGTAGCACCTTCTGACTGCCACTGTGTAGATCTCCCTTTGTTATAGGGACTGCTACTCTTTCCTTTTACTGGATTGAATTACAAAGCTATATACCCATCCTGGGCATGGTTTCTGTTGAATTAAAATGACTCTGGACAAACTAAATGACTTTCGTGCAAGACCTTTAAAATCTTTTCCATTTTCCATAAGACATGCCCTTTTTTATTTTTTAAGTAAAATAGGAAAAGTTTAAATAATATGAAAAAAAAAAATCACTTAAATGGATTCCAAACTCCATGCAAAAGGACAGATGTCTTTGTCAGAGTGATCAGTGGCAGTCCTGTTCCATGTTGTGACAAAAAAAGGACCTTTTCTTACCGTGACTCACAGCTACACATTACTGCTGTGAAAGTCATGCTTCACGATTATACTACTCTGAATTACATCACTTCTAGAGATTAAATTAAGAAATCTTACTAGAAATTTAATATGCCCTTGTTACTAGGTACATAGCACATTTTTGTGCAGTAGGATTGCACAAGAAGGTTCACTGTAACTGTAACACGGTTTTCATAATTTCTGAGTATTTGTGGTTTAATTCATCTTGACCAACCAAAGATATGCCAAGACAATTAAGAAATTCCTGCCTTCAGATACTGATGCATGTTTAGTTTTTCCCTTAGAATAATCATGCTGTTAAATACTCCAATCCTTAGTGGGTTTTTTTTTTAATTAGTTATATCTTTTCACTGTTTTTGAGAGGTCAACTGCTTATAAAGTTTGATGAACATTTGCCTGTAAGTACAGAAGATCTTCAGTGCCTAAAGAACTACAGAAAGTTTTCAGTGCCCAGAGATGATATTAATCTTTTCTTAATGTTAACCCTGTCAGATGATTTTTGTTTCTGACTTCCCAGTATGTGAAATGGAAGTACTGATGCTTCTCCATTTCTAAAGTGCTTTGATATTGCTGACGGAATGCACTACATAAGAGCTTGATATTAATATAATTATGTCATGCAAGGTACTGCCCTATTTGATTATTACTAGTTGAATTCTGCTTCATGCAGAGAACAGTAGTCATGATTTTATTTATAAATATTTCTACTGCAGATAATGTTATTATCTGCCTGCTCTCATTAAGATCTTTTCTGATTTAATTAGACTAAGACAAAATAAATTGGCTTCTCTATGGCACTAATTATTGTACGTTCAAGATTCATTTAGAATATTGGTCATGAGCAAAAGTTAGTGTTTGTTAATAAGTTAGATGTATTCATAGTAGTATAGGAACTTCTTATATCACTTTAATACTTGGTTTTTATGTAGACAGAAGTTCAGAAATCTTAGGTCACTTCTGCAGTGGTATATTTCATCATCTTAACAGAGCTTTTGTTGTGCTTAGTCTTTTGATTAATTTCCTGACTTTGGTTCATTCACACATCTTTGATAGACTGGATCTGTTCCACATGTTTTCATCTGAGTTATCTTCAGGGTCTTATTGTATTTGAAACCTGAGCTTTGTAAATCACTCCATCCAGTTTACAAGTTCATCGAACTTCAGAGTTTTGCTGTATGTAGTTTTCATATGCAAAACTATAGCTTAACCGTATTTCCAGTATTTCTGTGGCATTTCCAGGATTTTAGTAACACGACTTCTTTTTTTTTTCTTTTTCTTTTTTTTTTTTTCCCTTTACCATCAGATTCTAATTACTTATTTTATTCTCCCTTTTGCCTCATATAGATGAAATAAACCGATTTATAGTTCCAAAATCTATGGTAACCGATCTATCAATGAAAGTTATTGACTAAGCATGAAATAAAGTCACTTTGTTCATTGCTAATAGTAAACATTCAGGACATGGCTGACTGCTTTTTTTAGTTCACCTTTTTGTTAAAACAGATAAAGGTTATTTTCATCTCTAGCATTTGCTGGCTGATCACTGTGTTCCATGTCAGAGAGAGGCTTGAATAATCTCTTTGAAGGCAGCATTGAGGCAGAGAATTAGCATTCTCTCCAGCTGAACTCCACTGCACACAGGTTGGTTTCTCATTTGTCGTGGCAGTGTTCTCATTAGGTCAGCTGAAAAACTGCCCTTCTCTCCTTCAGAATGCAAAATGAGAAGGGAATAGAAGGAAATAGAATTATAGAAATAAATGTTAGGTAATGTGTGTCAATTAACCATGAAAGTATTGACATTTTAATCTTATAGAAGTTTTAATAATTTGTATGTGCATGCAGAAAAACCTATTAGAAATGTTGAGCATTCTTACATTTAAATGAGGGCAGCGGCCCACCAGTTTTAAGGAGGACTGCTCTCACTAAACCAGCATTAAACTCTGCTTTTAAATGTGCCGATTCAAAATGCAGGTGGTTGGGTTCAGAGATTCTATTCATGACTTTGCAGAAGTCCCTAGTTCCTAGTTATTTCATAAATTATATGCTGTAGCTAATTTTTCCTTGTGTCTTCCAAGCCTAGAGTTCTGACCTTTGAGAGAAGTGTTAGCTTATGAAAGGTTCTTCAGTTCTGAAAGTGTCTTAAGAGGTGTTTCCTACTAAAATAATGGAATTGCTGGTCCTAAATACCGCGTAAGTATCTGTAAATTTTTTGGGTATTGATGTGTTATTATGTAAGATGCCCATGCTTTGAATAGTTAGTTACTGCTCTTCACCTCCTTATGTATGTGTGTACCTACAATGTGTATGTGCGTATCTCCATCTGTGTCACCTGTGTCTGTGTAATGCACTTGTATCTACATACATCACTTTGGAGATGCATCCTTTAGCCTAGCTTACTGAAGCCAGAGAGGAAAACTCGGCTATAGATAGCCACTAAAATTTGCTTTGGGTGGTAGGCAGGAGCAAAAATGTTTTGTATTGGATTTACTTTTTGCCTTCTTTTCATGGCCTGTAGAAGATAGGGACAAGTTCTCTGTATATGGTGAGGTTACAGCGCAAAGTAGATGAAAAAAGGAGAAAATTCTCCGCCTCTCTTTGTTCTCTTCTTCCCTCCAAAGTCACTGGAGACGTGGTCAGATTCAGAAACACAGAGGTTTGACAGAAATTTTGAAAGGATTGTTCAGGAAGGTACGTAATAAAGCAGTAGTAATTTCTGGCACAACAGAAGATAAATGCTCATTGCAAAATGTTAACTTCACTCTTCACATATAGTAAAAATACTGAAATACTCTTTTTTAAATTAAAAATGACTAAAATATGGAGAACATTGCCAAATTAGATGTTAGGAGGAAATCTTTTACTTAGAATGTGGAGAGTCACTGGCACAGGCTGCCCAGAGGAGCTGTGGATGCCCCATCCCTGGAGGCATTCAAGGCCAGGTTGGATGGGCCCTGAGCAACCTGATCCAGTGGGTGGCAACCAGCCCATAGCAGGGGGCTGGGACTGGGCAGGCTTTAAAGTCCCTTCCAACCCAAGCTGTTCTATGATTCTATGATTTTTTTCTTCTGAATATGCAATTGGTAATATTCTTATTTAGCTGATATACACTTAAAAAGTTCAGTTAAAATCTGCTGTTCCATGAATTTTGTTGGATTGTTCTGGTTTGAAAATAAATACTGCATTTGCAAAAAATAAAAAAAGTGCAGAGAAGCATAAAAACGATGACAGATGACTAAGGAAGATCAGACAAGGAATCTACAGTGTGCTTAAATTTACTTAGAAGTACGTTTCTTACAATTAATTTGTTTTTATATCAAACTGTTACTTCTAGTGTTTCTGAGTTGTCATTTTCAGTAAAACAATGAAGTAAAACATGAAGGAGCTATTTATTTTGGGTGATAGAAGTTCCATAATGGGGAAAAAAAATATACTGTTTTGCTGTATTCTGTTTATATTACTGATCTATTCTCTGCACATTAAAGATATGGTTTAGTTTCAGATTTCTGATGGGTTTTGTTGATGAGCCTCTTCAGGAATAAATGGAAAAGTTTCCTGATGTTACTCTTGCATTCTTGCAAGTCATCTTTATGGTTTAATATTCATGCCCTGTATTTAGGCACAGTTTTTTGTTTGTAATCCTAACAAAACAGATGCCTCAAAAGTGTAAGATTCAGCATTTGAGTCTGGAAGTCCAGCAGACTACCTTGGGCTGACCTTTGCCGATTGCTTGTTTTGTTCTAGCAGAGACAATGGCACTGGAAATGTGGGCCAAGAAGTGCAGTGGAGAAGTTGAGAAGTGTGTACATCAAAAGACCTTGTGTTCATCCCTTTCTCAGAAGAGAGATAGCACTGGTGGAAATTATACACTCTCATGTAAAAAAGTTGCCTTAGAGTGCTGTAAAACCTGCAGTTCTGATCTTGTTCTGGAGCGGAACCCAAACATGCTCCACAATCCTTGGTCAGGCTTCATGTTTGCTCAGGTCTAAGTATTTGTGTGCCTTTTCTGTGACACCCGAGTAAATAATCTCTCTCCTGGGCACAAATATGTGAGAAACCCATAATCTGACAATAATAAAATGTTTAATTACATTGTACTAGCTGTAAAATACCAGAGACTTTACATTTAGTAGTAGTCTATTCTAACACCTGCTGGCTTCCTTGGGTTGTTTCTCAGGCACCAGCTCCAGGTGGGGGGAAGCATGTTCCCTGTTTTACTGCCCCTGGAATCTGGTGATTCTGGCATCAACTGAATGCCATCAAAACATTTATCACCAAATATCTGACTACACCAGCAACTGCAAAGGAAAATCTACTGACTGAAAGGCTTTAACTATTTAGAAAAAGCAAGAGAATTGCTTGTGGTTGTATCATTTCACCATACATTACCATTCAGTTGACCCTGAGGTCTCCAGTAACCTATGGGATATAGCTAGGACCTTTCAGACCTTATTAAAATGGAGAAGAATATACACATTTTTTTCCAGTCAACTAAGTCATTGGGCTTGGTGGTTACAGGTGATGTCAAAGAGTGTGTTTGGCTGCAAGTCATGTTCCAGACTGATGTTTTTTGTGAATTCTAAGACTAGCAAACAATCAAATACTCCAGCCACATAGAGAAGATTGGAACAGGACAGAAAAGAGGGACTGAGACCTGAATTCCCAAAAAGCTTAAGGAGTGCTTCAGTTAAGATGTGATGGATTTTCTTTTGTAGGGCAGTAACCAAATATCACATTTATAGCCTCATATGAAAAGAAACAATACATTGGAAAGATTGAAATAGCTTTGATTTTATACCGTGTATGTGAATATGTATATTTTTATTCATGTTTAGCATGCTAGGGGGTGACTGATAATCACACAGTTTGCAGGAGATTTGTAGTCTGAAAAATTAACCTTCAGTGTGGTATGTAGACTTCAGAAATACCACATAAATGCTGCGTAAAATTAAAATATGGCAGCACTACAGTCACAAGATTCACACAGCTGACCATTGCTGGGCTGCTATTTATAACTGGGCTGATTTCTTCCTTCTCATTTGTTTATTTTTCTTTTTATTTTGGTTTGTCGTGTCAAAGCCATGCGAGAGAATGTGGTGTCATTTATATTTGCAGGCTGTGTAGTTTCCTGCTTATTTTGAATAATTTTCAGTTTGTGTTAGCCTTGTTCAAGGACCTGACGTTTAGTTGCTTTTCAAGGAAGAGGATGGTTTACAGAAGTCTGCACCAACGTGTTTGTGTGCTTTTTTTTGTTGCTTATGCTTCCATTCTCTTTCTTCAGCGCATTCAGGAAGAAGAGTGAAACACCAAATACAGGCCAAATTCTCTATATGGAAAATATAGCCTGTCAGGCAGTGACATGTCCATCAGGATCATGGTGCAAACGACTGTCCAGAGATGAGGGTGTGCCCAGATGCTGCAGTGTAACCCATGGGATATTTCCATACAGCTATCCTCTGTCCAGTGAATCAGCCCCATTGAGAAACAGGGCACGTGGGCTGGCTTGGCAGGGTGCCCTGCCAGCCCAGCTGTATGGCCTCTGTGATTGCCACTATTGTATCTATACGTCCTGCACTGAGAGCCACTCAGAGAGCTGTAGCAGCCTGTGCAGAGCCCTGACCCTGTGCTGCGTGGTGACGTTTCCATTGAGTCCTGAGGCACTGCTGGATCCTGCCTCATGTATGAGAAGCTGCTTGCATTGGGCAGGCAGTTGGTGTGCATGCCCAGTCTGAGTGGCATGGCCACTCTCCTCTATTCCAGTGTGATAAAGGAGCTTGAACACTGCACTAAATGACTTATCAGTCATCTGAACTACATCTTACGGCAGACGCTGTTGCAGGCACCACGGTAAGAGGTGTGAAAATGGTCCCTGCCCTGCTGCCCTTGCAGGATGGTAGCACAGGAGGTAGATGGGGCCCCAGCATGGAAACAGAGTGTAAGTTGGCAAATGTGATGCCAGATCTTATGCAGCACATTCTGAGTGTCCTGAGAAAATAACACTAGTGCCATGAAAGTATGAAAAGAAAGGGATAGAAAATAACTTTTATGGAAGGCATTGAAACTGAAGGAACAACACATCTAGAGAAAACAGTTTTTGTGGCAGAGAAGTAACAGCTGTAAAGCAGTCTTGAGTTATGCTGCCGATATCTCTTTTCTGCTACTTTATATTAGTTCAATAGAGGACAATATTAATCACATATAGGTCAACATTTTCCTATCCTGTAATTTTGCAGTCTGTAGAATGAATTAAAAAAATAGAGATATTAAAGTGGAGACACTAATATCAATATGCATTTCTTACTCCACATGATGAAGGACAGAATCACTCAGTTCCTGAGATAGGTTTTTAATAGATGTAACTGGTAATGTAGGAAATAAGTACAAAAATCATAGTAAGTTTTATAGGTAGGTAGGAGATGGATACATTTCAAAAGTCTGTCTAGACGGTATAAAATAGAGCAGATGTTTTCGGCTGTATTATGTATCCTTGTGGTAATGTCAAATACCTCAACAATGTCCTTTTAAGAAGACCATTTCTACACTGCCAAGTTCAATAAAATATAGGTATTTTCCTTTAGTCAGAATGCTGATAACTCTGTCAGCAACATGTATCCCAAAAATGACCTCAAAGTTTATTGGGTGCAATACATTATATATATANTGCCATATGCAGTGGTCTGGAGCAATCTTTACAATCTTGTAATGATTGTTTTTAATTGAGCAAACTGAAAATCTCCCTGGTAAGTGCTCCTCTTAAATGCTCTCCTTAAAACTGTCTCTTATGTGCTGATGATGTTCTGAGTATTAAGTACAAAGTGCACGTTGTGCACCCGTTAAGCAGGACAGGTAATGCTCTGGCCTCAGGAGCATCCCCTAGGTGTGTATGGTTGTGATCAGCTGGTGAGGGTGATGTGGATTTCCCTTTGTTTAGTCTTCATGTTAATTCAACTCACTTTCTTTTTTTCAATTCCTTTTTTTTTTTTTTCTTTTAAAAATCCTTTTGTAGCCAAACTGACAGGTTGTTTTGATTATGTTGTCTGAATGTAAAGTGCCATCTTTACTTTGATGAACAATTAGAAGTAAAAACATATTAAATAATAAATAGAAGAAATAATGAGAATGATGCAAGTCTGACACCTCCCTTCCCCTCTGTTAGGATATTTATGGCAGTAATTGCTGGTAACTGTCATGTTATCATGTAGAATCTCACTATAGGAAGATATGTCTTCAAATTATCTGTACATTGCAGAGTTAACTGAAAGCGTAAGCAAAAAAGGAAAAAAAATGCATGTTAAAACAGCTTTTTAAACCTTAGTAAAAAGACAAAGATAGCGGAAATACATTTTTTCTCTGTTTCAAGATGAAAACGTGCACAAGTCAAATTCTTAAATTGTTTTTGCTGTTAAAGAGCATATGAAGGTTACTCCTGGAGCCGCTGGCATCCTGTGGATTCCAGCACATTATACAGGTCACTGTATGTGAGAAACTGATGATGTGATGTGCAGTAAGCTGATGGTACTTTCTTTCCTCCTTGCCTCTCCCAAACCTGCTGCTGTGCTCTGAGAAAATGTCAGCATGGTCCAGTGGATTTCATTTTTATGTGTGCAGTCATCTACAGTAACAGTGAGTTGCCAAGCCTCATTTTCATCGTGTAATTTCAGGGTATTTAATGTCAAAGGGAGAAGAAAAGGTGCATCTTACATATTCATTCTTACATGCCCTGGTGTGATTTGACTGTAATAAAGCTGTAGTGCAGCCACCAGAACCAGCCCTGGGAATTGCCCTGCTGGTGTCCATAATGTATATTTTGTCAGGGATGGTTTGAGTAATGGTATCGAACCTAGCGCTATAAAAAAGCCTGGCATTGTGGAAGCTCAAGGTAACCATAGGAGTGCTGGTGTAGCACTTGGTACTCTAGAGAACAGAAAAAAGTAGTTGAAACGCCAGAGTTTGTTCCCCCTTTGATGTGTAAAGGAAGTGGTGGAAGAAGGACCTTAATCCCTCCAGTGTGATTCAACATCACTGCACCCTCTACCTGTACTATGAATCGGGGCATGGGTGTCTGTGTGTGTGCCTCTGTCAGCAGAGCTGGCTGGCTGTGGAGAACTGCAAGAGTGATGGTCATCCTGCCTCTGGGGAGGTTCCCGTGCTGGGTTTCTCCAGTGCCCAGGCTCATGTACAGCTCCTGCTGCACACCCACTGAGCTGTGCCTCACTGCTGTGACAGGCCTTCTTCCTCCCCACAAACCAGGAAGACTAGAAATGTAGTGACTGTCCTGTGGTCTTTGTAAGCCATTCTCTCCATGTTGTAAGTTCTTTTGTATTAGTTCATTTGCTTCACACTGAAGTTGGTATTGAATTATTAAGCTTCTACATAAACAAGTCTTTATGTGAGGGGAGATATTATGCTGTCAACATCTGCTGCAAGCTGGGCTCTGTGGTTTATCCCATAGAGTCCTTGGAATGCTTCAGCAGGAGAGGGCTTGGAAAAGCAGCTGCTGAACACAAAACTGAATGAAACTTTTGCTTTTCTGATGTAGAGAAAAAATGCTGTTTTCAACACTTGTCTGTCAAAATTCAGAGAGACATGATGCATTCCTATTTGGTGCATCAGCAGTTCCTTTCAACAATTAATATTGTGCTATGCTGGGTGTATTCTCATTGCTATTTATTCCCAGCATTCGTGGGTGTTTATGCATGGTAGTGCCATACGGTCTAAAATAGGAAGCTTTTCTTCAGCAGTTTACAAATTGATGCAGCAGTCAAAGAAGATGCAGAATAATCATTCCTGTAGAAAATACTAAGGGCAAATTGCATAGTCTCTAGTGACAAGAAAGCATCTGTTTTTTTTTTTTTTTTTTTTTTTTTTTCTGCATTTGCAATAAGAGACATTACAAGGTGATAGGAGGTGTGTACTGCTCCTTTAATAAAAATGCTGTTGAAAGGTACTGCTGTGCTTCCCCCTAGATTCTGCTTCCTTCACTTGGCATTCAGTGCTGCCAAGGTACCAGTCATCAGTTTATTGTGAAGGCCTGCACTAACACAAGCAAAACATACAGCCAGCACACCAAAAGATGATATGATGTGAAAGCAGATGAGGATCCACAGAATAAGTAAAAGTTACAAGTAGCTTTTATTGACTTCTTGCTGGCACTGTTTCTTCTACTCAGGAAGGAAATCTTTTCTCTTGCATTCTGCAAGAACTCAGGCAAAGTACTGTGCTTAGTAATGGAGAAAAATAGTGTAATGGTTTCCTCTCTTTCAGTTGGAGCATACACAGAAGAAGGTTTTTCTGAGGTTCCAAATTCACGTTCTTTGAGCTGAAACAGTATTATTTATGTATATTTTTTAAACTTTGGGGGGAGTTAAAATGCAGACTGTTTAGGATGGCCAAGAGATTGTAATTAAAAAGTGTGAGAAATAACCTTGCATGTATTGGGGAATTCCATGACAGCAATGGTATAAAACACAGGAGACTTTATGTACAATTTTTGAAGGGTCAAAGCAGCAGCCATGCTTGTTAAACCCTCTGCCGTGAGAAATAAAATGCTCACTTCAAGAGCATTCAAGAACATATATAGAGAAATGTGTCAAAAGACATTTTGGGATATAAACGACTTCTTTTCAGACGTTAATAGCTTGCTAGTTTCACAAGTGCTTATACCTGAAGATCTGCTGCAAAGCTTTATATTATTCCTCAGTGTTGATGGATGCTTTTAGATGTTTAGCTAGATCTGTCAAGAATGCAAAACAGTCCAACTGCCATCTACAGCTATGATCTCTCAAGGGTGAACAAAGTCTAAAACAGACTTTGGTACAAGCAGTGTTTGAGGTGAGGAAAAAAGGGCAAAAGTCTTTCGACAGTTAAATGACTTAGATAAGTATTCAGATATTTTCCCAAACCAAATCCAAATCAGTCATGGTGAGCACAAGAAATACTGACCTGGGGCAGAATTTGGGGTTGGAAAGCTGAAGAGCAGAGTGGCAGTTTTAGCAATAGCAGCAATGGTTAGCTTTGAGGGCCACCCAGCACCTTAGCCTACTGTTCAGTCCAGTTAGTATGGTGTTGGTGCCAACTCATTGTTTTCTAGGGAGGCAGAAAAGGAAATAAGCTATGTATTGGAGATCCCTAATGATTTTTAAATGGATAGACAGGCTGGGAGGTAACACCGGCAAAGTCAGCTGTAGCGTACCACAACAAACTAGTCTTGACTCATCACTGACCCTGCCAGACTGACTGGTAAGGCTAACTGCAGTAGAACCACTTACATGTCCCTGTGCAGTTAAGAGGAAGCATGTGCTGATTTGCTTGGTAGGATGCACACACTGACTTCTTAGGGAATTAGCAAGTACTTGATCTGTGGTGTTTCCTGATATTTGTAGAATCATCATAGACTCTTAGAAGAATCATAGATGAATTCCTTCAATCTTTCCTTTTCCTAGGGTTATGCAAAATGTTGAGAGTGCTTTTGCTGCTTGGCTTTACAACTGTAACAGGTAGAAAGTCTGGCATACTGGACCCTGTCTGATACCTGAGCTAGTGTAAAGCATCGAACGAAAATGCCTAACTTTAGAATCTAATTTATCTGATTTAGTTTCTTATTCAGGTAACAGGCTGCTAACCTAATCTGAAAGTAAAAGCATAATTCAGAAATAGCTTTGGTTTTGAAAGATTAAACTTACTTTGGAATCAAAGAGTTAATGATGCTGGTTGCAGTCCGAAACAGAAGATCAGAAGTGTACGATTTCCTTCTTAAGGATACAGAAGTAGCACAGCCAATCACAACAGGATTCTAACCTTAAAAGGATGAGAATTCAAAAATGTCTTGGATGGCATCCCATATAAAGAACTGAACTCCAGTTTTGTCAATTAAATGTATGTGATGTGTCAATTAAAACTGAATGCAGCGTTTAGTCTGTGTCTGATTTTTGCTCATTCCCAGCTGTCATTGAGTCTCACTTACTTGAATAGACTTAACTGTGAAAAATCTCTATTAAAAGCATTCCCAGTTTGAATATGCCCTGCTTTTAGCAACGAATCTGTCACCATGTCCATCTGAATCTCAGCAAGTTTTTTCTCCTTTCTGTCATCTGCAAAGTGTAGCTTTCTTGGCAATTACTTAATTAGGGGAATTACACAGAAGTAGTTTATTTACTGAAGAACGCTGTGGTCTAGCAAAATGAGTGTCTGGTCAGGATTCTCTTAAGACTGTACTGGATAGCCATGGGAGTTGGGGAATTATTTCCCTGCCCAATTTTCCAGGCTTTGAAGAAGAAAATGCAGCAGAAATTGTTTGATGAAAACGTGGCCTTGTGGGTTTGATTTTTGAGTTTCCTTGATTTTAAAACAAAACAGAATAAAACAAAACAAAAAGAAAGAACAAGCAGATTGGACCACACATACAACTGGAAACCAGCCTTTCTTGGGAAGGTGGGAAATCCTGACCAGTGTGCACTGTAATCTTTGTTAATGAATTGAAACAGAACCTCTTGCACAATATACTTAACCCTTTTTAACCAAAAACACCTGACTACAAGAAGTAAACAGGGAAAGAAAACCATGAACATTTCTTAAACAGCAAGTGTAAATGTTAGTAAGCAAAGACATGCAAACAGCCTGTACAAATTTTGCTGTGCCGGTTTTGTAGCAGGCACTTTCCTACTAGTTCATAAACCATTTTAATCTTCTGGAAATTCTCATCCACATAAAATCCTCATCATCTTCATTAGTCGCCGATTCCCCCACTGCAGATGGTTACATTTTTTATTACAGGAAATTACTTCTATAGGACACTCTGTGGAAGAGTTGGTACAATAAATGTGTAGCATACAGGATAAATTCTCTTCATAAAACTTTAATTTACTGACTGGCAAAAAGTTGCTGCTTCTTGAAGCTCATTCTTAGAAGGATTTTTTTTTGGTTTGCAAGGCACTTGGTGCCAAGTTTCACTGTAACTCCTAGGCAGGTGCTGACTTGTTAAAGGCTATTAAAGAAAGCATTGTGGAACTCATATGCCGTTTTGTTTTCATCACTAGATTTATCTTGGAGAATTCAAAACAAAATATAGAGAGCAAACAAAAATGTAAGATATTAATTTATAGCCTAGTAATGAAGGGTCTAAAATGGAATGGAAGAACCAGTTCTCATTTGCATTGAGAATGATTTCCTGGATACAAAGATTTCTTCCAGTGTATCAGTGATGCAAAGGGGCTTTGATGTGAATAATCTGGTTTTGGGACATACAAACATGTATCAAAGTCTATCAGTCTCTAGAAGATTACAAGATAAAAAGTCTAGAAGGCTCTAGAAGTCCATGTAATGAATCACTGGTGATTTGCTTTTCTGAGGCTGTTCTTGGCTGAATTTGAGCAGCAGCAATGCCAGATTTCCTAAGCCATCCAGGAGGCGCTGAAGTTTACAAGGCGTAGTTGCAACCTCATGACTTGAGCACAAACAGAATTGGAACTTGACAGTGGTGTAAAGGGAGATATGTTGTCTTTTGGTGGTAGAAGTAAAATGATATCTTTCCTGTGTGATAAATCAAACCTGTCATTGTGATAAATCAAATCTAGATGTTGCCCATGATATAATCCATCAGCTTCACAGTGCAGAAGAAACCTCTGCTCCTTGCTTTCAAGGGCTCATGCTGGGAATGGCAAGGTTCAGAGCACCACTTTCAAGAGGGCAAAATTTTCCTAAGCAGACAGCATTTTTTCTTGTAGTCCTCTTGTGATATAGGAAGATGAACGACCTTTTTACTGAGTTCATAAAATAACAGGAAAGCTAGAAAATTATAGTCACAGCTGAGGTCAGCAATCAGACCTACAATTGTCTGTGTCCAGTTTGATTAGTGGGAATTTTGTCAGAGGCTGCACTCAGAGCAGATTTGGCTATTATTTTGCAAGCTCTTACCAGAAGCCAGATGGAAGTGATTTCTTCATTGGCACAGACTTTCTGGAAATAACTAGACAAGCAAACAAGAACCTTGTAACTTATAAATAGCATCACATAATGAAACCAACATTTATTTTTACTAATTCTGATTTTTGATGATGGTTAAGTACCAGAAGACTTTCAAGCAATATAGTAGTTATTACAGCCATAAACAGGCACTCAAATTTCTATAGCAAAGGCTGGGAAGAATAGGGGCCAAGAATCTGGTTTCCTCCCCACCAAGGAGAGTGAGATTTGACCTCCACAGAGGTAGGAGGGAATTGGTGCGATAAGGGGGACTGTCTGAACAATCACCTCTGCATAAGAGGATATGCATCTACTGAGTCCAATGTGCTCTTAATGCAGAGGGGAAAGAAGGCTGATGGCCCTGGAGGAGTCTGTCCTACAGGAGCTGCTGGTCTGAGCCAGGCAGACCTATCTGGAGCCATCAGGAAGAGATGTTCTCTGGGCGGGTCCTACAGAAGTCATGCAGTAGTCCACAACAGTGATGATTAGCATATCTGAGGATGCTCCAGCACAAATATCTCTTTTGAATGTGTGTGGGGGGAGGCAGAGTTATTTTGCTGTAGACTTGACTGTCTTCCCTCTTCTCCTTTGCTGTAAGGGAAAGCTTTCCTGGAACGCAGTTCTGTGCCCAAGAAAGCCAAGAGACTCATTTTCATTCCTGCTTTTCTGTTTTGCTTTCTGGAGAGACCACTCACATTGTGGCTACAGAGGGAGAAAGAGAGAGAAGATGCACATGGGAGAGCTTTGTTTCCTCTTGTCTCTCCCTGATGCTGATAATTGAATGGCAAAGCATGTCAGCCTGGCTCATACTCTGAGAATTCTCTTTCAGATCTTGGGGCAGGTTGTTTCCCATCTCTTGCTGTAGGACCACTTGTTATCTCATGTAATCCCATTCCTAATGCATTCCTAATGCATTCCTAATCCTGCCCTGGGTCAGGGCAGTCCCAGGTGTGTGTACAGACTGGGAGAAGAACTCCTTGAGAGCAGTCCTGTGGAGAAGGACTTGGGCGTCGTGATTGATGAAAAGCTGGCCATGAGCCGGCAGTGCGCTCTTGCAGCCAGGAAGGCCAATGGCATCCTGGGCTGCATCAAGAGAGGGGTGGCCAGCAGGGAGAGGGAGGTGATCGTCCCCCTCTACTCTGCCCTTGGAAGGCCTCACCTGGAGTGCTGTGTCCAGGCCTGGGGCCCCCAGTACAGAAGGGATGTGGAGCTGTTGGAGCGGGTCCAGAGGAGGGCTACAAAAATGATCAGAGGGCTGGAGCACCTCTCCTATGAGGAAAGGTTGAGGGAGTTGGGATTGTTTAGGTTGGAAAAGAGAAGGCTCCAGGGAGACCTCATTGCGGCCTTCCAATACTTGAAAGGAGCTCACAGGCAGGAGGGGGACCGACTTTTTGCACAGGTGGATAATGGTAGGACAAGGGGGAATTGGCTAAAACTGAAAGAGGGGAGGTTTAGGTTGGATATCAGGAAGAAATTCTTCACTGAGAGAGTGGTGAGGTGCTGGCACAGGCTGCCCAGAGAAGTTGTGGATGCCCAATCCCTGGCTGTGTTCAAGGCCAGGCTGGATGGGTTCCTGGGCAGTTTGATCTGGTGAGCTAGTGGCTGGCAGCCCTGTCCACGGCAGGGGGGTTGGAACTAGATGATCTCTGAGGTCCCTTCCAACCCAAGCCATTCCATGATTCTATGATTCTAATGTGTTCATTCTCAGAAAATTGAGATATTTGATTTGGAAAGTGTTCAAAAGTGAAAGTTAAAGGCTAAGAAATCAGAAAGGAAAAAAGAATAGTCAGTAGTCCCACAGGCTGAACTGTGCTGTGCTGTGTGACATGCTGCAGATAGCTTAGAGGAGAACCAGACTCACTGGACTCAGAGATCTAACATAATTACAGGCTGATAGCCAGGAAGACTCTTACAGTGTTTCCTAATCTTGTTTTCCATGATATGTCCTTGAGGAATTATCTCTATTCTCTTCTCTTTGATTTGAGGTTGTTCAAAACCTTAAAGTTCAGTTAATTATTTATCTTAACCAATTGAGAAATCTGTTTATTATGACCCACAGAAATGGGAACAGGTGATCCGAACTTCAGCACAGTTAGCCTCCCACATTTACAGTCCTGTAGTTGAGTTAATAACGTTTACATTGGCATCCTGCTCACTCCACTCCATTTTTGGGAAATTGTAATGGTGGCTGTGAGCTCTGCAGGAAAATATATGCTTTCCCTCCACCTTGGACATTTCATTTCCCATCTATCTGCACTAAACCATCTTCTTCCTTGGAGCTGGGCAGGTCTAAAGCTAAATGGCGTTATCTAGTTCATCCTAGGGGACAGGCCAGTCTCATTGCCAGAGAGTTTGAAGGTTGTTCTGATCTCATCTTGTTATTACTAAGCTAAGCATAAATCCAGATCTGTATACCACACCATTAAGATACATATTTTGATGCTTTTATTGTATCGCTTCAGAATGAAGATGACTCCCTGGTAGTGTAATACATACTGTAATGGATGCAGGAGATCAGACTTCTGCATAGTTTTGATTTGGCTGCCTGCAAGATATATGGATGTATTTCCTCTGACTTTCAGATTTTAAGCCCAGTGTGAAGGCTTAATAGAAAAATTTGGAGAGAGACTGTGAGGGATGCTGTTGTAAATGGCATTGGCATTTTCTTGGTTTAGAATGCCAGTCCTGCCAAACCATGTGAAATGATGCAAACTCACTTTTCAGAGGGGAGTTTAGTTCACTAGGTAACAGGATAAAATCATTAAATTAAATCATTCAATATGGAATAGAGCTGGTATCTCATAAATTGGGCTGTAAGGAAAGAAAGGAAACATGCATTTATTATTTATGACATTTAAAGCTTAAAATTGGAAACATTTTTATTTTGTGTTTTTTTTTTTTTTTTTCCTTTAAATATCAAAAATTGCCTCTGTGGAAGGACAGTTTGATAAGGGAGCATGTAATGGAACAGAAATGGTTTTCATTTTTATTCATATTGAATCCAACCCAAGTGATCAGTATCTTAACAGGATGAATATCTGACATTTGGAGATGGTAATTCATGTGACAGGAGCTGATGATTTAGTTCAGTTCTCAGTGGACTAATTTTACATAAAAATAATATTTTCATGAATTGATTCATTTCAGGGAAGTGAAAAAAACATGGTAAATTAGCCTTAGTAACCTAAGAGAAGCTGATTTACACCGGCTATATGTAATGTGAGATTTACATTAATAGCATGGCAAGGAAGGCCTATGATGTGCTAAGAGTATCTAGTTTTCCAGACAAATATTTAATGAAACAATAATCCTCCATATTGTTTAGCCTATTTTTAGGGAAATGAGACTTACACTATATTGCTGTGGGCTTTCATCAGTGTTTCCCTGATAACTTCTGAACCCATTATACAAATTTCAAATTCACACTTGATGAAGGGAATTTTCAAAAATGACAGCAACTGACCCCAGCAAGATAGGTTAGCTCACTGGTTACCAGTTCTGTTGGTAATGCACACACCTGCTGCGCTGGCTACATCTTGTCTAGATCTGAAGAAAGATATATAGCAGGTTATGGGGATACTGTCCGTGGAGAGTGATTTACAGAATGTGGAGATGAATTGTGGGTGCTGTGGCAAGGCATAAGATCCTGCAGAGCAGGGAAAAGAGATGGGCTTCTAAGAGAGATAGTGGAGGCAGGTAACGTTACAGGAGACATACAGGTAAGGCTTCTTCATTTGTCTGCTTGTGCAGCAGCTTCTGTCACATTACAGGCATTTAAAGAAATGTGAGGACGAATTGCCAAGTGCACTACACAGAGTTGTATTGTTAAGCAACATGGAAATACAAGTCAGACATACAGAGATATTTGTTTGCTGGTACAGCCAGAAGTGTGCATTTTTCTTGTCCAGGTACTTTTTCTTGATAAAGATAATAAATGTCTTTTTAATATTTCACTATAAAAATTAAATGCTTTTAATATATCATTCTCTTAGAGGTTCTGTTCAGTGCCATGCATGATAAATAAAGACTAATAACCAAACACTTCCTTTTTAAAAAAAAAAAAGGTTATTTTTTCATACAATTTAAATAATAGTATGTTTATTCCTGAGTCTTGACACTTGTGATGGTGGTATTTTGAATATCTCATCCGATTCTGCCAGAGAAGAAAATTAGCACCTTGAGCCTTACAGAATTATTAGTGATTTCTCATTTTGTCTTCCAGTTAAAGCTCTCAGACTGAATAAGTTATTTATCATCCTGCTACTGGCAGAAGGTTTAAGGCAACCCTACTCCGTTTATATCCAAGGCATGACTAAAACTTGTTTGGTTGTTCCCAAGGAGCAGATATAATGTGCTTTCTGGTTTCATAAGAAGAGTTAAAACCGGATCACTTTGTAGTTCTTCAGCATGCACTGACTAGCTGAAAAGCCTGTAATGAAGAATCACGGCGTTCGTTTAATTGGGTGTTCAACACGATGGAAACAAGGGCAGATAGAGCTCCTTGCTCTCCCCAGTAAATCCAGGCCTGTGGAGCATACTTTGAAGTGGTGACAGTTTTATGTTCTCTGGAGTAGAATTAGATGAATTAGAGCTTAGAAGGTAACGTCTAGCTATGAACCTCAGAAGTCAGCAATCAAAAAACTTAAATGATGTAGAACTAGTAATTTTCTGCAATCATTCTTTCTATTGATTTCACCAATGATTAAATGTGAACCTTCTGGCAGTTCTTGAAACATTTTTATTAAATTCTACAGTGGCAGATTGAAGGTCTCCATGTCCAGAGGTGAACAGGGTTTGTATCATAACTTTTCCTGAGCAGGTTGAATATGCTTGCTAACATTATTCTTGAGGGTGAAAGATGATTTCTTCCTTTTACTGATGGAAATGTTTTACAGGATCCTTGACAAACCTGAGCTTGGAGGCCCTTGATACATCATTTCAACTTGGTCCACGCTGGCATGTCTTTTTGATTTGATACTCTTGTTTTGGCAAATGCTTCTGTTGCACCCTTTTATTGAAACTGTCATGTTATCTTTCAAGGCAAGTACAGTAATGCTAAAATACACATGAGCTACAATACCAATACCTCATTGAAATGCTACCTAATTCTTCATTTGTATGCGGTTATAACAGCCTAGTATGCACGGTGCTGTCTCTTGTCTAGCTGTTACTGGTTGTGGGTTGAAATCCACTCATTCAGACAAGTCTGCCATTTGGTATCGTGACCAAACCCAAACACTGGTAGAACGCTATTTACTGTATCTAAAGCTCAGAATACAGTGTATAGGCAAAATCTGTTTGCAGTCCAAACATGCTGTCTGGATCAGGGAAATCTAGTAATGATCTATTTTACCCTTCAGTGAACAGGCTTTTTAAAGACACACAAATGTCAGTGAAGTCAGAGCATGAAAAAATTGCTTAGCAATGAACTTTTTGGTGTTGTATGGAATAGAATTTATCAGTCCTTTCAAAATGATGGTTGTCATTTCAGTATCTCAGTCTTTTTAGAGAAGCTTGCTCAATTGCCTAATTTGCTGTTATGCAGGTGGTGAGTGTAGCTATGAAGGTATGTAGAAATGGGGGGAAGTTGCAGTTCAGGGTGCTGCTAACCTGTTGTCTGTATCACACATATCACACAAACTGGCAGTTGCAGAGAGGCTTGTTATGTTTTCTAGCACTGTAGTGTGTGGTATGATGATGACTTACATAGCTAATAGCTACTTTCTCGTGCGGTTTCCAGAACAGCACTAGCAAAACTAGCTTGAAGATATTCTTAAAGTTTCTTTGTAGAATGGCAGGCATCATTCTTTCCTTNTCATAGTTCAGATATGTTTCATTCTTGTGGGATAAGCCAATCATATTTTTCATTATTTTTTTCTTTTTTTTTTTTTTTTTTTTTTTGGCTTTTTCAATTTTATATTGACAGAATAGGTATACTTTGCTTGTCACAGGCAGGTCTTTTTGGCTTTGCCAGAACTGATTTCCGTCTCACTTCAGGCATGGTTTAAGTTGTAGAAGGTTTTGAATAGAATTTCATGCTGTCCACTACATAACATCATTGCCTGTTCATTGGCAAGTTAGAGGTTTCCTAATACAGGAAAATAATCTCCTGCTATATTTTGGCACTAGTCGATATGCTATTCAAATGTGAATTGTGTATGTTAATTATTATAATATTTAATGTATTAGAAATTCTCTTAGCAATACTACTGCTAAATTAGTGATATAAAATGAGTTGCTATCGGATGGAGGCTTTATCTGTGTGCTGCTGTTACAGGCTCAGTCTCTAAAGAAAGACTAAAGAAGATCCCAGTCCTGCAGGACTGCTTGTGTGCATAGAGCTTCTTCCATGTAAATCTTCTCAGGATAAAGCCTTTGTTTGTAATTTCTAGGGCAGGAACCATATCTGTCTGTTTGCTTTGTGATGTGCCTCCAGTATGAATGCATAACTAATAATATTCAATTTTAATTCCTTGTGAAAGCAGTGCCTTCAGCTATGGCCAGTAGCAATTTTTTCCATGAGCTAAATCCAGAATAAATGGGGAGCAAGTGTTACCAAGGCTCCTAGCAGATTAGTCGCATCCTGCTTTGCGCTGTGAGTTGCCTGGTTTGCAGCCTGCCTTCCCAAAGGACTCGCCGGCAAGAAGGCAGGAGTTTGGAACTGCTCCCAAATCTAGTTCTCCCTGGTCAAAGACCTCTGTATCCAATGAAACAGCCTGCAGCTAGCAGATGATGATGAGATGTTGACATGATTATCCAAAGCAGTTATAAAAATTACTTTTCCTTGTAGCTCAGTGGTGGCAGCTGGAAATGTTTTCTCAGTCTGGCCCAGTAGCTCTGTTCAGTGCAGGGCTCATCACCTGGAGCTGCAGGTGTTGTGCTGCTCTTACAGACAGAAAAGCAACAGTTAGATGTGGAACACTGAATTTATTTCTAGCCTAACTGAAGGCTATATATAGATTTATGATTTGCCATGATCCCAGTTCATGCAAAAGTTCATGTTTGTTTGCATAATCCTTAGAAATGGGAAGGAAATTTAGAATGAAAGACCTTTCTAAATACTGAATATTGCGGTGCATGAGATTGATTTTTTTATACTAGTACATATTTTAATGCAAACACCCCCCCCCATTTATTTATTTATTTATTTATTTATTTATTTATTTATTAATCAGCATGAGCCTGGCTTACAGTAACTGAGCTTAGTGCTTAGGGAAACCTAGTGGGACTTTTACAGTAGCCCAGCCTGAAGGCATAGTACAGTTGCTTCTGTAAGAGGGTTTTGAACAAACTCCCTCCTGCTCTATACGCCATACAGCTGGATATACTGCATAGCCAGGAAAGGCAAATGCTCCACAGGGGCTGAAGGAGTCACTCCTGGTGCTAGCCTGTTTTGTGCTGAATGACAGGGAGCCAATACCAAGTGTTCTCTATCATCTTAACGATCAGCTCAAACTAGAGCACATCCATGGTAGGTTCACATCAAACAGTGCAACCCTCTGTGAGTGGTACAGATGGCCTGGGGACAGGCGAGGATTGTGCCTGCATCACAAACCGTGAGTGGGAGAAATTAAACTTTTGCCTGTTGCTTTGTGACCCTGAAGATTAAAAGTAACATGCTGAGTTGAAAGATTTTTAACTTGTTAATTTTTTTCACTTTTACTGTTGATTATTTCCATCAAAATATCCAGAGTTGGATGCTATAGGGATGGTAGTTGGACAATGCTTACCAAGGCAAGCAGTTCATTTCTTTGCTCATGCAAATTTTGGTAACACTGAGATAAAAAAATATACGTTAAAACTTCAGTGATCATCATTATAATGTCTTTATGAGCATAAGCTTTCTAAAGATTTACATGAACAGTTGGTTTAATGAATCATATTTTGTGTGTCAGGTTATATTTCTGGATTTGGTAAGCTCATCCTTGCTGTGTTTGCATATTTTTCTTTTTAAATTTTGTTGTCATTGCAACTTTCTCAATGTTGATTCTTAAAGTTGCTCTCTTTACTAGTAACAGCACAAAAGTTTAAAATTGCAGCCCTCAAAAGAGACCTCTTATGCAACTGTTAAGTTTGAGGAAATGCTTTTTGAAACTTCCAGGTAGGAAAAATTTGAATTAAAGAAATAGTTAATTTACACTCACACATCTATTATAAGTGAATGGGGGATTCAATATGAGAGATTGCATATGGCAGACTTGTGTGCATAATAAATAATTATCCAACTGCCATTTCATGTATTTTACAAGATCACATGGATGTGTAACATTAGAAGATTTTCTAAGAAATAGAAGTTTCTAAAATCTTTGAATGAGGCTGATTGAGGTCTTTGGAAGCAGTCTTGCTGGCCTCTCAGACTTCTCTGTTTTTCTGAAGCAGTTGACACTCGTACCAAACAAAATCCCTACAAGAAATCCTGCCATCAGTGAAATGATTGATAGGATGATTTCCTTTGGCAGAGCCAAGAGATTCTTCTTATGTTCTTGTTTCTGTTGTTCTTCAGCAAGTTCTGAAAATACATGTTAAGTTGCATAGCCTCCATGGAGCAGTATTGCAAAAGATTGGTTTGATTGTTGTGAGAGGTGGGTGTGCTACCACTGTAAGCTCAACTGAGAGACTCACTAGCTCCATTTAAAAANGAGTAATTACTTGCAAAAATACTGTGTTAGAAGAAAGTAATCTAGGCGCAGAGCAAGGCACTTAGGAATTAGCATCAGCCGGGGTTGCCCATGCATGGGCAATGAATGGACAGAAGTGTTTCCAAGGTGCTTGGGCTCTGATGCCTGAAAAACCATGCAGGGCTGTACCTCACCCACTGACTTGCTGTGCCAAGTCAGAGAAGCTCCTCAAAAGCAGGGAGAGGCTGGAGGAGGAGAAGGGAGATGGCCAAGGGCCTGGAGTGATCATTTGGGTAAGGTGTGCCTCACTGGGTCATTCAGTCTCCCAGTCTCCAGCCCAAGCACTTCCAGATTGCTGTCTGTCTGTCCTGCTTCTGGAGGCTGGGTTGGACTGGGACAGAGTGCACTGACAGAAGTTTTCAGGCTCTCTGTCTGATGGGAAAATCCTGCTACATAGCATTCCTGGGAAAGACCACAGGCAGTACGAATCTTTGTGTTCTGTATTTTGTAATTTTTTTTTTAAATTATTAGTTATTATGACGAAAGTGAGTGCTGAAGCAACAGCAAAAAGAAAAAGAGAAATATAAAATGAGAGAAAATTTAAAAAGGATAAGCTCAGCTTGCATTACCAATTGCTTAAAGGATGGGAACTAAAGTTAAACAGACACTGTAAAATTTAATTAGCATCTAAACTAACCATTTAATTTAATTTTTTCCTACAATGTGAGATGAATTTGTGTGTGGTTTTGACTGACATCTTTCTGATGTAGCATGTATGAGGTTTCAGGTATTTCTTTGACATTACTAACGAGGCAGTAACAGAGGAGAACAAAAAAGGAAGATTTCTTAAATAACTGCTCAGTTTCTCTTTTGAGGCCACAAAGCTGGATCTGTCTCTAAGCTAGTGCTTTGTATCATTGTTCTGTTGGTCATAGCTCCTATTTTGTACTGCAACTATACTCCTGCTGAAACTATGAAACTATGTTCTTTCTTATTGTTCATATAGGTCAAAGAATACTCATTCTCCCTCCTGTTTTATAGAATTGCCTAGACAGTACAAGAAATTGTTATTTTTTAAAAGATATGAAAAAACTTTTATACATTTTTAACACAACTTCTTGTTCATGGTAATTTTTGAGCTTCACTTATTATTTTCTTTCATTTTTCTTAGGGTACAAGTGGTAAGTGCAAGCTGAATTTTCTAGCTATTATGATAACAGATTACAGAGAGAGTTAAACTACATAGCCTTTTTTTTGCAGATTTTGTGCAATTTTTATTTTTGAAGGACTTGTGGTAAAGGCCATCTGTGTTAGAACATGAAAACAGATACTTAAAAGGATTAGGTGAAAAAGCACAGGAAGGCTGTACAGAAAGGAAGCAAATTATCACTAACAGCCTTGACAAAAGCTACTAGAAAAATGTCAGAAGTCTTTGCCGTTCTGAGTCAGAACTTAAACCTGAATGCAGCTTACACCTTCAGAAGTGCTTCATCTAACAGTTGTTACTAAGGTCATTTAAGTGTTACAAACTAATGTACTCATTTTCAATTGGATTGTGATATCTCTAGATACATAACAGCTTTATATTTTCTTGTACTTTGGAATATCTAAGCTCTTGGACATGCACAAAAAGCATTACACTTCATATTTATGTGAGACTGTACATGCTGTAACCTCATCCAGAAGCCATTCCTAAGCAGATAACAGATATACAGATATCTTTCTGAGGCAACCAATAAATTATCCTTCAGTTTGGTAAGGATCATTTTTTTGCATGTTTCTTTTGGTGTTTCGAATGATATACTTCTCATATAGCATCCTCTGCAATAGAGTAATCAAATAATACTAAGTATTATGAAAAAAGCTTTTTTTCTTTTAGTGGAGGTTAATTTATAATGACCCATTGCTGTGCACATCAAATGCCTTGTGCTGAACTGATTGGTCCTACTGTTTAGTGAAGACTGAAAGTGGCTTTTTCGAGAGCTAATCAAGGCTTAGGCGTTATTGAGTTCAGCAGTAGTCTGTCTCAATCGCACTTCTTTCTCTTGCCTCACACTGTGATTTATGCTTAAGAAGTGAATTGAGACCTGCAAAGATTATCTAAAATTCTGTGTGTTTTTTCATTAATTTAGACATATGGAGATTCAAGCAAATTATTGTACTATCTTTCACCAGCCACTGTGAAGAAGAAAAGTGGGATAAAATTGAAAAAAATCATAGAATCATAAAATCATTTAGTTTGGAAAACGACCTTCAAGATCAACAAATCCAACCATTAACCTGACCTACCGAGTCCCATCACTGAACCACGTCCCTTAGTCCACACATCTCTTAAACACCTCCAGAGACGGGGACTCCACTACTTTCCTGGGCAGCCCATTCCAGTGTTTGACCACCTTCTCTTTAAAGAAGTTCTTCCTGATATCCAACCTAAACCTCCCCTGGTGCAGCTTGAGACCGTTTCCTCACATCCTGTTTCTTGTCATCGGGGAGAAGAGACTGACACCCTCCTCGCCACAACCTCTTTCCAGCTAGTTGTAGATAGCAATGAGGTCTCCCCTCAGCCTCCTGTTCTCCAGACTTAACAACCCTACTTCCCTCAACCGCTCCTTATAAGTCTTGTTTTCTGCAGCTTTGCTATTCTATGCAAACACATGAGCAACTCAGTATCCTTCTTGTAGTGAGCAGCCAAAAACTGAACACAGCACTCAAGGTGCAGTCTCACCAGTGCTGTGTGCAGGGAGACAATCACCTCCCTAGCCCTGCTGGACACCTGATTTCTGATGTAGGCCAGGATGCTGTTGGCCTTCTTGGCCACCTGGGCATACTGCTGGCTCATGTTCAAAAAACATTCTGTCTTCATTATGTTATGAGCTGAGATAATCAAATCATGTTTTTGTACCACCTGATGCAATACTGTCTGCCTGTTCTTGTAAGATGGAAAAAATAGGCAGAAGTACCATCACTCTCCCAGCTGTTTAAGTGGCTCAATTCAGGTAATAATAGATAAAAAAGACACTTCCAGTGTCATTGCCTAACTACAGAAGGAGAGTATAATATGGAGGCTCCAAGAGTCTTCTGAGGAAGACAGCTTGTTTTCTTACTACAAATGAATACTTCTGGAGCACATCCATCTTTCCTCTGTGCCTGTGGCAAGCAGGGAGGAGCTAAGCAGCAAGTCCTGTGAGCGACATGAGCTGCCATCAAGGAGGAGCAGGAGTAGGACATCCCGTGGGAAATCCCTGCCGGTGCAGGTCTGGGTTTTTCCATAGACACGTTCAGGGCTTGTCTGATTTGTTGTAGGGATTTACTCTTTTTCATAGTTGTCAAGAAATTATCTTTCTAGGGCATAAAAGAAGGAAAAAAAACTGAAGTTGCACCTGGCCTCCTTTATATTTGTGGGCTGAAGTCCTACAGAGTTCTTTCACATTCAGACCTCTCTGAATCTATTTGGTTTTACTGATGTGTTTTTTTTCTTTAACATTTCAGTCATACAGAGTGGAGCAGAGGAAGAATCTTTCATCTCATTTCCTATATTCTGTTCATAAGCATCCAGTTGCTGCCTTTATTCTAAGCCAATATACTGAGCTACGTAGACCCCTCCTCTTACTCTTTACCCATGTGTTCTATATTCTTCACCAAACTAGATTTAAAATTGTAATGATCCTCTGCTAACCGTGTAGGCAAGAAAGTTTTCTATTCAGTTCTAGACTTGCAAGGACAAGCTTTTAATTGGTAGTTTCCCAGACTATTCTTGGATATTTCATCCTTTCTTCCAGTAACTGCACCACTCTAGATACTCTGTTTTGTAAATTACACATTTCTATGGCTTATATATTTTTTTCTGTAGTCCTTCCACTTGGAAAATGCATTTCTAGTTCCCTAACATCCATAGCTTTTTTTTTTTTTTTTTTTTTAACAGCTGCCTAGAGTTTGACTGGCTTTTCTGTAAAACATTGTTTACCAAAGGTAAAGTTAAAACTCATAGAGGTGAAATACAAATTGTGGATTGTAATATCCATAATTACTGATAAAAGGAAAGAAAGTGTAGCATTTATCACCGTTTACTTCTCACCAAGTGCTGCAATCTTAAAGATGAAATTAAGGTCAGTTGATTTCTTTAATGTTGTTTTTTTCTTCTTACTGTGTGCAGGAGTGGTAAGTTATAATTGAAAGAAATGAACCTAAAGCTATTAACAAAAAGTACAGAGTTTGGTATAACAGAAATGGATCTTTGAAAATAATATATAGTAAGGGTAAGTAAAGAATAAGGGAGGAAACATGAAACAGGGGGAGTAGCGGTTTCACTAGGAAGCCATGCTGCTGTCCAGAGGGACCTTGACAGGCTGGAGAGGTGGGCTGACCAGAACCTCATGAAGTTCAACAAGTGCAAAGCTCTGCACTTGGGGAGGAACAACCCCAGGCACTATCACGTGCTGGGGGCTACCCAGCTGGAAAGCAGCTCTGCAGGAAAGGACCAGGGGGTGGACACCAAGCTGAGCATGAGTCAGCAATATGCACGTACCGCTAAGAAGGCTAACAGTATGCTGGACTACATTAGGCAAAGTATCGCCAGCAGGTCCTTCTGCTCTGCTCAGTGTTGGTGAGGTCACATCTGCAGTACTGTGTCCAGTTTGGGGCCCTGCAGTACAACAGAAACATGGGCATAGTGTGCAGAGTCTGGTGCAGGGCCATGAAGATGGTGAAGCTACTGGAGCACCCCTCCTGTGAGGAAAAGCTCAGAGAGCTGGGACTGTTCAGCCTGGAGAAGGGGAGGGCCGGGGGATTCTTATCAATGTGGATAAATACCTGAACGGAGGGTTCAAACAGGACAGAGCCAGGCTCTTTTCAGTGGTGCCCAGTGCCTGGACAGGAGGCAATGGGCACAAAATGGAGCACAGGAGGCTCCCTCTGAGCACCAGGCAGCACTGCTGTGCTGTGCGGGTGACGGAGCACTGGCACAGGCTGCCCAGAGGCTGTGGGGTCTCCTCCTTGGGGATCTTCATGGGCCTGGGCACCCTGCTCTGGGTGTCCCTGCTGGAGCAGGGGTTGGGCCAGATGGACCCAGAGGTCCCTGCCAACCTTAGCCATTCTGTGACTGTGATTCTGTGAATAATGTATTTCGGTGCTAGGATGTTTCACTGAATGTGGTAGGGAATAGTTCTCAAGCCTTTACTTTAGAAAAATGTGTTATTAACTGAGGGAACTCAATTGGCATTCTTCAAATGCTTGTAATTTTATAAAACTGTTCAGTACCTTGAGGCTGTTCTTTCTCTGCTGTAGTTTATTTTCCACCCCAGATAATAGAGTGTGAAGCAAACCTTCCTGGTAAGTGTTGGAAGAAGGACAGAATATATTGTGTTATCCTGATGATATACTGCATAACTTGTTACCCCAGGAACCTCCTACTCAACATAAATGTGTTGCTTGGAAATCAATTTCGGAGTTGCTAAGAGTTATGAACACGCAAATATGTACTCAGCAAGGGAGGGAATGGAGACTAAAATTTAATTATGACAGAGTAAGTCCTTTTGTGTGTGTGGTTCTGTAAGATTAGTTTAAATTATTGTTGTCCACAGACTCTCAAAAATAGTTTACAAGGAGGTACGAATAATAGAAATATTCTCTGTAGATGGAATATTCTGATACTCTCTCCAGATAATCAGCAGCAGAAGGATTAAATCACATCATATTAACATGTACACCTACTTATTTTACAAGAGGGAGAAGGGATGAGCATGAAAGAACAGTCATTATTTTTCTTCTCCTCTCAGGAATGTGGAGCACTTGTGACATTAAACTTTTAGAGATAACATGGTGCTATTTAATGAGAATGTTGCTGGGGCCACAGGAGCGTTGTGTCAGTTTACATAGACATGCAGCATGTGGAGAGAACTGGAATTGCACCACTTAATGAAGCCTTAAGAGAAATGATTACATTTCCAATCCTGTGAAGAGTCCTCAAATCACTGAAGACAGATCTGATTTTGTGTTGCAATAAATCAGAGCACAATAGAAACAAACAGTATTGAGCACAGTTTGACTAACTACAGAGTAGCATAGCTTTGGAGCCTGAGTGCTTGGGTCTTTTGTCATCCGTGGGATTAGCAGTTGGGTCTTATATATCTAAAAGATTCCTTACCTCACATTTACCTTCCTAAATCATTGCCTGTTTGGTTATTAGCACAACTTAGAAGTCTTTCATATAATAAGGGTGAACTACTGTTCTAAAAGGAAATACAATCATGAGAGCGAGCTGTAAATCTGTTAGTTTATGTAGCCAGCTTCTGAGTGAGTACTCTGCATTATTATGTGTGTTGGGGATATATCAGATCTTGGAAGCATTTGAAAAATTGCAAGTAGTGCTAATGTTGTGTAGTTACTACGTTGGATGCACTGATCCAAACATACTGTGGATATTACACCCAAACTGATAAGAAATGCAGATTTGGAAGTAGTTGAAGGGTATCTTCAGCTGTGAATCAGAGGTTTGGAAAGAAGAAATCAAAGTAGAAGCTGAGTAAATATTTTTGAATCATTCTGGAAGGGTATGGCAAAGTGTTCTGTGTGGTGACAAGTACAAGAAGGGATCAGAAGGAATGCTGTGAGAGGAAGAATGAAATATCTTAGAAATTAGTGATGGTGTAACTGAGAATGCATCAAAGCAGGCATCTCAGTGTCATTTACTGCAGGAGAGAGCTTTAGGATCTAGTTTTTGTGGTAGAGTATTAATGAGTAAAAACAGATAAATGTGCAATTTATTTTCAAAGGCAGTCTCAAATAGGTCATCCATCAAGCAATCGGAAAAATGAAAGCATGCAAGATCACTCTGCTTTTACAGTTTAATTTTGCTAGGATCTTATTAATATGTCTTAGCTTTGTGCAAGACGATGACTAACTGGAAACCCACGTGTTTATGCATTGCAGGAAACATCTGGGAAAAGCTGATTGTAAGAGCATGTTGTGACAGTATGCATAATAAATTCTAACATAATCAGTAACTGAAAAATTGAGTTGGATGTTGAACAACTAGACTGAACTCTGTCTTTATTCAATCCTAGATTCTGCCTCTGGATCTGCTCTGAAACAGACTCTACCTTGTTAGAGGTTGGTGATTTCCCTTTTTTTCACTTCTCATATCCAATTTATTACTATGTTTAAGTAATGAAGTGAAAGGTAGGAGCTTCTTATTAACAAAAAATTAATCCCAGTGCAGTGAAAAATATGGTAAAACCATGGTTAATTCAGAAATGTATTCTGTAGTAATGTGCAGAAGCAGTGCTTCTGACCTCAACGTCATAAATTTTTAAATGTTAGTTATATCGATATACATCGATGGACATTTTGATACAATTTTTGAAGCAATTTTCAGTATATGCTTGAAGTGAAATCCGCTCTCCTGTAGTAGAACAGGACCAGAGGAAGCCATGGGTCCAAATAGCTAAACTTGCTTCCTTGGCTTAAAGTTACTTAGCACTGACACATTTAACTTTGTCATCTTTTAACTTCTGTCACATTATTAATTTTCTGCTGCTGGACAAGGAGAGCAGCAGCTCAGAGTTGTGCTGTGGTGAATCCTGAAGGTGCTTATCTCTAACTGTAATCCTTTTGGGAGTCTGAAACTGTGGTTTCTTCGATATATTGTCAGACATTTTTGTTGGACATTTGTATAGTACTGAAACCAGGAGATTTCTGCAATATACACAAATGATACTAATTCTTCTTATGTGTTGCTTTTTTTTTTTTTGTGAAAAACCTCCTTGCATTTCTGTTTCACATACTGCTTCGGTTAATCTTAGTATAATGAACAAATTCATGTAGATCACACATGACAGGCAGACTCTTGTAGAGATTCTAGCCTCTGCGCTTATAAACACACCTTATTCTATCTTTGTTTCCATGGGACGAGTGTTTGTGAGACACATCTTCCATTCCTAAAACTCATTTTTCATCTGAGATGAGGTCCATCAAATCTTGCTTATGCACCGTCTCTGAGCAAGGTTTTACCCATCTTCGTTGCAGTGTTGCTCACGCTCAATTGCTCCATGTACATGCCATCATACTTTCCTTACTAATAACCCCATAAATTGACCTGGTGCATGCTGTTATTCTCCTGTTAAAACACAGCCATTGCCATGCTTATTGTTCTGTATGAATAAGCCTGTGATCCCATGAGCAGCTGGATACACCTGATGCTTTTTGTCTTCATTCAAAATGGCCTCCACCTCCTGCTGTTTCTAATTTATAACTGCCATCAGCCGAGATGAACATTGCTTTTATTCTTTGGCTGAAAAAGGAGCAAAATGAAGAATGAAAGTTGTTACAGAGGAGCGGGAGGTGGAAATGGAGGATGCTGTGCTTCACTGCAGTGGCAGAGGGCATGACCTGTGCTCCTGCTGGTTTGGGGCACTGGCCTGATGGGTCCTCAGCTCTAGGCTGCTGCAGCAAGCCTGCAGGCCAGGTGCAGTGTCTGCTCTGCAGGCCCCATCCAGTGCTTTTCCCCAGGGAAGAAAGCAGCTGGGATTAAGCAACTGGTCTCCTGCAGGGCTTTCCGCCAAGCCAGCAGAGAGGAAGCAGGCCGCACAGTAAGCATGTAGCTGGGATGGCCATCTTCCGACAGCGCCCGTCATGTAAGCTGACAGAGAGGTTGCAGGAGGCCGGGCGGTGCAGCCGTAATGTGCCATCATGGTAGCCTGCCTTTTGTGCTGTGAGCTGATGGGATGAGACAGTCTCCTGTAGGACCTGCCAGGCATTTGTGGCGGGCTCAGTCTGGGGAGAGGTGCTGAGCCACGGGCAGCTAGCTGTCTGACGGGCTCACTAACTGCTGCCCGCAGCACAAGCTGCCCGACAGGCACCTTGGCCGTGGGCTGATGCAAAGATGTGACTCCGTGATGTGACCACGCAGGATGGCCCTCATCTGTTCAAAGGGAAAGTTGAGAGGCAAGACTGTTGTTTGCTGGGTATTCAGCAGGAGTAATGGGGCTGTGCTGTGCTTTGTTAATTACCGCATCAGCTGTAGAATCTCAGCCAACGAAGTTTTTTGAAGGATGCTATAAACTAATGAAACATCCAGACATTCAAAGGTAACACTTGCCATATGCTTGAACTTCTGTGGTGCAGTATGATCTCTTTCTTTTAGAATTAAGCAGCATAATGCCCAGAAAGTATGGAAGAGTTGGATCTGTGTGTGGATGTGATTGTTTCTTCACACTAAATACTTCCTGACAAATATTCAGTTTGAATATGTTTCGGTGAGTAGAAGCAGTTAGAATGTATCCTGTGAAGGAAATATTGATTTTACTTATTACACATTAATTTCTATAACTGTGCAGCTGCCTTTCATATAGTATGCATTATTTTCAAACTACTGAAGTATTTCAAAAGCGATGCTCTTGGTAAGGCATAAACAAAGTACAATGGGCAGTCTGTATTCCGCATAGTAGATTGTTGTTGAAGAGTTTGTGCCAGCCGGCACAGAGTGCAATCGTGTCTTACTCCTCTCAAGAGGGATGAATTACTCAACTGCCTCAGCTCCTGCTGCTCCACATTCTAACACTTGAATTGCATTGTTGGAGTGGCCTACAGCTCCTCACTGAGCAGCGTCTGAGAAGAGAATACTCTTCTAGTGCAACTGGCAAAATATAAATGTGTAGCACTATCTTCATGAAAGGTCTTCACCTGTGAGCTGCTTTGGATATGTACAAACTTTCCCAACACTGTAGTTAATTGTATGATTTTTTTTTTTTAAATAGAACTAACAGATTTTTAAACAGCTCATTTTCAAAAAGTAGCACTATGCATAGCAGTGCCTATTGAAACTTGTGAATTTGCTATCTGTTGACACATTTCAATACTCCATGTTATTTATGTTGCCATTTTCCTGTTCAGAAAATTTTGTCTAATGCTTTCTTCTATTGGTTGATACAATAGGGGCTGAAAAAGACATGGTATTTCCAACTAAGATCACTTGATTCAAGTGCATTTCTGCTTTCAACTCATTTTACTGTGAAGTAGGTAGTGCTATGGGCCTTGTACAATTAATCTTTTTTTTTTTTTTTTTTTTAAGTTTCTATCTACAGCCGAGTAGATGTTTTAAAGTGGTTGAATTTTCCACTGCAGTTTCTTAACATTCAATGCAGGCCTGACCCCTTGGGGCTAAAATATGACTGGCATGCTATCGGAAAGCACTTCCTGAGTGCCACTGCCACTGGCAATGAACCCTTTTGACTTTGGTAGGGACAATATTGAACCTTATACATAGCTGTAGCAAAGCGTTGTATAGAGTTGTTACCAAAGCAGCAGGAACTACAGAGGGTCAAGCATACACATTTCTTAATCAAGGGCCTGCAGGTGTTTTGTAGGCTGGGTCACAAAACACGGTACCTTGGAAGAAAAAAAGTACCTGGAATGACAGTGCGTTTGCAAGTCCATTAAATAAATTATAGCTCTTTATTTCTGAAGGGAAATCAGGTTGGTATCTTGCTCAGAGGAAGGCCTTATCACATAAACATTATTTATTATAAAGTTTTCCATCCTGAAAATAATATTTTGCGCTAATTCTTTAAAATAATACCTTTCTAAATTTGAAAAAGGACAGCAGAAACATACTTCTTGGTAACATGTTAAAAATTTGATCCAAATATTAATTATAAATGGTTCACTAGTGCCCACTTGATGGAGTATAACAATTACTGTTACATGTGTTCTGCTGATCCTCAATCATAATAATTCAAGCAGCAGTGTTAACTTTTCCATATCTCTCTTCTTTTTTTTTTTTTTATCATATGCATATATCTTCACGTGTATATATATATGCATGTATATTCATGCATACACATAAGCAAGGTACACTTTAATTGTATTGATCTCTTCTGGATGATTCCTGTTTTAATGACTCTGGTAGATACGGTAGTCTTGGTGAATTTATTTTCATCTGTCCAGAATGAGCTTCAGAGATTCTGAACAATCTCATGTAAAGTGTTTGGCTAATATGCTGTATGTGCTGGCTGCTGCTCTAACCTTTGAAAGTTTCTCAAAGTTACTAGCATCTCCCTCCAAGTAAAGAGCATCACAGATATCATGAAAACAGTCAGTGGCAAAACAACTTCAAGATTTCAGTGGTAACTGTTGAATATTAGATTAGGGATCACTGTGCTCCTGCTAAAGAAACACAGAAAAATCTAATATTAGCTTGAAAAATAGTGTTATGACTTCAGCTTCTGGATACCATCAGGAGAAGGGCCATCTGCTGTCTGATCTGCGCCATTCTCATGGTGAGAAGTGCTGTGCTGGCAGCTGATGGGAAAAGAGGCAAGTCTGTTTTGGCAGCAGTCACGTCCGCTGTTAGTTAATGAATCAGAGAGGTGTTTTACATATCTACAGACGAGACTTGTGTTTGTTGGATCTTCTGATAGTCTTAATATTTTGAGTCCAACTGTAACTGCAGAGCATTTCTGGAGAGCTGGACATAATTCTCATCTCAGTAGTGGCAAAGGAAGTCTGCTTAGCCAAAGAAATGTTGTTATCAGTGGTCTTTCTACTACAGAGGCATGAAGGGCTGTGGCCTGTAGGGGCTGCTTGCTTTAACTGGAGACATAATTTTGAAACTGAAATTTATTTCTAGAACTGTCAAAAATTCAAAGATATGCAAAGTATGAAGTGGCGCAGGATGATTTATATATACTGCTGTCAGTTGCAAACTGATCTAGATAGTACAAATATTTATTTTCTTTTTCCTTTGGGGTTTTTTACTTCATTCTTTTTCTTTCCATAGTCCCCCGGTTTTCTTAGCTCATTTTATTCTCTCTTGCTATTTCCTTTCCACTGAAATCCAGTGGTCATTAACCTCACATTAGAAACAGGATTTTAGCCATGATTTTTCTCGTCTTTCTAGCTAGCAGCTGTTCTCTTCTTCTCTTAGGTTTGCTTCAGAAGGCAAAAAAAGCTGGAATCACAGAATGGCTTAGGTTGGAAGGGACCTTAAAGATCATCTAGTTCTAAGCTCCCTGCTTTGGGCAGAAGGTAGAAGCTCATTCACCATATCTGCTTCTTACCGCTTTTATGGGTTCCTACCAGCCTGTTCATAATGCTAGCAAAAAAATGCCTAATGTACTAGCCCTCTAACCAGTGAGCAATCTTCCTGTGTAAAAATGAATGGAGTGATGTCAGGCCTACTCTTTAACCTATCTCTCTACCGGGTCAGTGTAGCAAGAAAAGCAAATGGCAGCGCATTGCCATAGACCATATTGCATTGTAAAAATGCTCCTCCTTCTGTTTTGTGACAGAACTTGAGGATGAAAATACTCTTCTAAATGAAAATATTATTCTGTAGCCACAATAGGTGTTTGAGTTGATAAAGAATTTGATCATAAATTTAAAAAGTAATAGAAAATACACACTGCAAAACTGGTGTATGTTTCACTTTATTGTGGTTAAGGACAGTATTGGTCATTTAAATATATATGTTTAAACTTGCACAAAAGCTGAGGCCTATAGTTGAAGTCTACCTGTTGCTTTGGCTGTTCAACTGTGCTCTCATTTTGTGGCTGCGCCTGTGGTTATGTATGTTCTGTGTGTACGTGTGGGTGTGTGTTTTTGTGCCTGCAGCGCAGTTTATCTTCTGGACTTCACAGAATTCCTTTCGTCAGTTTCCTTAGTGAAATTCAGTCAAGCAGTACTGGAACAAACAAGTCCTTGAACAGCAGAAGATACACTAGTGAGATTTCAGGCCTACTGTTAAACAAAATCCAAGTATTAAAGCACCACACTGATGTTGGTGCTTTGGTGCATTATGCAGAGAGTACCTTACTGAACCGCATCAGCTTGCTTACTTCACTGCTGATAACCATGTCTCACCAGTATTGTTGGAGAATTTTATTTAAGGTGTGACAAGCACCCTGTAGATTTCTGAGACAACTTCCCCTTCTGCTTTATAGAACGATGGAAAAATACACTTTTTAAAGCAAATGATGTTTTTGTAGATTGGGAGTGTAAAATTAGTGTTGGTTCTGTGAGCATCATCTTTATCACAACCTCTGTTTTGACAGGAGACTTTAATTTGGCTTTGTGTATGCATTTCATGAAAAGAATTTGCATGTAATAGCCAAACTGCATCTGGGAAATTGTGACAGGAGCAATCACACAGTGAGTGACTTCATGGGTAAAACAAGAAGCTCGTTGCCAGCAGTACTACTCAACTTCAGTGATGTCTTTCAGAATGGTGCTGGGCCAGGAAACATGGAAATTCCCCTTCAGAGGTCCAGGGTGGAGAATAGTGTCCACTCCTGATTGGGAGCCAAGGGAAGCAGACAAGGAGAGTTCTGTCCAAAATGCTCAGGCCAAACTCTGGACCAGTTATTCATCAGGGATATAACTGAGAAAGGAGTAAATAGTCAACTGGGTATAGGAGGAAAATCTTTAAGCAGCTCTGGGTTTTAAACAGGAGGATTTCAGAGACTTGTGGTTCAAGACCGAAGCAGCCCACTCTTGGGGAACTCATGAAAGAGAGATGAAAGGATGTTTCCTTACCTTAGGATGGGTAGGACAGGAATCCTGTTCGGAATTCAATTTCCAAAGTAAAACTAAAACTTGTTTATATTCATGACAAAATTTAAGAAATTGGTGAAACTCACAAAGACACTAATTACAAGAGCAATTGATAACAAGGGCTTCTTAGCTGGCCTGTGAGCTACTGTCTGTCACATCCAGATGTAGCTGTGGTAGAAACCACTCAGTTTTATTCAAACTGCTGAGTCTCAGAAACGTGAGCATCAGAAACTCACAAAAGGCTCAGAAGTACCTAATCACCCATTTAGATTGGTTTCTATTTTGATAAGGGTCTAGTGTTAACCTTTCTATCTGTCTATCTATCTATCTATACAATTCAAGCACTTTTTTTTTCATGCTTTGTATATAGTTACATACACATGTGTGCTTTATATATAAAATCTATCATGTAAGTTTTACATAAAATTCAAAACATACATTCTAAAAAACATTTTTTGTTTTTTAATAATATTTAGCCAGATATTTATGCTACATTCATCAATAAATTTAATAAGCTGCTAAAATTTTCATAGGGCTTGTGTTGCCAGCACCATTAATGTAATGTAGCTTTAATTGGGTCTAACCTGTTTCCTAATCAAACAAGGATTATGCAATCATTTTCTGTCAGTCCCCTATGTTATGTTCAACTGCTAGTCTAGCTCCTGCAACTCAGAGAGGAAGAATATGTGTCTTGAAGATAATGAAGTCCTTACAGGTTTCATGATATCTGTAGCTCAGTAAAGAGGAAAAACTCAAATCAATGTCCTACAGAGTGGAAAGCTGTTATATGTTCTCTTTGGCAGCAATCAATATATACATACCTCCAGGCTAAGCACAGTAGGTGCTGTATCCTTTCCAGAAGAGATGTCAGAACGTATATGTGGTCAGGAGAGAGGCTGAAATTATTTTGGTTAAGGGATGTAAGAGATGTAGGATTCAAATCTGTAGGAAATTGTGTTTCATTACATCAGGTGGTTGCAGAACAACTCACAAGTTTTTTTTTCATTTTACCATTCATATTTCCGTTTTCATGGAATGTAATTACTGAATTCACCAAATAGCCAGTTTTAGAGATAAGATGCCTCTGAGATGAGAGTGAGTGGGATATTAAGTGTCTTTGTACAGTGTGCTTAATACAGCTAACACTGTTTTTCTTCAGACTTTATCTTTAGACTTATTATCTGTGAGCCATTTTTTCGTTTTGTTCTCTGGCACTAGGCTGACTTGCAGCTTCAGAAATCTTTTTCATTGGTCTTTGGACAGATCTGTATTAGTGCTCACTGTTATATGCTAAGCTCCAGAAGACCATTTCCAAAAAATCAAATTTCAGTATGGTGTCACAGTGTATTTAAACACTTAACTATTGGTATTATTTTAAGACCTAATACTTTGTTTGCATTTCCATTTATATCAATATATTTCCTTACTGTATTGACAAAATAATTTGGTACAGTAAATAAAGCATATTTTTTTGCTTTATTTAGCAGCATAAAATTGGTTCAGAAGTTTTTCTTTTATAAAACCTTGAGTGGCCTCAGGCATCAAACTAAAATGAGCAAAGATCAACAGAAGAGAAAAATCAAATAATGTCCCTTCTACGGGCTCGAAATCTAAAATGTGGTCAACAGAAGTGTATACATGTTTATGAAGTTTCACTTATACTTCCATGTAAGGTCTTTTATTACTTCATAGCAGATTTTTAAAGTAAGTAATTCAAAATAAATATAGGGAAACGTATTTCACTTTTTAAGTTATTTATGGAAGTTGTCACCACAGTATATTATATCTAAAGAGGTTAATAAAATTCCAAAGGGCATTCAATGATTATTCCCTGGGAGAGGATAGAAGTGATGCATTTATTTGTGTTTCAGGGCATGTACCTGGAAAAAGCTGAGGGCAAAGGTGTTCATTAAAAACATCCAGACACTTTTCTGTTCAGGCTCCTGTGTGTTGCTGTTAAATAGGGTATTGGAGCAGGTGAAACTAAGCTGTGGATGCCTGCAGGACAAGTGCCATCACCCCAAAATCCTGGTCTTGGGATGTGTGTGCACTCATACAGCCTTTATCTCCCAGCCTTTAGTGTTAGTGTATCTCATTAATTACAGCAGAGCTTCTTCTGAGGCTTAATTTGAAAGGGAGTGGGTGTACATCAAGAGTAGAGGGGAGAAGGAAGAGCGGAAGTGAGGAGAGAGGAAGTATCATTCAGGTCTCATCTCAAACCAGAACATAGCTGGAATGTGGCATGTAATATCCTCATAGTCATGTAATATGGGAAATACTATGTGTGATCTAATTGCTGCCATGCTTGTCTTTCATAACATCCATTCTGTCCTCATTTCTTGCTTTCCTGCTCTGTTCCTTTATAGCTTCTATTGCTTGAGGAAGCCTGTGTGATGCCATGGCATGTTAGAGAGGTCTGGTATGTCTGTGCCACCAGTTCAGGTGTCAGAAGGACTGTTGGGTATAAGGCTGGGCACGGGTCTACTCTTGGTCCTAGAGCTAGCCGAGTATCTGCACAGTCCTGCACTGCATGGCATATGGTTAAACCTTATAATCTAGACTGTCACCCTAGTTTTCTCTATAAAGTGTTTGCTCAAGTTTGGATGCGTGTAGAAGTGCACATAATTAATGAAATATTCTTCAGTGGCATTGGAGGGATTTTTGCTTGTTCTTGTATTTGGTATCCGAAATCTCCAGGGTTAACGTTCAGCCTAAATGAGTCTGGCAATCCATTTAAGTTCCACCAGCAGTTCACTGTCTGTTGAGTAACTCAAAGATAATTTATTTTAATACAGTTAATGGTAACTGCAGTCATCTTTTCTGGTACTGTGTTGTGTTTGATAGAGTTGAAACATCATGCAATGAATGCGTGAATGATAAATTGGCCATTACATCATTTCTCAGTTTCTTGAGTCCTGCATATTGTATTATTTTGCTGCATTGTCTTGCATGCTCCTTTGGATTAATAGTAGACAGGAAGAGGTGGTGTGATTTGATATAAAAGTTTATAAGTATTTAATGTTGTAACCCATAGATACTACTTCTGAAACACTGATAATCTGAGAATAAAGGTACTCTTTGAGGTTAATTAAAATGTATTTTGTATAAATGTGCATTGTGTGGAGAGAAGGGAAATGGGTCTCTATCTGAACAGTGCATGCACCGGAGTAGAACGCAGTGTTCATTGTCAGTTCAGGGAGAGGAGATGAGAGGTAAGAACCTATACTGAGAATTTGGTAGATTACAATATAAATGTTTGAAATGTGGACAGAGTATATGAAATGTGATTTTATGTGAAAATCATCATCTTGTTTCATTCCTCATTGTGCTGAATTCATTTGGAAGGAGAAATCTCTAGCTTGCATGGTGCAAGTGACAGCTAAGTAATGTAGGCAGAGGTTTTATTTTCAAATGCTGCTGCTGAATTTACTGAATTCAATATATATAAAATGAAATATTTTAAATATATATGCAGATAAAAAAAAATGGTCTGAAATAACAAAAGTAACCTAGAAAAGTAAAAGGAGAACATGATCAAATATAAAATAACAAGAGAACAAATGATTCATGTTCTCGAAAACTGCAGAAGATCAATTTATTTGAGTTGTTCAGAATTCCTTCTGCTGCAGCTAAATCCAGTCTAAATTGCATTACAGAAATTCAAAGAAACTCTTCCTTTACCACTGCTGTTTTCATAATTAACAGAAAAAACAGAGGAAGATGTATACTTCCTCAAAACCTTGTCTGCATTTCAGGCTGAGTACCGTAATTGTTTTATTAAATTTACACTGAGCTGGACAAAGTCTTTGGTACATACAGAACACATTTCCATATAGGATTCTAAAGAGGGGCACTGCTTTTTTTAAGCAAATGGGTAGACAGCATTTGAGAGTCTAGATGAGCTGTCACAAGCTCACAGCCTTAGAGGCAACCTCTCATCATCAGGTGAGATAAAAGGGACTGGAGCCAGATGCAGGCAGAATCCCTTCCTGAAAGGGACAGGCTTTTTGTTCATAACTACTGTGATGAGCTCCTACACACTCCAAAGACAAACATCACACAGATGAACAACAAAATGTGCTCCTATGTTTCTTCCTTTTCTTCTGCAAATTAAGCTCAGCAGCCATATACCTAGCCTGTGTCTTAGGACAAAAAAACTGCTGAGATACTGTAATCTTTCTGGAAGTGATTCTGCCTGCATTCAGCTCCAGTCCCTTTTATCTTACTGAAGAATATGAATAAAGAAGAAAGTGCATTTCAAATTCAGACGTGGAAGACCAGGTTCAGGGTTCGGGTTCAGGTCAAGCACTTCCACATTGGCCTTCCATAGCAGATATGGATTTTGTGACCATCTATATTTGTTATATATGAGTTTTTAATGTACTTGGGTCTGCAGTAGATTTTTCTCCCCAGATTAGTTCCTGTAAGAGCTCTCACTTTTACTTGGTCTCCCAGAGGAAAGCGGCCTCTTGGAGAATGTCAGATAATGGTATGATATTGAGGCAAAGTTCTGGCAGGATTTCATGGATTACTCTTATAATGCTTCTACTTGATTTTCCCATTATAGGCTTAAAAACATCAAGATTATTTTAATTTATGCATGTCAGTCCTGTTCAAATCCAGGTTGTTATTTTCATGATGAAAATTTACATTTTTAAGTGCTTTACTGGATCAGGGCCCAGATGATTGTTACCTCCTTCAAATTAGTGTTTTAAAGCTTCCATGATCATCATAATGAGGGAATTATACCGATAATTATTAATGAATAGTATTACTCTGTAAATTCCTCTGTGAATCTAACAGCATACGGGAATTGGAGCCTAGTTCCAGTATTTTAAAAGTGTACTTTAGTAATCTTAAAGCAATTTATTTATGTTCTGGCCCACTGATAATAAATTTATTTTATTACTATTCCTGCTAAAGAGAATGCTGTTGTGACTTGAAGGTAGAATGTTTTGATAACATGGAGTTAGATTGATGATTCTTTCAAACAGCTTGTGTTGAAAAAAAGACAGTCCGAGTTGAATTTTGAAAATTACCCATTAACAACGTAAAATCACTTCCTTTTGAACCCTAAGAAGAAAATTAGCAGAGACTGTGAGGTTAAGGATCTAAACAGGGGCTTTGGATTTAGATTTTTGTGTTAGTAAAGAAGAAAATTTTAAAATAATGACGACTTCAGTAAGTGAGAAAACCAAGCCCCGGTCATTTTCACAAGCTTTTCCTGCTTTTCTGTAAGCATTTATACAGCTCTTAGAGGTGAATGTTGAAGAAAAATGGTAGCACTATGGCCCATGATCCTTTCTGGTGGCTTCCACATCCTTGTGTCTTACATTGCTGTTGTGCTCGGGAAGAGGTGCTGCTGAGGTGCTGCTGGCATCTGTTGCCATCAGTGGCGATTTTGAATGCTGAAGCAGCCCAGGATAGGGCTCAATCATCTTGCTTGCAGCTGCGTATGTATAATGAAATGCCATTTGGTAGTCTTTTAAATTATTTTGATAGACTGAAGATTAGGAGAATTGCAGTGAAACTTCTGGGCATCAACACCCAGGACAACTCTTCTTCTCCTCCTCGAGTTAGATAATAACATGGAACTAAAGCCCTTTTACCTGGCAGCAGTTTCCAGCAAAACTCAAGTCTTGGGTGCCTTCTGTGTCCATGCTAGCCACTGGTCTGCCCACACAGTACTGCCTCTTCGTTTCCTTTTACCAGCACTGCTCCCAGTGCA